>CM055098.1:8622245-8964745 GCA_029204225.1 Diphasiastrum complanatum | reverse complement strand
GCTCAATTGAAGGAGTTGGAATTTTTTCCTTGAATCTTACATTTTCTATGAGTTTATCACTTTCCAATGTATTTTATGTTCCTAATCTCACAAAGAATGTGATTAGTGTTGGAAAGTTATTTGATGATGGTTTTGAAGTGGAATTCAATGTCAATAACTGTTTTATATAAAAAGATGACGATATCCTAGCAAGTGGATCTAGATATGGAGGCATTTTCAAGTTAGACTTACAAGAGAATGCAAGTACTTGTGTTTTTGCATTGATGACTTGTGTTTCCAAAGAGAAAGTATGGCATAGGAGGTTGCATGTTTCCAATTTCATATCTATGTCTTCAATAGTCAAGGAGATCAAGCCAAGAGTGGCTTATTCTATGGCAAAATCACATATGGATCCATATTCGATGTCTTCTAGCAAGACAAACCATCCTATGGAGTTGGAACACTCGGATGTTGACCTTTCTTCATCTATAAGCAAGAAAGTTGTCTCTTGCTTTTCTACTCTTATTAATGGTTTCACAAGTAACCAATGGCTATGTCTTCTCTCTTCAAGTTTCATGGTGCATGTGTATTTTCCATTATGCAAAGTTTTTTGGAGTTATGGAGCTATTGGAAGGATTGCACTATATGGAGTCTTGTTCAACTATAAGCCTAAGGTTATGTACCTTAGTGTTCTTGAAGGTTATTGCTTTGCATGTGTTTTCTTGGAAGGAAAGAAGGATGGAGATCCAAGTCTATGGATCATGGTTGGATGCTTATCCGCCAAGGAAGGCTACAAGGCCTTTACACTCTCTATCTCAAAGGTGTTTGAGCATGGAGAAGTTATTGCTTATGAAGATCTATTTTCTATCTTGGAAGGGGCCAAGAACACATCATCTTATGATGCATCACAAGTCATTGCTATGATGAGTAATCAAGTTGTGATGGGGTCGAGGTTTGAGGAGGAGTATCCTCAACATGCATGTCCAAGAAGATCTTCATCATTGTACAAGGACGAGTCCTTGTGGTTCTTATTTCATGGAAAAGAAAGGATAAGTGAAGGTGGTATTGATTCTATTCAACTCACCTATGGTTTTCATTCTTTGGTTGATGTTGTTTCTTGCTTAGTTGAGATTTGTTCATCTCAAAGATCAAGTAAGACTATTCTAGTTTTGAGTAGAGTCTTTAGTTTGGAATTAATTCTTGTCATTGGTGACTTGATTATGTTTCCAAAACATCTATAAAGCAAGATATTGTATCATCATTTGTATGCTCTTAAATTGAGTAAGAGCAAGAATAAGAACAAGCTCAAACATATTGAAGAATATGTTCCTTCATTTGATGAGACATGTTGTAAACTTCTTGTGAGGTTAAGTGAAGCATCCACTGAGGACACTTACACCCTCAAGAAAGTATTTAGCCTCAATGTGATCAAGTTAGAGTATGGTTTCAAGATTAGATCCATCAAAACCCGAGTGGACACTTTTTGAATTGATTATATTGCATGCATGATTCATCATTCACAGTTTTTGTAATCAATCAGAGATAGAATTGGATAAGACAAGATTTTGTTGTCATAGTCACATCTTTTCACACAAAGGGTTGTGTTTGAGTTGAATGTGTGTTTCCAGAATGTTTTTCATTCATTTGAAACTCGTGGTAACATCAAAATTGTAAGTACTTCATCAAAAGATAGAGGCTAGATCCAAATTCAAAGTGATTTTATGACTTGTCCATATCAAAAGCTACAATAACTCATAAATAAATTGATAAAAATATTTTCACACCCAACAGATTTGGTTCTAGATATATTTAGTGGTAGTAGTTCCACCAATGCATGTGCTATCCGAAAGGGTAAACATGTTGTTAGATTCTAGCTTAATAACATGCGATTGACTAGAATTTTAATATTTCTCAATGAATCTTTTGATTAAGTTCTTTGGCATAATTTTGAACTTGATAAATGTCTCCTTCCCTTGTATCTTGCTCTTGTGGAAGTCTACCCATATATATCTACTATAGTCATCAATAAATGTCACAAACATGTTAACACTGCCATTACTTGTTGTGCTAGAAAAGTGATTATCGTAATGGGCTAGATGAAGAAAAAGATTGCTTGTCTGACTTAAATAATGTATGTGCTTGACAAACCTTTACCTTGTCTATTTTGTAAAAATCAAAAGTCCATTCAAAGTAGACTTTTTGACCATAGCATTCATGCCCCTAAAGTTGGGATGTCCCAATCTATTATGCCACAACTCAACCAACAATAAAAACATTTATAGTTGTTCCATTATGAGAAAACAAAGCCTCTAGTTTTTTTAATCCTATGATGCTTTGTGCCTTTTGCTATCACATTTTCATCCTTCCTAATGTTACAAACATAATCTTTGGAAGTCTACATCATGGCCATTCTCCACAATTTGTTCTACACTTATGAGATTTTCTTTTCTTTTCAAAATACTAATCATAGATTAGATACTATTTACAAGGTACATAGTAAAAGATGAAACTTACAGAGAAGCAGGCTTATCAACCTCTTTAAAGAGGAGCAAGGGAGAGATGGAAAAATTGCCAATCCCAAATTACTTGCTATTTCTATCTAGCCAAATATTCTATAAAGTGATTACCCTAATAAGTTGTCAATAAGAGTTAATAGCAATGTCCTTAGATAGTATTTAAATTTGACATGGAATCACGCATGAAGAGGTCCATCATTGATTTCCACAAAGGGATGTAACAATGGAAGAACAAATGTGCTACATCTTCATCTGACACTGCATTTAGAGCAGACATGTGACACATTCTCTTTGTAGTTAATGGCATAGACATGAAGAGCAAGCTAAAGGATTCTAAGAGAGAAAATTCTATACTTGGAATTTTTGACTTTGTGAGTACGATGAAATATATTCTTCTAGAGAATAGAGGAATCAGATAGGTTCCACGTAGAGTTGAACCACAAAAAAGTGACGTTGGGCTTTTTAATAGCAGAGAGGATTAGGAGATCTTGCCAGATTTGTCCATAGCTTTAAAAAGCCATTTACTATCACAGTCAGAGATAGAGGAGGTGGAGAGAGGACTGAGGTCTCCATGAGACAAAGCAAAGTAGAGGAAACATGCTTCATGAGGGGTCAACTTTGAGTCGGAATAGACTGAGGGAGTAGATATGGTCCATGATATGTTTCCAAGAGACAATGCCTTTACGAGTAAGATTCCTAAAGATTTTATTTTCAATTAGCACAAGGGGCTCAAAATCACACTTTCACGTCTTGATCTTTTGCATCCATCTGTGAGTAGCAGTTGTAATGGTTTGCTCTAATGATTGTAATGGTTACTAACTTTATGTTCTTACTAGGACCATCAAGCACTTGTAATTTGCTTACTCATGAACACTCCTTTTTTTATATTCCAAAAGCACAATCCCTAATGAAATGAGTCATGCTTTTATCTAAACTACACATCTATGGTCATAGTAAATATGTCCTTTCCATTATGGCTCATCCAAATAGTGCCTAGTCATAACATGTTTTAAATCTTAAATGGTATTGATCTCATTATAGCTACAAGCGGGTGTGAATACAAGATAGGCATCCTTAACCCAACATCCTAGTACTAAAAGTGTGACTTACCGATTATTCATTTCTAGAATAGTCCAACCATTGGAGCCTAAGACCAAAGAAAACTCATAAGTTGCCATTAGGACTTTGTTAATATGGAGCTTTTATGTGCAACCATAAACAGATTGACATGTACTACCGACTAGTATGCTTTCATTATTTAAAAGCATGATAAGCTCTAAACTTCAACTTAGCTCAAATAACATTCTCAAGGATTAAAAATCTATTATTGGATCATCAACCATAATGTGGCCACTATTATTTCTCATAATTTTTTTTGCTAAAAAAAAATTAATTCACTACTTGTTTCACAATGAATCATGTCTTAAACTTGGCTAATTAGAATACTTAAACACTGGTTTGGATATAAAAAAAAAAACTAGTCTTAAATCACTCTAGAAATATGCTCTTTTTGAGATCAAACATAACTCACATACATTTTTCAAAGAATAAAGAAGACATCACACAATATGAAATTCATGACTTATATGAAGAGAGAAAAAGAAAGAAAGAAAGAATGTCTCATACTTATGATTTTGAGCTAGCACGACATTAACAATTGTGTATGATTATACAAATTAAAAATCTTGTACTAAGAATTTAAAATAACAAGAACTTGCATGGATGTAACCAAAGAGGAAGTAAGTAAAGTACAAGTTCATTGATTTCCTAGCGAGAAGGCATTTTAATAACATGTAAATAAATCAACTTAAATTTAAAATGTGTATGGTACTAATGGTAATGTCTCACTTTGAGGTTGATGATTATTCAATGGTCATTGACTTATCTTGGAATAACGAGTGGGAGTATGTAGCAAAGCTTAAATTCTTCCAACATAGTTGTTTGTTTGATGATTATTCAATGGTCATTGACTTATCTTGGAATATTATTGTGTCTTGGATAACGAGTGGGAGTATGTAGCAAAGCTTGAATTCTTCCAACATAGTTGTTTGTGTGGATGAGTGCATGTGACTCATGAGTATACTCCACTCAATTTGGTCCAACATAGTTGTTTGTGTGGATGAGCGCATGTGACTCATGAGTATACTCCACTCAATTTGGTGATATGTTGTAGATTGGGTTAACTTGATTACTTCCATTGGAGCATAATGTAAAAGCTAGGAACTTTGTAGCTCTATCTTTTCTTGTATCTTGAAAACAGCCTCTTCGTATACATACATTTCAAGAGAGAGAGAGAGAGAGAGAGAGAGAGAGAGAGAGAGAGAGAGAGAGAGAGAGAGAGAGAGAGAGAGAGAGAGAGAGAGCACTTTCTTACCAATCAACAGTACATACTTGTCATGGGTTTGTAGATTATGGCCTAAGCCAAAAAGCCTCTTGCCATGAGAAAGATCCGCCAATGAAGGAATAATTAAAATCCACAATTTGCACAATAGTACGAAATTTGTTGAGACATTAACCATAGATAAACTAAAATAGATTTCAAACGACTATAGCTAGGTTTATAGATTTAAGAAAGCGAGCATGGCAATGCCAACTTGCTATAAATAACATATTTGTAGAGTTTGAAATGTGTGGCTTGCTTGTGCTTTCTTCTATCTTTAGACCCTCTTTATATGCTCACTCCTATGCTAAATGCTTTTCATGAGCCATTACCTCACCAAGCATTTTGTATTACTTGTGGCAACAGCCTATTGATGGTGATCCACAAAAACCACCCACCCAGCCTATTGATGGTGATCCACAAAATCCACCCACCCAAGTTATTCTTTTGTGCGGAGGAAATGCATTCCTCCACGTCCAACACCTTGTATGCTCTATGAATATTTAGACTTGGTACAATAGGTTAAACTTTGATGAAGTGGAACCCTGAACCAATGAACCTAAGAAGTGCATGTTTCATGAAGTATGCAAATCTCCTTGCACCAAAATGGGTTGAGCGGGATGCACATGTTATGTGGCGAGAGACCTTAGGTTTCACATGGAGTGGAGGTAAAGTCCAAAAGGCCCAATTACCTTGATTGGTAGAGCCACTCTAAGTAAGACTTCCCCCCATTTTACAAGGTGGGAGAGAGTTGTCCCTAGGTGGCATTGAAAGGTGCAACTCAGGGTAACTCAAAATAGCATGGGAATTCCTAAGACAGCTGGTGGGCCCTTTCTCTCCCCTCCAATAAAAAAACAAAAATGCTTGATTTGATTTGAATTTGGAAATAAAATGCCCTGGCCTCCAAATAAATGGAGCTTTCACATGGAATGACGTGGAGAGACCTGGGCTTTGAAATTGAGAGGTAAGTGCATATTTTGAATAGGGCCTTGGCCGTTGCTCTCTTCCATGTGTGACCACCCTTAGGGCGCCTTTCCGTGTGGCCTCACTTGTGGAAAGTGGTGTCAATCAAAAGCATGGGTCCATCTTGAAGGTGGTTTTAGGTGAAGACGTCCTTGGTCCTTAGGTAGGTCGCACCCTTCATTCTTGTTCCAGGTCTAAACAGAATGATGGCTGCTTGCCTTTAGGGTTCACTTTCAGGGTTTACGAAGAAAATAGAAGAGTTTAAAGGCGAGGGGGCGAAGGGAAGGAAAAAGGTGTTGTAGGTATGGATCGGAACATGCAGATGGCGGATCTGGATGGCCTAGGCGAGGAAGACAGACTTAAAATGTCCAACATGATCGATAGTTTGCAAGTTCGTGACAGGTGTTCTTCCTTAATTCCCCCTCCTTCCTTTCATCCCTTCCATTTCTCGCACTGTCAAATTAAGCATCCCTTCATGTATTCTGACAAGCACTTGTATGTTTATATATTATAGTATTGTTGTACATTTGGGATGGATGTGTCCATTTTTGTTTCGACTTTATGTTTACATACGATAGTATTGTTGTACATTTGGGGTGAATGTTCCATCCTTGTTTCGACTTTCCAGAGCTAAGCTGTAGCACACTACTCTTCTCGTAACCCTGAGATCCGAAAAGCCATATTAGAATACATTGAATGCGGATAGAGAGGTTCTATGATGTGCTTGTGTGAAAACGGGCTTCTGAGATCCCACCTGAGCCATCCAGACACGCACTGTGTGCAATTACCCTTCAAAGCCTGCTGACCGGTACTGAGATCCCACCCGAGCTTCCTAGACATCAATCATATATGTGATCACCTCCCGAAGCCCACCAATCGAAATATCGGATTCCACCCAAAGCCTCCAATCTCTCTCCATACGTGTGATCATTTTCCAAATCCCAATGGCCAAGTGCTCGCGGGCCACCCAGAGCTTCATTAGCCCTGGAAAAGATTGGTACCAAGGAACATTCACACATTTTGCAAGATCTCTTGATCTTTCGCACATTTGAATGCCTCCATTTTGGGTATGAAACCAAGAAGGCAGACTGGTGCACAACTACACCTTGTTGTGAGGGTATTTTAAGAGGCAACATCAAAGATGTGAGTGGATCATGTGACATTGAAAAAACATCACTCAATCACATGTAAAGTGGAATTAAATAACAAAACAGGGAGGCTGAGTGTCTCAAAGTGAATGTGCTTGATAAAGAGTGTGTTTTTTTTCCCTCTATGTCGCCATGGATAATTTTACATTTGGAGCATAGTTGCCCAGAATCGTGTTTCTGGGCAAAAATGTTCCCAGAAACGCGTTTCTATTACCAGAATCTCAGGAAAAAAAAACAGATATTCATTATATTGCATTGCTTTGAATGTTGGTTGTGGAGCCTGATTATCTTCCTGTTTCGGAGGTCTTGGTTTAGTTGTGTGTGATATCCAGTTCCCGACCATAATCAATCTGGACCGTTCGCAGATTTGACGGTTCATTTTTGGTTTTCCACAATTTTGATTGGTTTTTAAATGTGTTTGCAATTTTTTTGAAAACTTAAGACTTTTTTGGTTTAATGGCATAAAAACGTCCTTAAATAGGTGAAATTAACTTAATTAAGATTATATACATTATGTATATACCATAGTTGCACAGAATCGCGTTTCTGGGAGGAGACGTTTCAGAAACCGCGTTTCTCCTCCCAGAATCGCAAAAGAAAAAAAAAAATTTCTTTTTTTGGAAAAATAGCTTATGGCTGAAATTTTTTTAGGTGATCAATGGTCAAACGAGCGTTTTGCCTCTCAGAAGTGCAGTAGATGGGGCACAAACAGATCTTATTTTCAATAGCTATTTGGTTGTTATTTGCTCTGGTTTTCAATAAATGCTCAGGGGGTTCGGGGGCGGTAGCCCCCGAGAAACGGGGGATTCGGGGGGCGGTAGCCCCCCGAGAAACAGGGGGTCCGGGGGGCGGTAGCCCCCGGGTAGGGGGTTTGGGGGGCAACGCCCCCCAACAACAGGGTCCGGGGCCCCCGGCCCCGACGGTAAGGCCTCTTCATGACTTGGCCTTCCACTCCCTGAGCGAAAACACACTTACTGGGACCATCTGTGATTGTAACAGACATGCTAGAGGTTAGTTTTGAATTTTTATCCTTGACAGAACCCAACATGGATTAATGCACCTGAATTGGACCATCCTGCACCTGAAACAGTCGGCAAATTACACAGTAATTACGCCTTAATTAGAGCTTTCATCTGATACCCATATTGCCCAAAAAAAAAACCCAAAAAAAAAAATTAAGAAAAAACATTTCTGGAATTTTTTCAAAAATTTCCGAAACGCGTTTCTGAACGCGATTCTGAAACGCGTTTCAGAAACGCAGTGCAACTATGGTATATACCTTAGTTGCAGCGAATCGCGATTCGGGGGTATAGCGATTCGTGATTCGTAGCCCAAAATCGCCCAAAAAATTACTTTTTAGAAAAATTTTTGGACCTGAAATGAACCTGAAAATACGTGAATAAGACCTGAAACTAGTAGAATTAGACTTGAAACTATTGAAATTGGACCTCCAACTACTATAATCGTAATCGTCTGTTTTTTCTCTCTCTACTGATACCCATATTGCCTGTTTTTAAAAAAAAAACAGCGATTCTGGGTGAATCGCTGTTTTTCTTGACAACGATTATAGAATCGCTGGTGCATGTGTACAGAGATGCGCGTCCAGGCCGGACGCGGGCAATCCGCGTCCGGACCCGGACACGTCCGACCCCCAGACGCGGGGTCGGACGTGTCCACATTTTTTTTTTTTAACACTATAAAAATTAAAAAAAGAAAAGCGGACGCGTCCGGACCCCCGGACGCACCCCTGGCGCGTCCGCGTCCGGACGCGCAGGGTCCGCTACCTTAGGTATGGTATATGCCATAGTTGCAGCGAATCGTGATTTGCTGGGTTTCGCAATTTGTTCCATTTTTTTTTTCTGCTTCTTGGAAATTTTTTTGGAATTGCAAGTTTTTTACTACTGGGTTTATCCCCCTTACGACATACTGCACAGCCAGAAAATAATATCTCGATCAAAGTTCTCATTCTGAAGTTGACACCAACTAGATTGTTGAAATATCAATAGGGTTTTTTACTGTTTAGTACGGTTTTTTGTGGTTCAATAGGATCTGCTCCAATTCAATAGCATTGTCTGCAATTTAGGGTTGTTCAGTATGCCTTAGTAGGGTTTGGCATGGTCCAGTGTGCATTTCACTGCGTTTCAGTAAGGTTCAGTGCCAGATGTCTGTTCAATAGTATTTGTGGAATTTTTGTCACTTAGATTTATGCAATTAATCAAGATCTCACCTAACTGCTTGTGGTGAACCTAAACCTGCTGAAGACTTGTCTATCTACAATCCTCTAATTTTATAAAAAAACAAATTTATTTATTTATTTATGCGTTCGGGACAACGTTCGGCTGTTTGGAATGCACCCGTTCCAGAACTAGTGTCCCAGAGCAATGCCCCCCCGGAACGCATTCCGGTGCAAGGGTGCTATTATATATAATATGAATATGTGTCTACTATATGGTAGCATAAAATGTACATTAATGTCAAATGTACACTATATATACCTTTCTTAATTAATCTTTACTTCTTAGTAATTTCTCGAATATAGGATATCAGACTAATTTATATGATTCTTTCCAACATGAAGTTATTCTTATGAAAGACTGTTATGTCATATAAATCACTACTTTTGTGAATAGACTTGGAATTCAGATAAATTTTAAGGTTAAATTGTTTCAATTTCTTAAACCTAGAATATCTCTGTTGCATAAATGGATTTCGATGGAATAGTAGTTTCTATCACTCAGAGCGAAAATATTTGAAGGAGAAGTCCTATGTGTAATAGGGTGAATCCTTTAGTGGAAGCACTTATTATTGACCTTTCTAGGATTTAGATAATTTCATATATCATCTTTCCAGTTAACTTTTATTGAAATTTATAATTTCTTTAAAAGGAGGGGTGAAGTGGTGGAATAAAATTCTATTTGGGAATTTGTTGGTTGCATAGCATCGGAAAAGAGCCAACTGTGGTATAGAAATGAGATTTTTCTGGAAGTAATTTCGGATAGATTCAAAGTAAGATGCCTAATTGGAGCTTTTCGAGATAAGAGGAATTCTCTAGGGATTGTATGGACAATCTGGAACTAGAACAAGTTTGAAATTTGAATCATTATCTATAAGTAGTAAAGTGAAAGGTCAAAAGTTACTAATTCCATTTTGATTGGAATAGAAGTAAGTTTGATCAAAATTTAAGTCTGAGAGTTATGTATTGAAACAACCTAATCTTAGTTTTAGTACTAGGATCAGTGAGGGGTTGTTTGAGTGGAGAAATTATGTAATTAGAGGTAAGTGGGATTGGAAAACTACTGAGAGTGAATTTTATTTGTCTCAAAGATTTCCTGGATATGTTATTTACTCATGAGAAATAGAAAATATTTTGTAGCTGAGTTACAAGATCTCAGTGAGATATGTGAGTAACATATGTGGGTTCTGGAGGAATCTGCCATAAAAATGTGTTTATGTATTAGGTCATAGTGAGATTATTCACATATGTGCACGATTAATCTTGTATGAATCTATTGTGTAATCTTAGTTACTAAGGTTATCTTTGTATAGAAGATTTATGGATTAACTTATAATGATTTGGTTAAGGATCTAAATGTGGTGTTAGTATAATTGAATTCTTCACCTAGACATTTGAGATTTCTGAATCATTGGCAATTAACTTGAGTAGTTGATTACTCCAGGATGAAGTTATTTGGTAAAACGATCAGTGTGATGTGGATTCACCGGGAACTGATGGTTTTTGAATTATATTGCTTATAAGACGCATGATTAGTGAATCATTTGGGTTCATCAGTTGAAATTATGTGCATTGGATCAATATAAGGGAAGCTCCCTAAGATCCTGCTTACAAGATAACGCATACTTTAACGATTTTCTAACATATAGATATTAGAGTTTTGAAGCTATGTTTTCATACTCTCAATTAGTAATAAGTATGTACTATGAACTTATGAAGTATGTGCAATCTTGTTGTATGAGAAAAATAATGACCTTGTTATGGAAAACAAAGAGCATAATATGACTCATATAGATATATACCACAAAGACGATAGATATCCCATGGATGGCTTCATTTGATTGTGAAATCCCATTATTGGGCCACAGACTCTTCCTCACTACATTTTTTTGAGATTAATGTTGTTGAGTGTTGCTTCCTATAGCTCCAGCTTACACAAGATCCACCAATTGTAGTCTCGTCGGGTACAAACCATGGTTTATATAAGGTTGCCAATCAAACTTCTGTGGAGATTTTTGCTCATGTTTTCTACTTCTCGTGTTCATTAGGCCACATCTCCTTGCTTATCGGATATTCTCAAAAGAAAACTATTGTGCATTTTAAATTCCTCAAATGACAAGATGTCTCCATGTAGTCAATTCCTTTGACTTGAGTGTATTAGCCCTATATCTCTCAATTGTGTCACCTGTCTAGTATTTTACTCTAAATACCCATTTATAGCTCATAGCTTCTCTCCCTGGTGGCATATTGACTAGCTCTTAGGCCTTGTTTGTGTTCATCAAATCCATTGCTTCTTTTCAAGATGTCCATTCAAGGCTTGACTGTGCATTTTTAAATGCCTTTGGTTCCTTTATTCCTTTTCTCTCTACATAACTGATGAATGTCATTTTATCAAACCTTTGTGGCATCGTACTTACTCTTTGTGTCTTTATGAAGACCAATTCTTCCAGATTGTCATGTAAAACTGCAATCTTTGCAACCATTTGTTTATTCTCCATGTTCCACATTGTTCCCTATGCAATCATGATTCTAAGAGAGGTAAGCTTCACAACGAGTGCAAATGTCTCCATGCCCTATAGGCTACATGCTAAATGTGGTCACAAAGGTAAGTGGACATAAAATTGTCGATCCTCTACTTGAAAAGCTTTACGTGGTTGATTTTTCCCAAAGCATATATTATGCAAGCTCCTCCATCAAATATGAGAGAAAAAATTCATCAAAAAAGTTCAGGATGTCTTGGAGCACTTTGTTTTGCAATGCAAACTTGGAGCAATAGGAAGTTTAGAATGCTATGTCATGAGTTAGATGTGTAGCTTAGAATTTTCAACGTCAATTGTGGCTAGAGGAAAATGAGTTTAAGATTTTTATTATGTTAGGGTCCAATTCCTCTGTATTTAAGCGGATCTAATGCCTTGTTGGATGTACAAGCCATGATTTGCTTTAGCTTCGGAACTTTGGAAATCTAAGTTGATGATTGCATGATGTGCATCGAGCATAGATGATTCATCCCATATTTTGCAGACATATTTTCAAAATATAGGGAATTGAGTTGTACGCATGGCATGTATGTCTTGTAAGTGACTCCTTGTTATGCCTTTTGAGTGATATCCAAGCCAAACCTTGAATGTTGAAAATCTAAAGTGTTGAGGAAGGAGTGATACCAAGAGAGGAAGCCAAATCTCATGATGATTAAGTTTTGTCACTTTGGACTAAGCTTGCTTCAGTAATTACTTGTTCTGTATGTGTTAAAGGGCATAGTTCCTTGCATGATGTGCAACAAGGTATGACATGGTAGAGTAATTTCCAACATGACTTATTTATCTGTAGACAGTTAGAACATCTTCTAGGTGCAGGGATACTAGTCCCTTAACCATAAATGTACATGGGTTGTTCATTGTTATTCAATTCTTCGAGCGATCTAAAAATGGAGCAAAGCAAACTTGGTTTCAATGCAAGTACGTGTATAATTTATTATTTTTAATACTTATCACCTATCTTTGTTTTTTTGACCTCTCTAGGCTTTTTCTTTTTTCTTTTTTGCCCCTACAACCTATAAAATTGTGAAAAGAAAAACCTAGAAAAAAAAAGGTTCTGATCTCAAATTGCCCTAAATTCCGGAACATGATCAATATGCTGCTTTCCAGAACTAGATGCATCTATGGCTAGTAAGGACGCATTTTTTAATTTAAAAAAAAAAAAACAGAAGGGCGTGCGGGCAGCGGAACAGTCCGCAGAAGCCCGAGAGACTGAGAGAGGAGAGAAAGAGGGTGGGAGAGAGAGCATATGTGAGTGAGGGGGAGAGAGTGTGTGTGCATTTGGGTGGGTTATGGTGTGTGTGTGTGATGATTTCTGTGTGTGTGTGTGTGGGTTAGTTGATTTGTGTATGCATCTGTGTGTGTGGTGATTTGTGTGTGTGTGTGTATGTGAGAGAGAGAGAGAGAGAGAGAGAGAGAGAGAGAGAGAGGATGTGTGTGTGTGTGTGTGTGTGTGTGTGTGTGCGCATGTACGAGACATGGTGTGTGTGTGTGTGTGAGTTTAGGGTTTAGGTCTTCGTGCTTGGGTTTGGGGTTTAGGAGGAGAGAGACAGAGAGATATTAGATTTGCGTGCTTGTGTGTGTGTTTGAGAGAGAGAGAGAGAGAGAGCCGTTCGTCCCATTTGGGATGAGGCGGAGTTGATGCTCGACAAAAAGTGGCGTTGCCCTTTTTGTCGAAAGCAGTTCACAGGGAACGCCTCTCGGGTTCGAGCACATTTGGGGGGATCGCGAGTCTGACCCACGGGGGGACGCTACGGGGTCGGCGTTTGTATGGTCATCCCAATTACGGAGAGGGCTCGCATTCTCGAGGCATATGCTGAGCCAGGTGCTGAGCCCGGCGAGCCGTCCACAGATGCCGCGGACTCTGTTTCCACTGGTGCACCCACTCCCACCGCCCCTGCCACTAGTACCGCCACCGCCACCGCCCCCACCCCCACCCCCGCCGCCGCATTCGCACCCACCATCGCCTCCGCCTCCGCCACAGCCACCCACATCCCCTCTGCCAGCACTCCCCATGGATCCACAGCCTCCACTGCTGCACCTACGCCTGTGCCACCACTTTCAGATCTGCACGGTCCGTCCGCATCCTCCGCTTCCGCACCTACACCTATGCCACCACCTCCAGATCCACATCGTCCATCCGCATCCTCACAGCCATCCACATCCCGAGGCAACGGACAGATGTCCACGCCGGGATCTTTCAGAGAGGAGCAGCACAGAGAGGCCACCAGGACCATAGCACAGATGTTCTATGACCTGAACCTCCCCTTTTATCATGGCATCATCCCGCATCTTTCGAGAGGCTATCTCGAAAGTTGCAGTCTGCGGGCCCGACTACACACCACCCACAGCCGACGCACTACACGGCCCTTTGCTCTAGGAGCGGGTTGCATCCGTCAGAGAGAGACTAGCCGCACTGCAGGAGGCTTGGGATAGATACGGCTGCTCCATCATGGCTGATGGGTGGACTGATGGTCGTAAACGTCCACTCATCAACGTGATTGTTTCTAGTTGTTACGGTTCCATGTTCCTGCGCAGCATCGACGCCTCCGAGGCAGGGAGAGTGCATACGACCGAGTACATTCACGGTATCATCTGCGCAGCGATAGAGGAGGTCGGGCCACAACGCGTTGTCCAGGTAAATTTTCTTTCATTGGCTGCTTGGTCATTTACTGCTTAATGTTGATACAAAAGTTTTGCGTAGTTTTCTATTGATTGCAATGTGTTTCCAAGTTGTGAACTGATCGTATGAATTGATCGCGAAAGGTTGTGACGGACAATGCATCCAACTGCCGCGGTATGGGGGAGCTTCTTATGGCAGAGTACCCTCCGTTGTGTGGACTCCATGTGTCGCACACTCACTGGACCTCCTCCTGCATTCCATCGGGTGCCTGCCCTGGGTCACTGAGATTCTCACGAGGGCACTTGCGGTTGTGGACTTCGTCACACGCAAGCGCCGCACCACCGCTCTTTTCCGCACATTCAGCAGGTAAGATGCTACTTATTTTTTGGCTTGTTCAAGATGCTTTTTTTTTTTGGCTCGTTTCATGTGTGCCTCTCATTCCGTTTGTCAATGCAGGCTCGACTTGAAGAATCCCACTCGCACCCGCTTTGCCTTCCAGTTCATCATGCTTGAGCGGCTACACAAGCTCAAGTGTGATTTGCCGTGCATGGCTACTTCTGCAAAGTTCACAGCCATGGACCTGTCCACGACCCCAGAGGGCTTGACCTTCCACGAGATCCTCTTCACTGAGCCTTTCTGGGTTGATATGCAGCAGTTGATGGACGTCATGCTCCCCATCTACTCTGTTCTGAGGCTCGTTGATTGCGAGGGGTGCATGCTGGGCCTCATATACGAGTTCATGGACCGCATAGGCGAGGCTCTCTAGCGTTCTGAGCTGGACTCTGCCAGGTATAACTTTTTCTGTCTCACCATCCTTTCTTTCATTCGCACTCTGTTTTGTCTTGCTGCCGCAGCACGCAATCGTGTAATTGTTGCCTCCACATGGTATGGTCCACAGGTTGGAGCCTATTAGGCGGTTGTGTTGGCGACGATGGGATAAGTTTCATCGGCCCATTCACAATGTTGCATTTGTTGTTTCAGAGCGAGAGGCAGTATGGCGATGCAGAGCTGCGTGCAGACTGGTTCTCATACATCCGCCTCCTCAACAGCGACACTGGTATCCACAGCAGGCTCAAGGAGCAGAGGCTGAGTTACATGTAAACTCTTGCTCTGTCATTTGCTTTAGTTCGCTCAATTTCCCCACGCGGGCTCAAGTGTACTCATGCACATTGCTGCTCAATTTCAGGCACTGTCTGGGGCTGTTCGGCGAGGACCTTGCACGTGTCCGAGAGAACAGGCTCTTGCTTGTATCATGGTGGGAGAGCTACGGCGTTGGACAGCCAGACCTGAGGACGCTCCGAGTCCTTTCACAGGTATGTTATCTAATCTCATTCATCCAACCAGTTTTCGCATTGTCTCTACAAGGTCGGTACTCACTCGAGTGGTTGCCAATTAATGCAGGATTGTTTCAGCTTGCGTGTGCGAGCGGAACTGGTCAGCGTTAAGCCAGAGGTTGATCCAAACGATGCCGCTCGGCGTGCTCTGCGGGGTGATCCCGAGGATGATGCTGACACCGAGGAGACCACCCCCCTCCCTGTTGACGTTCCATTGCCCTCCTCTGATGATGAGCCCACATATGATTCAGACGAGACGGTCGACCTTGCAGGGGATGGTCCACGTGCCCCACCCAGTACTCCCGCTTCACGCCCCCTTTCAGATGATGGCTGGTCAGTGTTTGCGAGGGAGACAGAGGCTGCCGCCCAGAGATAGATCGCGCAAAGACGACTCAGAGCATCACAGACAGTCAGTTCTTCTCAGAGACCCCCTCGTGGCAGAGGGAGACCCCTAGGCAGGAGTGTACCACAGAGGGTTCCTTCTGGCAGACCCAGAGGCAGGCCAGCGAAGAGACGCACTGATGATTTTTCTAGTCGTCTCTTGGCAGGTGTTGGCCCAGACTTGGAGGAGTCTTAGATGCCTCCAGACTCCCAGCCAGACTTTGTATTTGAGACCCCTGCAGATGCATCTGGCACGCAGGGGGATGATTTTTTTAGCACAGACTTGTAGATATTGATACACACAGACTATCATGTATATTGGCATCAGAATAGATGTATATATCTTTATACAGTTTATTCGTGTCATGGCTAATTTATCATGGTTGCTTACAAATGGTTAGCTCTGTGAAATTTGAATGGTTAGTCAGAAATGGTTTGCTCTGTGCAAGATGAGAGAGAGAGAGAGAGAGAGAGAGAGAGAGAGAGAGAGAGAGAGAGAGAGAGAGAGAGAAATGGTTTGCTCTTCATGTCTCTCATAACATCTGCATCATGTTCAACCATTGAACATAACACGCTAAACCCGACACCCTAACAAATGGCACAGTTAACATAACACCCTAAACCCTAAACCCTAACAAATCATCATAAACCTACAACCCCACAGCCATAACCATCAAAACAAGCCACAACCATAATCATCATAACCACATAACCACAGCCATAAACATCATCAACCCCACATCCTCATTGTGTCGTAGGCATTGCACCATAGGTATGTGCAGATTCAACATCAAAGCAGCACTTGTGTAGCATACACTTAAACCTGTATAGAATGCATTAATAGGCCAAGAATACAGTCCATAGGTTCGTGATCCCGATACGAACCCAAGGGATCGAGCCTACCTCGATTCGGGTATCGTCCGGTCGAAATGGCCCTTCAACGGGAGAGAAACACAATTAGGTCAAGCGAAATGGACTGGTTTTGCAGCTTTCTGTCCGACGGCCCCGTTTCTTCAAACGGGATCCGTTTTAGGTGTCGTCTATTTCGGCCAGTGGACAACCTCGATAGGAACCTGTCGGAACAGACAGGACGAGGAAACGACCGACGGTCAGCCCGTCCGTCCGAAGTTCGACGTTGAACAGGGGTTCAAGGACACTTCGTGTGGGATGGAAACTGAAAACATTGGAAATCGACAAAATGGCCCAGGAATACAGTCCACAGGTTTGTGATCCTGATTAGAACCCAAGGGATCGAGCCTGCTGGATTCGAGTATCGTCCGGTCAAAATGGCCCTTCGACGGGAGAGAAACGCAATTAGGTCAAGCGAAATGGACTAGTTTTGCAGCTTTCCATCCAACGGCCCCGTTTCTTCAAACAGGATCCGTTTCAGGTGCCGTCTGTGTCGGCCAGTGGACAACCTCAATAGGAACCTGTCGAAACAGACAGGACGAGGAAACGACAGACGGTCAGCCCGGAACGTCCGTCCGAAGTTCGACGTTGAATAGGGCTTCAAGGACACTTCGTGTGGGATGGGAACTGAAACCATTGGAAATCGATAAAATGGCCCAGGAATACAGTCCACAGGTTCGTGATCCTGATACGAACCCAAGGGATCGAGCCTGGCTCGATTCGGGTATCGTCTGGTCAAAATGGCCCTTCGACGGGAGAGAAATGCAATTAGGTCAAGCGAAATGGACTAGTTTTGTAGCTTTCCGTCCTACGGGCCCGTTTCTCCAAACGGGATCTTATATTCTACGTCCAGACATGTATCTCACCAGGGAAGGCCGATGCATTGTTCTTCTAACTTCACGAGCTGGCAACCAGTAGAGGGTGCAAACTCAACGTGCTTGTTGCCATTTCTTCCTGGCTAACTGCAGGCTTGTACTCTTCATCATCATCAGAATCTTGCTCAACAGTATATTTGATATCCTTGCTTTGGTTGTTAATCGGGGAGAAGTAAAACGTCAATAATGGGCAGTGAAGCCAATTCCTCTCGACAGCCTGTATGCAGGCAAATCCTTTACTCAACCTGTATAGAGCCCATAAAACTGTAGAGAAGAACGTGGTTAAAAGTTTTCTAGATGAAGGGCATTTCCCACGCACAAAGAACACGAGGATACTTCTCCCAAAAAATCTTCTGGTCTTGAGAGAGAGAGAGAGAGAGAGAGAGAGAGAGAGAGAGAGAGAGAGAGAGAGTCTATTGTATGAGAAAAGTAAATTTGGACGATTCCTGCCATGGCACGACATGCAATTTCTGAGCATTTAGAATTCATCAAAAGCACAATGACCTTATGCTCTAAAATCTCATCTTGCGATCCGATCATCCCATTCTGTTCTGCTGCAGCAGTGACAGAATTCCTGTTTCCTTTCAGTGTTGTTGTTGGAGTTCATCCAAAAACCCTTAATCTATCTCATCACATAGGCCATAGTACTGTGTAGGTCTTGAACTTCCCTGTGTTGAATGACACTCTGGAGCATAAGTAATTAGTAAGTTGTTGAAGTTCATCGGGGGAGCGCATCGTTTACCTATATTTATATAATAGTATAATATAGATTCGTCAGGGAGAGAGAGATAGCGAGGGCACGAGACAAAGTTCTGGAGACTCAAAAAATATTAATTGTTGCTCTTTCATGTCTGATTCTGTAGATATCAAACATGGGAGGCATGGGCAGTGGTTAGGTTTGTTGCAAATTTTTTTGGGTACTGTTTTCCTATTTTTTAACAGGAGGGGGCAGGTTGGTGCCAGACACCCTCTAATAATTAATTCCGGGGGGGGGGCGGGGGGTAGGGGTTCGCTTTCGGGATGTGGGATAGTGAGGGCATGGGCTTGTATTTTTTTTTTTTTTAAAAAAATTGAAAAATGGCGGACGTGTCCGGACCCGGACGCACCTCTGAGGCGTCCGCGTCCAGACGCGGACGCGGTCGCGCGCCTGCGCCCGCGCCCAGGGTATGGGCGCGTCCGGATGCGGACGCCTCAGGGGTGCGTCCGGGTCCGGACGCGTCCGACATTTTTCAAGTTTTTTTTTCAAAATAAAAAAAAAATAGGCCCCTCCCCTCACTGTCCCACATCCCCAAAACGAAATAAAAACAATTTTCCTCCCCCTACCCCCTCCCCCCCCCCCCCCCCCTGGAAATTAATTATCAGAGGGTGTTTGGCACCCACCTGCCCCCTCTTGTTAAAAAAAAAGAAAAAGGTGCCTAAAAATATTTGCAACAAACCTAACCACTGCCCATGCCTCCCATTAGTGAGATATTACCAAACAACGATGACTAATGAGCAGTCCATAAATTATTATGAATCTTCATTGGGAACTAAGCTCCAAAAAAGCGGCAAAGAAAGATCTGAAAGAGGTTTGGAGTGAAGATGATGGTTTGCATGGCAAACAAATTACTAATTTAGGGTTTAGGGTGCATCAGTGATTGTCTCAAAGAAGTGAATGCTCACCAGAGGATTTGGGAGAGGTGAACGCTCACCAGAAGAGTGACAAGCTCTTAGGACCACAAGTCTTTGGGGGAAATCAATGCTCACCAGAAGAGTGACAAGCTCTCAAAACAGGGAACCACAAGAACTACACACTACTATGCCTATTTCGCTAGACCTAATTGCGTTTTGCTCCTTGCGACGGGCCATTTTGACTGAACGATACTCAAATCGCGCCAGGCACGATCCCTTGGGTTTGTATCGGGATCACAAACCTATGGACTGTATTCTTGGCATTATACACGAGTTCAACAAGTGTATGCGACACAAGTGCGATTTGTTAGGGATTGTTGTTTAGGGTGTTATGTTAATTGTGCCATTTGTTAGGGTGTGGGGTTTAGTGTTTAGGGTTAAATGATTGGACATGATGCATATGATATGAGAGACATGAAGATGCGCTTGTGTAAAACAATAGCTGCAGCATTTACAATTTTCATACTACGTCCGCTCTCTCTCTCTCTCTCTCTCTCTCTCTCTCATTTTGCACAGAGCAAGCCATTTCTAACTAACCATTCAAATTGCGTAATTCAAACCATTTTTAACTAGCCATTCAAATTTCACATACCTAACCATTTATAACCAACCATGATAAATTAGCCATGACACAAACAGACTGTTAAAAAAATATATACATCTCATATGATGCCAATGTACATGATGCTCTGTGTATCAATATCTACAAGTCTGTGCTAAACAAATCATCCCTCTATGTGCCAGATGCATCTGCAGGGGTGTCAAATACAAACTCTGGCTGGGAGTTTGGAGGCATCTGGGACTCCTCCAAGTCTGGGCCAACGCCTGCCAAGAGACGACTAGAAAAACCATCGGTGCCTCCCCTCTTGGTTGGCCTGCCTCCAGGTCTGCCGGAAGGAACCCTCTGTGGTACACTCCTGCCTGGCGGTCTCCCTTTGCCACGAGGGGGTCTCTGGGAAGAACCGACTGCCTGTGATGCTCTGAGTCGTCTCTGCGCAATCTGTCTCTGGGCGGCAGCCTTTGTCTCCCTCGCAAACTCTGACTAGCCATCATCTGAAAGGGGGCGTGTAGCGGGAGTACTGGGTGGGGCACGTGGACCATCCCCTGCAATGTCGACCATCTCGTTGGAATCATATGGGGGCTCATCAGAGGAGGAGGGCAATGGAACATCAGCAGGGAGGGGGGTAGGCTCCTCGGTGTCAGAATCATCCTCAGGATCACCCCGCAGAGCACGCCGAGCGGCCTCGTCTGGATCAACCTGTGGCTCTCCGTCAGGATCGGCCGCTGGAACAATTATCGGGATTGACCTACACAAGTCAATCATTCGTGAGAATAGCCGAAGCAATCGTGAGGGCATTAATTAAACTAATAAGAGAGCAAACGATAGAGCATAGACATATACC
This sequence comes from Diphasiastrum complanatum, assembly GCA_029204225.1. Lineage (NCBI taxonomy): Eukaryota > Viridiplantae > Streptophyta > Lycopodiopsida > Lycopodiales > Lycopodiaceae > Diphasiastrum > Diphasiastrum complanatum. The sequence continues at coordinate 8,943,796 of CM055098.1, read as the reverse complement.
TGCAACAGTAGGGAGCGTACGCCTGTTGCTCTCATGTTGTCCGCGATGCGTCGAACCACCCTGGTGTTGGTGTTGCAGTACACCAAGTCATTGCATCGCTCAGTCGTGAGGCGGTTCCGCCTGTTCGTGTGAACAAGGCTGAACGCTGATCAGTTCCGCTCGCACACGCAAGCAGAACAATCTTGCATTAATTGGAAGCCACTTTCGTGAGTCCCGGCCTTGTAGAGACAATGTGGAAACTGGTTGGATGAATGAGATTAGATAACATACCCGTGAAAGTCCTCAGGTCTGGCTGTCCAGCGCCGTAGCTATCCCACCACGATACAGGCATAAGCCCGTTCTCTCGGACACGTGCAAGGTCCTCACCGAACAGCCCCAGACGGTGCCTGAGATTGAGCAACGATACGCGTGAGTACAATTGAGCCTGCGCAGGGAAATTGAGCAAATGAAAGCAAACGATAGAGCAAGAGTTTACCTGTAACTCAGCCTCTGCTCCTTGAGCCTGCTGCAGATACCAGTGTCACTGCTGAGGAGGCGGATGTATGAGAACCAGTCCGCACGGAACTCTGCATCGTCATATTGCCTCTTGCTCTGAAACAGCGGATGCAATATGTGGGCCACACTGTGAATGGGCCAGTGAAACTTATCCCATCGTCGCCGCCACAACCGCCTAATAGGCTCCAACCTGTGGACCATACCATGTGGAGGCAACAATTACACGATTGCGTGCTGCGGCAGCAAGACGAAACAGAGTGCGAATGAAAGAAAGGATGGTGAGACGGAAAAAGTTATACCTGGCAGGGTCCAGCTCAGAAAGCTGGAGAGCCTCGCCTATGCGGTCCATGAACTCGTATATGAGGCCCAGCATGCACCCCTCGCAATCAACGAGCCTCAGAACAGAGTAGATGGGGCGCATGACGTCCATGAGCTGCTGCATATCAACCCAGAAAGGCTCCATGAAGAGGATCTCGTGGAAGGCCAAGCCCTCTGGGGTCGTGGACAGGTCCATGGCTGTGAACTTTGCAGAAGTAGCCATGTGCCGCAAATCACCCTTGAGCTTGTGTAGCCGCTCAAGCATGATGAATTGAAAGGCGAAGCGGGTGTGAGCGGGCTTCTTCAAGTCGAGCTTGCATTGACAAACGGAATGAGAGGCACACACGGAACGAGAGAAAAAATAAGAAGCATCTTGAACGAGCCAAAACATAAGTAGGATCTTACCTGTTGAATGTGCTGAAAAGGGCGGTGGTGCGGCGCTTGTGTGTGACGAAGTCCACAACCGCAAGTGCCCTCGTGAGAATCTCACTAACCCAAGGCAGGCGCCCGATGGAATGCAAGAGGAGGTCCAGTGAGTGTGCGGCACATGGAGTCCACACAATGGAGGGGTACTCTGCCATAAGAAGCTCCCCCATACTGCGGCAGTTGGACGCATTGTTCGTCACAACCTATCGCGATCAGTTGATATGATTAATCCACAGCTTGGAAACGCATTGCAATCAATCGAAAACTATTGAAACATTTGTATCAAGCAACTAATGAAAAAGAATTTACCTGGACAACGCGCTGTGGCCCAACCTCCTCTATCGCCGCGCGGATGATGCCGTAGATGTACTCGGCCGTGTGCACTCTCCCTGCTTCAGAGGTGTCGACGCTGCCGAGGAACATGGAACCGTAGCAATTAGAAACAATGACGTTGATGAGTGGACGTCTACGACGATCAGTCCACCCATCAGCCATGATGGAGCAGTCGTATCTATCCCAGGCCTCTTGCAATGCGGCTAGTCTCTCTCTGACGGATGCAACCCGCTCTTGGAGCAAAGGGTTGCGAAGCGCGTCGGCTGTGGGTGGTGTGTAGCCGGGCCCGCGGACTGCAACTTTCGAGATAGCCTCTCGAAAGATGCGGGATGATGCCATGATAAAGGGGAGGTTCAGGTCATAGAACATCTGTGCTATGGTTCTGGTGGCCTCTCTGTGCTGCCCCTCTCTGAAAGATCCCGGCATGGACATCTGTCTGTTGCCTCGGGATGTGGATGGCTGTGAGAATGCGGATGGACGATGCGGATCTGGAGGTGGTGGCATAGGTGTAGGTGCGGAAGCGGAGGATGCGGACAGACCGTGCAGATCTGAAGGTGGTGGCACAGGCGTAGGTGCAGCAGTGGAGGCTGTGGATCCATGGGGAGTACTGGCGGAGGGGGTGGGGGAGGCGGTGGCGGCTGTGGATGCGGTGGCGGTGGCGGTGGCGGTGGCAGTGTGGCATCTGTGGATGGCTCGACAGCCTCAGCACCTGGCTCAGCATGTGTCGAGAATGCGAGCCCTCTCCGCAGAGGGGATGACCATACAAACGCCGATCCCATAGCGTCCCCCTGTGGGTCGGACTCGCAATCCCCCCAAATGTGCTCGAACCCGAGAGGCGTTCCCTGTGAACTGCTTTCGACAAAAAGTGCAACGCCACTTTTTGTCGGGCAACAACTCGACCTCATCCCAAATGGGACGAGCGGCCATCTCTCTCTCTCTCTCTCTCTCTCTCTCTCTCAAACACACACAAGCACACAAATCTAATCTCTCTCTCTCTCTCTCTCTCTCTCTCTCTCTCTCTCCTCCTAAACCCTAAACCCGAACACCCAGACCCTAAACCCTAAACTCACACACACACCATGTCTCGTACACACACACACACAAATCCTCTCTCTCTCTCTCTCACACACACACACACACACACACAAATCACCACACGCACACATGCACACACAAATCAACACACACACACACACACACACACACCATCACCCACCCACCATAGCTCTCTCTCCCTCATTCACGATAGCTCTCTCTCTCGCCCTCTTTCTCTCCTCTCTCACTAGCCCATAACGCTTCTGTGGACTGTTCCGCTGCTCTCGCGATTCTGTCTGTTTTTTTTTTTTTTTAAATAAAAGAACGCGTCCAAGGCCCGGACGCGTCCGCGTCCGGGACGCTAGACGCGTTTGGATTGAAATTGAAAAAAAAAATAGGATGCGTCCGACCTTGCGTCCGGGGGTGACGCGGCCGGGTCCTGGCGTCGAACGCGGACGCGGACGCGAAAAGCCCGCATCCGGCCCGGACCCTCATGTCTGATATTATATATATATATATATATATATATATATATATATATATATATATATATATACATCATAGATGCCGTGATACTGGTTAATATTTTTATTATTTAATTTAATTTATTTTTTTGACCTAAACTACCCGCCCCCCTCACTCTCTCCCTTGCTACTGTTCGCACCCTTCCACGCTGTCCGCGCCCTCCTTGCCTTCTTTATCTGATTTCATCTCGCCCTGTCTTTGAGGTTGATCTGTTACCTTTCGCCCTGCTATTGGTGTTTCCGTCCTTGCTGTTTGATTTCCAGCTTTCTGCCTCCTATCACATTCACGATCTTATCTCCCTTTTTTCCACAACTCCCTCCATCGCAATGGTGCAATCCAACCTTGTCGATCGGTCGGACAAGGTGGACGTTGTCAGGGGGGTTGCCGACAAGTCCAACAAGACCGGTGCAAAGGTCGTGCATTGTCGATATTGCCTGGTCGAGTTCGTTGCCACCCTCACTCGCCTTAAACGCCACTTGCTCGGTGCACGCGTCAAAAATGTTGCCACCATAAATGTTGTCCCTTGTGGCAGCATGTCCGTCCCCATCAAGCAGCGACTATTGGACACTTATGGGCCACGTCGGGTGGCGGGGGAGAACACCATTTCGAAGGGTGTTCTCCAGTTTTGCACCGCTCCTTATGTGGCTGACCCCGAGTTGTTGCCTGCTTGGCTGGCACGCACGAGGAGAGGGAGTGCATCCTCGTCCTGTCCCACTGCCTCTCATCCCCCTCAGATAGTTCCGCCACACGCACCCCCATCTGCACCCATTCTGGTGGAACCCGTCCCCTCGCGTCCGCCAGTTGCCACGACGGTTCTACCGCCGCCTCCTGTTGCTCGCACTCCCTCAATTTACGATTTTCTCATGGACTCTCCGCCACCCGAGCAGGCCCAGGATGAGGGTGACGAGGCCTTCGAGGATGTTGAGGAGATCCCTTCCTCCCTCCCTCCCTTCCCATCCGGATGACGTCCCTAGCCAGCAGTTTTCGTATCCCATGCCAAATGTTGCCCCTCCAGTGCATCCCACTTATGCTGCTGCACCCATCCCTGCCAGTGCATCCCATTCTCCCCATTCTACGTCTACAACCGATGCATCCACTAGTGCCCAGCCTGTCGTGTCATCATCCATTCCCGTCGCAATTGGTGCACCATGCTGGAGGTCCACTACCTGTCGCCCAGCAGGGAGAGTTCTTAGGCAACAGACCATTCACGGCGCCCATTAGCCGCACATGGACAGAGAGGCCACACAGGCCGTGGCCAGTTTGATTTATGAGCTGAACCTTCCATTTGCCATCACCGACTCTGAGCCCTTCAGAAGGGCATTCCACTTTGCACAGTCTGTCAGCCCTAGCTGGAGAGTCCCTAGTTCAGAGGTTGTTCACACACACATGCTGAGAGATAGGGTCGAGTCCTTGTCCAATGTCTAGAGAGATGGAGCCTCTATGCCGCCATTGGGCCACATACGGTTGCAGCATCATGTCCGATGGCTGGATGGACTGATGTCAGGAGGAGGCCGATCCTCAACATCTTGGTCTCCAGCTCATGGGCACAATTTTTGAGGGCCGTGGATTGCAGTAGGGGGGGAGAGTCATATCTGCAGAGTTCATGTTTGATGTCATTAGGTCTTCCATCCTGTCCATAGGCCCCCAGCATGTCGTTACGGTGGTGATGGACAATGCCACCAACTGCGTTCAGATGGGTGTCCTGCTAGAGGTCGAGTTCCCTCACATCGTTCATACCCCCTGTGCAGCGCACGATATAGACCTTCTGATGGGGGACATAGGTGGACTTCCCTGGGTTAGAGCCATCGTCCGGGAGGCCCTCTTCCTGGTGACTTTTGTCACCAGGAAGAGGCGTGTTCTAGCCATGTTCTGGTTCAACCAGTTGGACCTCAAGAAGCCAGCCCCCACATGCTTTGCTTTCGACTTGGTGGTCATTGACCGTCTGATCAGGTGCAAGGCACAACTTCTATAGATGGTTGCGAGCGATCTTTGGCGTTCCAGTACGTTTCAGCGCACAGAGGATGGGGAGCACTTTTCTTCCACAGTGAGGGGAGACCAGTTCTGGAGGGATGCGCAGACATTGTCAGGACTCCTTCGACCACTCTACATTGTGCATGGTTGATAGCGAGGGGTCCACACTTGGACTGGTGTATGAGCTCATGGACCGGATTGGATAGTTCCTGCAGCTGTCCATCTTGCAGCCAGAGAGGTAAGCGGTATAGTAATGTAATTGGTCTTTATCTTTTCAGTGATTGCTAGTTTGTTTTTCTGTTGATGTTACGTTTTTCCGTATTTTGCTTTGATTGAGGCCCCTCTTTCTTCAACCCCATGCCTATCACGTGCAGGATGACCGAGCTGAAGTTCATTTGGGAGACGCGGTGGAACTACTTTCATAGGAGTATCCACAATGTTGCACACATACTGCATCCCCTCTTCCTCTCTCCGACACAGATCACAGACAGGGAGCTCGAGGCAGATTGGCTTGAGTACATCTACAAGGTGGGCCCACACATTGGTTTGGATCCTATCAGACTCATGGAGGAGCTAGCTGCATTTCATTTCGGCATGGGCATGTTCGGTCACCCAGCTGCTCAGGATCCAGTGAGGAGGCAGCTCAGAGAGAGAGAGCTTGGGCTTGATCACCGAGAGCCTCCTTTGTATGAGACAGATGAGCCAGTGTCAGAGGATGAGTAGGATGAGGATGAGCCCATTCGGGTGGTGTTCGCCAGGTCAGAGTGGGATGAGGCATAACGGTGTTGGGCTCACGCCACGGACAGGGGTCATAGGTGCATCACGTGGTAGAGGTGGGGCACATGGCACAGGTCATACCGGTCGACAGGCAGGGCACACGGGGGGGGTAGTGGCATACCTACTTATGTCGATATGATGGAGGAGGTCCTTGATAGAGGGCAGAGTGATTTAGATGCCGGTCCCGAAGCTGCTTGTATGTGTGCAGTACAGAGTCATGGGCGTTACTTCGACAACACACCAGATGAGACACCTAATGACTTCGATGGTACAGGTTGGGATGGCATGGAGGGTCTACATGGTGCACAGGATGAGCCACGGGATGATGAACGGGATGAGCCAGAGGATTGTTTACCCGATGAGGCACAGAGCCCAGAGCATTTGTATTCAGATGTAGAGCTAGACGACTTGATTGCCGATGGATTCAGAGGCCCACCTCATGCTGAGTGTCAGGGCACCCCCATCATCTCTTGCCAGCATGCCCGACGATACCACCAGGCACTAAGATATATATATATATATGTATATATATGTATATATATATATATATATTGCATAAAGACCAGCAAATCCTTTGATAATTGATATCAGACCATGTGGTTTGGGGATCTAGGGACTTCCATTTGTTATTTGACTGTTTATAATTTCTTATGGAGGGTGTAGACCTGGCATGACCCCTATGCTAAAAATTTCCAGCCAACAAATGGCATCATTATTAGTAGGATCATAAACCTTATAAATAAATGGCTAATAGCTTATGTTGCATCCAAGCTGCACAGTGCATTGGAATGAATGTATCAGAGCGTGTGAATTTAAAGGCAGCCACCATCTTCATCTCAACGATGTTTTGTGACCTTTAAATGTGTACATCTATACAGGATCTGAACACAAGACCCATTGGATCTTCATTACCACTGGTCCAAGAACCAATAGGTGATTGGATTGTGAGTCATTACATTTATCATCAGTGTTCCTTAGGTCTTGCATTCAATCTACATATTAACTCTCTTAACGCCTTATGGTTTCCATTGCAGTGATTTGAGTTCTTGTTGCCTACAAATTTTTGGCTCGTTTCTGAAAATGCGTTCAGAAACACGTTTTTGAACTGTGTTTCTGAAATGGGTGAGCTTTCTCAGAAACCTTTTTTTTTTGTGTGGGCAATACGGGTAGCCGAATGTTTCGGGTACAATGTGGTCCAGTTTGGGTGCAACAATGCCTGTTGGATTTTGTCAAGGTTAAAAGTCAAAGTGGCTTGTCGTGTTACTTTTTGATATCTTTTCTGTCAGTTCATTTAGAGCTACTATTGGGTCCAACGAGGCCTATGATGCCAATTGGCTTCCAAAGTGCTCTCATTCCTTCTAGTTACCATTCTCAGGTTCAGCTACAACACAACTGACCTGCACATCAAGTTCAAAATTTAGCTCATTAGAAGCTAGACCTAATGACAAGACCATAAGGGAGAAGCCCGTTAATGTGATTGCTCATCAACCTTTGTTGCAGGATCATCATCAAACACTTGATGTGGCTATTCAATCACAAGCTGTCATGACTCAATCAAATGTTGACAACGTTGATTATGTTAAATAAGGAAGGGTTAGGATGTCTAGTAAGGGTTTATTGGCTTTTTCAGTTAGGCCCTTATTTAGCTGCATGTGGAACCTCAAAAATATGTGAATGCATGGTGTGGCTCAAGTTGATATGAATGGCACAGTCATTTCTACGAAGGATACCTTAAGTCGTGGGATGGGAGGCTGGAAACTTTTACTGAAAACTACGAATACCATTGACGGGTCCTTGTTTGGTAGCTTTTACGGATAGAGATATGAGTTTTTTTGAGGGAGAACTAAGAAAGGCACAGTTTAGTATAACCTGCAAAGCAATGCAATATCATGAATATGTGTGTTTTTTTTTCTCTGGCGATTCTGGTCCCAGAATCCCGTTTCTGGGAATGTTTTTGCTCAGAAACACGATTCTGGGGCGTATGAATTCAAAGGCAGCCACCACCTTCATCTCAACGATGTTTTGTGACCTTTAAATGTGTACATCTATACAGGATCTGAACACAAGACCCATTGGATCTTATTACCACTGGTCCAAGAACCAATAGGTGATTGGAATGTGTGAGTCATTACATTTATCATCATGTCCCTTAGTTCTTGCACTCAATCTCCATGAAAAATCTCGTAACGCCTTCTGGTTTCCATTGCATGATTTGAGTTCTTGTTGCCTACAAAATTCCAGCTCTCATAACTTGAACTTCACATTTCATTTGACAAGCTTGTAGGTATAGATGGGATAAACGATTATGCAGACAAATTGTGTGGCACATAGTAACTACGGGGCGGCTTTATGACCCCAGAAAAACAAAAAAAAAAAAAAATCTCCTCTGTCATTAATTTCACTTAAGCCATAGATAGATTGTTATGAGTATGTCTTGTGCTCAGTTCCAACATAAAACTTTCCCTGCATTTTGTCATGTAAACTATGTTGGCGTGAGTTATGATTCTTGACATACTATTAGCACCTAAAAAACTGTAAGTTACAACGTTAACTCTATAATTAATTGGGATTCTTCTGAATTCTAAACAACTTAACAAGTTACGCCATTTGATATTTTCAACTATCTAATTCACAAACATTCATACCATGGACCATATCAAACATTGAACTCAAAGTTAAAACCTAAATAATGAACAATCTTTCTGAATGGTTTAAGACACAGATGACTCATGTCAAATGACATCAAAATGCCAACATAAAATGACCATAAATAAAAGAAGATACTGTATTATGTCACTATAGAGAAGAATTTGGACTCTCAATTCTGTGTATAGCATATATTAGTGGCCTTGAACCATAATGCTCTGGGCTCCCACATGCTAAAATTTTCAATCTACCATCCCAATGTCTTCTCATCTTGTTCCTCACCACTGCAAGATAAAACCTGAACGGGTTGTAGCCTTTTTAGGTCTTTCATTGTCATAGGCTGATTCAGCCTCCAAATTTTAATCTCAATTGGAATCATGACTCGGTTTTTATCAAATAATTGTGAGTCATTGAAACAGTGGCAACATCGCCAATATGCAATTTAGGACGACAAGATCATACCACTCTGCCATACCAAGACCTACGTCTAGGCCTGCCTAACCATGTCTCCGCTCCAGAAATCCATGCTGATAGTGCATACATGATCCACCCGTGTCTCACTCTACCACGTAGTGATGGGTAAGTAGCCACTAGAGACTTGACGTCAATAGGAACCACTTCTGGCAAATTTGCTCTCCGTGCCTCAGTGCCTATTGTACCCTTTACCTACTTGACCTCACCATATCCATGTGCGTCTGCCTCATCTTCTGCTCCTAGCTAGGCATGTGTAGCTACTCCATGTTAGGACAGCGATATATGGAATGGGCAAGTCATTCCACGTCATTATGTCCAATAGGTCGTGCATTCGATTTCCACATAAATTTTCTTTTAACACCCTTATGGCTCCATTGCAGTGATTTGAGCCCCTGCTGCCTAATCTAACTTGCATAGTCAGCCATGCGAGGAGGCAGCAATAGCAGCAAAATCACTTGTCATAGGATCCCAATGTAGTCACGTTCATGCGCAGACCTTAGAGGCAGGCCCAGAGGCTCATACCTTGGAGAGGCAACTCTGATGTTAACGTGGAATACTCTTGGGAATAGTAGTGCTGGAGACTCCAGTGTGGTAGTACAACTTGCTAATCCCCCTTGTATTTTGAGACTTAACATTTTCTATTTTAAATCAGATTTGGCTATCTTTAGTCTCTTGTTATCTGCTACCATTCAAAAAATGTGTTATTCTACAACCTTTTTTCTTTTTAAGAATGAAAGTATGATTTGAAATTTTACAGTCTGTTCAATTCAGTACTCAGCTTGCTATTGCTTGCTGGCAATCCATAATGAACGCTATTGTTTAGGGTTTAGAGTTGTAGTGCTGTTCATCATATAATCATGGAAGCTTTTAGTATCCCAGCATAATTACCTTCTCGATTATTGCATGGTTGCACGTTATTATATCTGCTTTCTTTTTGCTTGGAAAGGAAAACTGTGTATTGAAGGCAAAAAGGATGGCTCTAATATCACTGTGGAATCTGTTTGCAGCTTGAGAATGTATAACTCGCTGGTGGAAAAATGCTTCACTCACTGTGTGGAAAATTTCCGCCGCAAGACCCTGGACAAACAAGAAGAGAGTTGTGTGCAACGATGTGCTGAGAAGTTCCTAAAACACTCCATGCGTGTGAGCATGAGATTTGCAGAGTTGAATCAAGGAAGCCCAACACCAGATTAATCCATTTTTTGAGAGTTGATATATTTGCTCTCTTCTTTTGCTAATGATAGTATTGGCAAGAAGACGAGGGATTGTCACAATTTTGTCCTGGATTTTTCTACTTTCTCGGCATTTCAGTCAAGAATATATTTGAAGCAAACAGAGAAATTGTTCTAGTCTTTTATGAATAAATAGCTTGCATTTTCAATCAATCAAGTTGTAGTTGGTTTTTAGTTGCTATAAAATCTTCAAATTATAGGACAAAAAGCCTTAAATAATGTTGATATTGGTCGGAATCTTTCGGAAAAGAAAAAGTTGTGTATCCTTAATAGCCCTTGTTCTTGTGGTGATTCCTTTTTTTCTAAGTTTTGTGATCTTTCTTTAGGTCATATTGTTACGGCAGATACAATCCTTCTTTTATCGTTTTTGAAAGAGTCCTGCTCTAAAGGCACTAAAAGTTTGTCCTCCCTTTTTGAGTAGATGCATGCTAGTCAAAATCTATAACTACGAGTATTAATAAGTTCATTTACCGTATTGAAGAATCTTTTGGAGTCCATGGTGTTTGTTATAAAATGGAAAGCCAAAGTACTTCATTTTCTAATGAGGAAGTTCTTCTCTGTAAGCTTCATAGATGTTTTGTCACTTCGTATGAGGATAAATGCTCAAACTATTTTGTATTTGTTTGCAAAAAATTCCATTTGGAATTGTTATTGAATGAAACATATACCACTTGTTGTCTTTCAAATATGAGTAATAAAATATGTGGTGTGTGGAAATGTCATAAAGTTTTAAAAGACCTATGTTTATTGCAGTGATGCAAGCAATATAGCTAGACAATGTCAAGGCAAGAGCACACAAGCATGCATCCACACTCCAAAACTATCATCCACATGGTATAAGGACACTTGATGAAAAAAAACTAAGTCATAAAAAAACTAAGTGTCAATGCAAGCTCTCACTCACTCATAGAGTGGTTCGAGATCCAAGATAGGTGGAAACTAAGCTCAATGATTGGACCACTCTCAAATCACCTCTTACTATGATTGGTCTATTTTGGTACACCTCTTGCTCCTATTGGTCCACATGGCAAAATAACATGAGGTGCAATCTTTGCTCTCTCTACCATCATGTCAAGTGTAAGCAACCTACACTAGCTCGAGCAAATTTAGATCATAATTTGTTTAAAATTTAACCACTAACATATTTACAAGTGTACATGGAAGTATATGTACCTTAGCACCCCCAAAAGTCAAGATCCTAGGTAGATAACTTTTACATTTTTCACACTCCTCCTTAAAAGATACCTAATTATTTTAACATAGATTTTGAAATCAAGCCAAAATTAGATCTAAACTTGACAAAAGCATTCTTGAGCAATGGTTTTGTGAGAAGATCTGCAACACATGATGATGATCCAATATGCTCCAAGGTGATCTCTCTCCCAAAGACTTTCTCCCTCACAAAGTGGTGTGCTATCTCGATGTGCTCACTTCTTGCATGAAATATTGGATTGTTAGCAAGAGCTTGTGCCGATCATTTTTGACAATAGGTAGATCTTCATCCTTGATGCACCTTAGCTCCATGAGTAGCCTCTTGATCCACAAAACTTCCTTGGTGGTTGTTGTAAGGGCCTTGTACTCGGCTTCACATGATGATAATTAGAGTATCTTGGTGCGGCTTTGACTTCAAACAAGCTGATTTTTCGTTCCAAACCGTCAACACTCCATGAATCCAGAAATTTTTCAAATTTCTTCCGTTTTTCATCCAATTACTTCTTGTAAATTGCCATGGCCCTCTGTCATTGCTCTCTGCAATTCCTTTGCAAGCCCTGTTCCGCCAAACGACTGTCCACACAATGCATTATGAGGCCACTATAGATGATTTCCTTGAAACCAGTAGAAACTGCAGGTCTCTCCAAAATTTTTCCTAAGCTCTGATCGAAGAAACTTTGTTGATTCCTGCCATCTGGACCACCTGCACCCCGTATGGTGTCCTTTCTCCTAAGATGTTTCTCATGCCGTTTTTCCTGGTGAAACATGCTGATGATGGCGTGCATACCTACAACACCCTGCTGCTTTGATACCAAGTTAAAATTTCAATAGGATCTAGTGCAGTATGCAGATCACATCAATCAATCACCATGGCCACTCCTCACAATCTCTCAAAAATGGCACAACAAGAGTTAATTGTATTACAAAGAAAGCTGTACATATAGTGTATTCACAAACTGCATGAAAAGACAGGTGTCCTAAAATTGGCCTACCACCTGCCAACGAGACTAAGATGGCCAAATTCGACCAAAAAACTTGAGACATGCCCCCGAGTATAGAAAGTACTATAAATACACTATACAGACTAATTTTTCCTATATGTGGCTACTCGGCTACCCAAGTAGCCAGCTATGGGATCAGTGCCCGATCGATATATCCATAGCGGGTCACGTCCCGAACACAACCAAATACAGTAAATCCAATTAACTTCTCAATAGTTACATTATCACATTTAGAGCTTACACTAATGAATCAGATCAAAACTGATTTCTAACAAGAATATCATTGAGAGACAATATTTTGATAATGCTACACTCAATGGAACGCAGCCAATTCCTTCACTCCTACATTCAACATCATTTGCTGTATAGATTGATCTTTTAGTACCCTCATATGACATGAGACTAGTGAATGAATTCCTGGAACTAGAATGTGGGAACTAGCCTCACGACAACGCAACCCTCCAATCTGGTAAAGCATGTCTTTGTTTACTCAGAATTTTTTTTGCTCATAGCATGAGTTGGCCGACGGGCGGGGTAGCGTGAGCACACACCAGGGGTCCAGCGCCAACCGCACGCGCTCTTGCCAGGAGGGGCACCGCCGGAGCCGTGCACGCTCCAGGGGGTGCGGCACCGAGAGCGTGCGCACGCCAAGAGGTGCGATGCCAGGAGCAAACATGCGTGCGCATGCTAGGCAGAGCGGCACCAGGAGCAAGCTTGCGCACGCCAGGGGTGAGGCGTTAGGAGCATGCACATGCCAAGGGGACCGACGTTGGGAGTGAGAGCGTGTGCGACAAGTGGTGCAGTGCCGAGAGCGAGCACACACACGCAAGGGGGTGCGGCGATGGGGGCGAGTGCACGTGTGACAATAGACCACATGCATCAATGGTAAATTCACATTAGATGGTAGAGTTAAGATCTATTTCTAACCATGGACAATCCTAGATTTCAGATTCGAGTTGATTCTAGATCCTAGATCTCCATCATTATTAACAAATAAATGTACTGTGTTGAATGCACAAGTACTAGAAGGTCACTCAACTCAAGATTCAAGCTGAAGAAATAGTGGATGATGTTGTTTATTTAAAGAAAGTGAACATCAATCAATCAAGATTTAGAAAATATTCTCTTTGTTCATTGTTAGTAGGTCATCAATGTTGATCTATCCAAACCTTCCATGGCATAAGGTAATGGTCATGAGACACTTGCAACATTTGTTTTGAATCTCATGCAAGCGTGTAAAGACAAAAGATAAGTCCACAAGTTTTATGCAAGTGCTCAGATGCCAAGCTAACCAAATGTATGGGGTATTAAGAGCATTCAAATACTCATAGACAATGTGAAAGACATAGCTCCTAAATTAGTTTCACACCAATGTGCACAAGAAGCTCACTCAAGACATCATTATCGATAAGACCAATTCCAACAAGAAAAAATTGTGTCAATTCCTGCAGCTAATTAGTCAATGATGGAGGTAATTTGAGTCCATTCATGTATGCATAGCCCTCCAAAGCAAGAGTTCAACTTGCAAGCCACATGCTTTAACTTTTCCTCCTGTATCGGATCATATCAGAAGTTGACAATTTAGGTTGCTTTGAATTTCTTATCCTGAGTGGAGCATATTTTGGTGACAGATCCACATGAAGATGATAAAGCTTTGTCATCAATACAATAGTATAGTAGCAAACAACACAATGACAATAACAAAGTTGGAGATGGCGCTAACGACCTTGGAGATAGAGATGGCGTAGGCTTTGTTTCTGAAATGTCACTCCTAATTCAAATTTTTGAGTGTTCCCAACTATTGGGAGGGAATATTTCAGCATTTTGAATATTATACTTTAACTGTGGTTGAGCTCCTGCTAGAAAGCAAAGATAGCCAGATGTGGATTTTCTTGTGTCCACATTTCCAGCCCAATCAGAGTCAGAATAAGTACGTAATGTCAAGGCACCTTTGTATTTCCATTATAACACAAAGCATAGTGCTTAGTGGCTTGAATGTATCTTAGTGCTCTAAGTAGAGCCTTCCAGTGAGGTAGGCCGGGATTTGACATGAAATATGACAATGTGTTGATTGTAAATGCTAGATCAGGTCGAGTGCATACCATGGCATACATGATCGATCCGACTATTGACTAGTAGGGGTATTTGCACATCTCTTTTGCCTCTGCATGAGTTGTCGGGGGCACATATCCTTTGACATTTTGAATCCTGGGTCCATAGGCGAGTCTATTGACTTGTAGTTTTCCATGCCCCATGACAGTATTATTTCTGAATCTTTCATATGCAAGATACTCTTGGATGTTAGAAATGCCATGAAGATAAGTATGGGTTCAAAAATTGTTCACCTAAGTTGGTTTCACAGAGGGAACTAGAGCATTTTAGGCAAATCGACCATAGCTATTTTTTGAAGGAAGCTTGGAAGAGAGGAGGAGTGAAACAAGCCGAGGAGGAGGCGCAGCCTCTCGCGCGTCCTCACAATAAATGATCCATTGCGTGTTTAGGTGTCCAGCGAATACAAGGGTTGGTTTCGACACACGAAGTCATGAATGACCATCACATTAAAAGGACCAAACATCGACAATAGAGATTGCGTCGGTGAAAAGCTATGTGGGCCGTAGGATACAAGCTAACCGATGGATTGGTTTGAAGAGGGCTTGAAGGGAGTTGAAGGACAAAATAAGCTTCAACTTCATTAAAAAATTTCAGCTTGAAATGTTGAAAGAAACTTGCCATTTAGAATGGTCATTTCTTCATTAAAAATCTTCTTTTTGAAGAACCAATTCATTTTGCAAGCTAATTCTTTGGAAGGGCCTATCTTTGGCTAGAAGGCACCTATTTTGGCCATATTTGGGCCAAAATGACCCCTTAAATTGGTTGCTCAGAGGCAACGGACAGAGCGAAGTCACAACACAGAAACAAACACATTTTGGGGAGTTTTCATCACCATTCTAGTGAGCGGAGTGCAGGTGACCTAGTGATGGGCTACATTCACCGTTTAAGTACCGTATGGCCAAATTTGGGACAAGTTTTGGCTGGTGATACCTGCTACAGGGTGGTACAATGAGGCATTATCACTTCTAAATCATTATTACTTAATTTTGACAAGGCAACAGAGTGTTTGGAAGTGGTAAATGCGGTATGGGAGTGAATGACAACAAAATTGTGTGGAGAAAGCTAGTTTTGACGACGGAAGTGTGCAGTTTGGCGGCATGGCTACTCGTGACAATTTTGAGAGAGAAAGCAACCACAGGTGAGAGATAGGTGTGCAGAGTGCACCAGTGAAGTTTAATGTGACTAAAATAAGGTACATTCATTTACATGGAAAGTAGTGTGGGCAGATGCGTAAAGAAGTTAGAAAATGATATTTTCATTACTTTATTGTTATTTCTCTCTCTCCTACATGGCATTTTTTATAGGGCCCTCTTTGGGCCCATATTATCTCTAATGGAAATGCACTAGAACTGAATCCGGTGCTTCCGCCTCGGGATAGTAGGTTTCATTGGTCACTTTGACCATGTTCAACTGCTAAGTAGTTGGTTGTGGATTTCTCACTACTAGGCCTTGGGTTCTGAGAGGTGTTAGAAATCAATGATAAGCCTCATTGTTACACTTCTATTGATTACGATGTACACTAATGTTGACAACTGTTACCAACTATAATTAGTTGTAGGCTAGCCTATTAGTTAACGGCAAGTTTTCTTTCTCTCTCTCTATCAAGGTTCAGGGTCTATTTGTACATTTTACATTTAGTATGCAATACAGTGAATAGTGTGTGAGAGTGCGATAATGATGTTGGTGCATGTTCTTCTTCCACCTTGTGGTGAATGCTTGATGTTGCTTATATGATTATTGACATGGTATCAGAACGACAATAGTCCTGCGTGCCTGATCAGTGGATACAGCTTGTCACAGGCTCTGCAATGAAGTGAGAAAGTCCTTCACAGGATGTGAAAGCTTGGAGAGACAAGTACTGCCATTCAGAGTTTTGAGGTTTCGTACTTTTCACATTAATGATTTTTGTTTGTTGGAATGATCACTCGCTTCGAAATCTTTGCAAAGAATAAGAATATTCCCTCTGAAAGCAATGTTAGAAATCAATGATAAACTTCATTGTTACACTTCTTAGTTATTGATTATGATGTACATTAATGTTGACAACTGTTACCAGTTGTAATTAGCTGTAGGCTAGCCTATTAGTTAACGACTAGTTTCTCTCTCTCTCTCTCTCTCTCTCTCTCTCTCTCTCTCTCTCTCTCTCTCTCTCTCTCTCTCTCTCTCTCTCTCTCTCTCTCTCTCTCTCTCTCTCTCTCTCTCTCTCTCTCTCTCTCTCTCTCTCTCTCTCTCTCTCTCTCTCTCTCTCTCTCTCTCTCGGGGTTCAGGGTTTATTTGTACATTTTACATTCAATATGCAATACAGTGAATAGTGTGTGAGAGTGCGATAATGATATTGGTGTGTGTTCTTCTTTTGCCTTGTGTGAATGCTTATGGTGAAATGTTGCTTATATGATTATTGATAGGAGGAATAGGCAGTAACGCCAATCTAGGCGGTGGTTGGGGTAAGACACCTTGTTGTTGTGTTGATGGGGCTTGGTTTTTGAGGTTGTATCGACAATCTATGATATCCTGATTGCTCATATTACAGATATGGCAATAACTTTGCGCGCTGGCAAATATCACAAACTTTTACATAAGTGTAAGTGTCTTTGAAAAGGGTTGGCCGCCAAAATCCAGCCAAGAATTGCCCTAACAGTAGCATCAGAGGAGAAATGTCCACCCCCAATACCCTCATGTGGCAAGGGAATAATCTGTTGGACTTCAGACTCATGGGCACAATGACATGAAATATCATCAACACCTAACTTATATAGTTGTCCCGCAATAAGATGATATTGTAAAGATTTCATAATAAGTTTGATTTTTTGCGGTTTGGTCAACTGAGGATCGATCTCCCCAGTGGCTAGATATCTAGTGATATCATCTGTTCATAACGGAGTCACATCTATATAAAATAGACACACATCTGACAACTCATCATTTATTGGCTCATCAGATGCTTCAGCGTTAGGTAATCATGAAAGATGATCAGCCATAAAATGTTCTGATCCCTTTCGAATAATAACTCAAAAGTTGAATTCTAAAAGAATCAACAACCATCATGCAATTCGTCCAGTTTTGCAAGGTTTATTCAATAGATAAAGAAGAGCATGATGGTCGGTATAGAAAACAAAAAATTGGCCTAGCAAATAATGTCGAAACTGTTGAACAACATAGACCATTGCTAGTACTTCTCGATCTATTGTGGAATAACAGCCGAAACAAGCTGATGGCTCAAGAAATGGATTGGAAAATCCTTTCCATATTCTCCGGGTTGTGTTATACTTACTAGCATCCGTATGCACATGGAATTCCTTAGTATAATCGGGCACGCAAAGTGAAAAATTGTATAGACCAAATTGACCAAGAAATAAAGGCTATCCTATCTTCCATTATTTTTGTATGAAACGTATTTTGAATACTAGAGCTTATTACTCTAACTGATGAATTATGAGTGCAGGTATCATTACTTGAAGACAAGAAATGAAACTCTAGAGCAATGCTAACAGTTTAATATGCAGGTTCTAGAAAAAGAATCTAATGATGAACCATTTTATGGTATGACTCCTAACCTTTTCTTAAGGGTATGTGCAGGTACTAAGAAGAGTACCTGAAGAATGAATCTAAAGAAACTTTTTAAAGCTTAAAGACGGTACCTGAAGAAGGCTCAATTGAGTCTATAAAGAAGGCTCACTTGAGTCTATAAAGACTGGGAGAAGAAACCAAAGGACTGATCACCCTTTGTGTCACACTCCACTATGATTGGGGATGGGCAACCCCTAGAAAAAAAGGGCCTAGGAATTGATGAAAATTATGCAAGGTAAGATGGACATCTACAAAGCCTTTTCCATGTCATGAAAAACACTTGGGTGAATCCCAATAATGTAAACAAAGAGATGTTCAACTTGAAAGTGGCTAACATTAAATGTTAAGCTACCTACCTTCCATCCTTATCAATATGTAACTTACCTACTTTTTCACATGGCTTGAAAGGCATAGGACGCCTAGGAAAATGTGCCCTCCTACTCCTCCCCTTTTGCTCTGACTAATGGATAAACACTCTCTCACACCCATGCACCTCACCCTCTCACTTTACTTATCCTAAAGTATCCTTTACACCTCTCACAGTCATTTTGGACACCTCAGCCACTCCCTAAAGGCTACACATTCCCTATAAAAGGACTAACTCGCTCGCCCCTCTCCCTCATTATTCATCTCCCATTCATTTTTGCTTTGCCTCTTGCTTTTGCTTCTATGTGTGTAGGTGCTTGGAAGAAAGCTTGGAGCTATGGCTTGAGAAGGATCTATCAAGCTTGGATTGGAATCATTTTTGGAACCACTTACACTCTCTCTCTCTCTCTCTCTCTCTCTCTCTCTCTCTCTCTCTCTCTCTCTCTCTCTCTCTCTCTCTCTCTCTCCCTTTTCTCTAAAACTTTCACACCATCCATAAGACTGATGGCCATGCATGTCACACCACCCATGACTTGATGGTCATGCATGTCATCACATCCATAAATTGATGGCTTTGCATGTCACACCACCCATGACTTGATGGCTTTGCATGTCACATCATCCATAGCTTAATGGTCATGCATGTTTGATCTGGGAGTTGCATGTCTGATTGGAATTTGCATGTCTTATTTGAGAGCTTGCATGTATGATTTGGGAACTTGCATGTATGATTTGAAGCTTGCATGTCAAAACTAGAGCTTGCATGTCATATCATCCCTAGCCTAATGACTTTGCATGTTGGAATCGAAGCTTGCATGTCAGATTGGATTCATGCATGTCATGCCTCCTAATGTCAAATGCCTATGCATGCTCATTTCTTGATCAGTAAGGCTTTGCATGTCATTAGAAACCACTTTTCTTGGTATAAGATTCTTTAAGATCCAAAATTTGTAAACTTCTGGTTGATGTAAAGATCTAAGAATCCATCTTCCCAAAACCATTGTATATGTAATTGGCCTTGGGCCAATTGATCTTGCATAATTTGAAAGAAAATCCTTCAGGGGGGGGGGTCCCCATCTTGACCCCTCAACAAGTCTCTTGAATGAATGATTTTGTGATTGAATGTTAAATTTTTCACTTAGTTTTGAAGTTCTTTTTCAAGTTCTATTCAATAGTGTTTTGTTGATTTGTTTAAGTCACAACTTCTAAAGTAGGACTTTAGAATTAGTAGACCTTCACTTCAAGTTCACAGTTTGGTATCAGAGCCAAGGTCTATTATT
Source organism: Diphasiastrum complanatum (assembly GCA_029204225.1). Taxonomy (NCBI): domain Eukaryota; kingdom Viridiplantae; phylum Streptophyta; class Lycopodiopsida; order Lycopodiales; family Lycopodiaceae; genus Diphasiastrum; species Diphasiastrum complanatum. Next base: position 8,924,026 of record CM055098.1, on the reverse strand, counting down.
TTTCTTTCTTTGTGAAGTTGATGTGAGGGCCTTGCGTATTCATTCTTGAAACAAATGCCAATACACAGGACTTTGTATGTTTGCTTTCGAATACATTTCCCTTCTGCTCGAATTTCTTTTTTCTTACAAGATCTCTTTAATATTAGAGCTAATAGACTCCATTTGGGGGATCCTCGAGAATTGGATCTCCAACTTGCTTTCTATTTTAGAGACAATACTTTGTTAATGCGAGCTTCTATCTTCTTTTTTGGAGAATGGCATTTCTCTGAATCACACGTCTATTCGTACTTTTTGCCTTGAGTTTGTGTACTTTAGGTGAATTCCAAAAACTCCAATCAAAGATGGATAGCTCCTCATGAGGATCTTCAAGCTCCTCTTCATCTATGTCGTCATCACCTCATGTTTCCTCCAAGTCAACTTCCTCAACTCGATCCAAGAAAAGGAGGTTCGCTAAGATTGATAATAAACTTTTTAAGTTTTCTAAGTTCGATGGAGATAGTAGCAATGGAGAGAGTTTGCTTGCTTGGATTCGAGATCTTGATAATTTTTTTGAGAAAAGTAGATACTCAAATCATTCCAAGATTCGATTTGCAACGTTACATCTAGATAAGTATGCATCACTATGGTGGGCAGCTATGAAATCTAATCACGAAGCTGCATCCACTTGGCATAGCTTTAAACAGCAGATTAAAGCCCACTTTTTGCCAAAAGAATATAAGAAAGATACTTTAGCTGCTTGGGACATCTTTAGGCAAAAGCAAAATGAGAAAGTACTTGAGTATGTTAAGAGATTTTGGGAGTTGCTTTTGAAAGTTCAGACTTTGCATTCCATTTCCAAGAAAGAACAGAAAAGGAGTTCTATTCAGGTTTGCATAGAAGTATACAATATGGCTTAGATCTAGTACAAGCTGATACTTTGGAACAAGTCATATATTATGCTACCAGAATTGAGCTGCAAGATAATCATCGAAATGAAAGCAGGAACAAAAGGAAGGCACCTCCCACAACTCAAACTCCAAAAGAGAAGACTCAACGCCTTTCCAAATAACAAGTGCAGGCCTATCGCAAGGAAGGAAGATGCTTCAAGTGTGGGAAAAAGGGACATCTTTTCTTCAAATGCCCACTCAAAGATGCCAAAGCTTTAAGTGCAGACAAAGGGAAGCAGGTGGTCGTACAAAGCATTGAAGACACTCAAACCCATGATCTTCTCAAAACATGGGGACAAGTCCATAACAAACTCTGTTTAATTCTCTTTGATGCAGGATCCTCTCATAATTTCATCTCTTTTAAGCTTGCACAAGAGATAGGAGTTGGTTCTTTTTCTGAATCTATGCTTAAGGCTGAAGGTGCTTTTGTTGATGGTGATGCAAACATTTACCCTATAATTGGAAAACTTAAACTCCAAATCTCCGACTACTATGAACCTATAGAATTCATGGTAGGTCCTTTACAGTGAGTAGATGTAATCTTAGGCATGCCTTGGCACAAATTGCACAATCCTCTGGTGGACTACAATAAGCATTTGATTTCATGGAAGCACAAAGGTAAAGATGTTAGTGTGCATGCAGGACAGAGTAGCGAAACAATTCCTTTGGTAAGCTTATTCAAGTATCAAAGGTACTAAAGAAAGCGGTATTTTCTTATTTGTTGTTTGTTCAAAGTATGGATGATGATGTTGATGGAAATGCGCATTCTTTGGACAGTAATAGAAAAGACTTTTTACTAAAGTATTCTTCTTGTTTTTCTGATGAGCTACCAAAGTCCTTACCACCTGAAAGACTTGAAGATCATACGATAGATATTATTCCTGGAAGTTCCATACCCAATAGACCTCCCTATAGGGCAAGCCATTCTCAACAAGAAGAAATTTCTAAGCAAATTAATGATTTGTTAGAGAAAGGCCTTATAAAACCCAGTAACTCCCCCTATTGCTCTCCTGTACTTTTGGTACAAAAGAAAGATGGGAGTTTTAGGATGTGTGTGGACTATCGTGCCTTAAACAAGATTACAGTTAAGAACTGTTTTCTATTCCAAGAATAGATGACATTATGGATAGGATAAATGTATCTTGTATCTTTAGTAGAATTGATTTGACAAGTGGATACCACCAGATCAGAGTAGCACCTGAAGATGTCCATAAAACTGCTTTCAGGACTAACTCTGGCCCTTATGAATTTTTAGTGGTACCATTTGGTCTTACTAATGCTCTCGCAACATTCAATAGAATGATGGAACGAATCTTTCGACCTCATAGACGATTTGTAGGAACATTCTTTGATGATATCTTAATCTTCAGTGCAAACAAAGAAGAACATAAAAGACATCTAGATATCTTCTTTAGAACTCTACAAGAAAACTCACTTCTCATAAAAGACAAGAAAAGCGAATTCTTTCTAGAAAAGATACACTTTCTAGGACATGATTTCTAAGGAAGGAATCCAAATGGACTCTTCAAAGATTAAAGCCATACAAGACTGGCCTAAACCAAGAAATATTCATGAAGTTCGGTCTTTCCTAGGCTTATGTTCCTATTATAGAATGTTTATTCGCCATTTTGCTCATATAGCCTCACCACTACATGAACTCACTAAGAAGAGGGTAAAATTTCATTGGTATAAGAAAGAGCAAAATGCCTTTGATACTCTGAAGCATGCACTTACCACTGGACCTGTTCTTATCATTCCCGACCTTCGTAAGCCTTTCTTTGTGGAAGTGGATGCAAGTTTAGACTGTATTGGGGCAATCTTAAACCAAGAAGGTCATGTTGTAGCCTTTGAAAGTATGAGATGATATGGACTATCATTGATAGGTTTAGCAAACAGGCTCATTTTATTCCTTGTAAGAAAAAGCTTCAGGGACCCGAAGCTGCTCATTTGTTTATCCGTCACAGCTTTAGGCTGCATGGACTACCCAAAAGTATAGTGTCTGATCGGGATATGAGATTTACTAGCAACTTTTGGAGAGCCCTTTTTGATAATCTTGGGACAACCCTTAAATTCTCTTCCTCCTTCCATCCCCAAACTAATGGTCAAAGTGAAATTACTAATCGAACCATCATAGACTTGTTGAGAAATTATGTAAGTGATCAGAAGACTCAATGGAAAAACTATCTTCCTATACTAGAATTTGCTTACAATAACATCGTTCATTCTTCTACTGGTAAAGCACCTTTTGAAGTAATGTATGGAAAACCGATTGTGACTCCTGTATTAAGGACTAAAGAAAAGATATTTGCCTCAGATGAATTTGTGCAGGATTATCAAGACACCTTTTTAAAGGTTCAGCAATCCATCGTACACAACAGAAACAACAGAAAAGTGCAAATATGCGTCGGAGGGCAATAAGTATGAAGAAGGAGAACTAGTTCTCCTAAAATTTGAAAAGAAGAGGCTCAGAAAAAAGAAGGGCAACATGAAACTCTATCCAAAACTAGCCCAAAAGTATTATGGACCTTTTAAAGTCAAGAAAGTAATCAATGAGGTTACATGTGAGCTTCACTTGCATATTACTTGGAAAATCCATAACAAATTTCATGTAAGCTTGCTAAAGAAATTCAATGGTCCAGAACCAGAAGGATTTACAGATTCCGAACCTCCAAAAGTTCAAGGAACCGAAAAAATCCTTCACCCTGAGCAGATCTTGATGCACAAGACAAGAACTGGAAGAAAGGGAATAACTTCTACATTATACCTTCTCAAATTTAAGAAATATCCTACTAAGGACGCAAGATGGATGGAAGAAGAATTCTTCCAAGAGTATCCAGAAATTTTAAATGTTTATTTTAAATGTTTATTTGAGGACAACGCTTAATGCGTCGAATCGGTGTAAAATTGTATAGACCAAATTGACCAAAAAATAAAGGCTATCATGTCTTCCATTCTTTTTGTATGAAACGTATTTTGAATATTAGAGCTTATTAGTCTAACTGATGAATTATGAGTGCATGTATCATTACCTGAAGACAAAAAATGAAACTGCAGAGCAATGCTAACAGTTTGATATGTAGGTTCTAGAAATAGAATCTAATGATGAATCATTTTATGGTATGACTCCTAACCTTTTCTTAAGGGTATGTGCAGGTACTAAGAAGAGTACCTGAAGAATGAATCTAAAGAAGCTTCTTAAAGCTTAAAGACAGTACCTGAAGAAGGCTCAATTGAGTCTATAAAGAAGGCTCAGTTGAGTCTATAAAGACTGGGAGAAGAAACCAAAGGACTGATCACCCTTTGTGTCACACTCCACTATGATTGGGGATAGGCAACCCCTAGAAAAAAAGGCAACCCCTAGGAATTGATGAAAATTATGCAAGGTAAGATGGACATATATAAAGCCGTTCCCATGTCATGAAAAACACTTGGATGAATCCCAATGTTGTAAACAACGAGATATTGAACTTGAAGGTGGCTAACATTAAATGTTAAGCTACCTACCTTCCATCCTTATCATATGTAACTTATCTACTTTTCCACATGGCTTGAAAGCCATAGGACACCTAGGAAAATGAGCCCTCCTACTCCTCCCCTTTTGCTCTAACTAATGGATAAACACTCTCACATCCATACACCTCATCCTCTCACTTTACTTATCCTAGAGTCTCCCTTACACCTCTCACAGTCATTTTGGACACCTCATCCACTCCCTAAAGGCTACACATTCCCTATAAAATGACTAACTCGCTCGCCCCTCTCCCTCATTATTCATCTCCCATTCATTTTTGCTTTGCCTCTTGCTTTTGCTTCTATGTGTGTAGGTGCTTGGAAGAAAGCTTGGAGCTATGGCTTGAGAAGGATCTATCAAGATTGGATTGGAATCATTTTTGGAACCACTTACACACACACTCACTTTCTCCTACCTCTTTCATCTCTCTCTCTCTCTCTCTCTCTCTCTCTCTCTCTCTCTCTCTCTCTCTCTCTCTCTCTCTCTCTCTCTCTCTCTCTCTCTCTCTCTCTAAAACTTTCACACCATCCATAAGACTGATGGCCATGCCTGTCACACCACCCATGACTTGATGGTCATGCATGTCATCACATCCATAATTTGATGGCTTTGCATGTCACACCACCCATGACTTGATGTCACATCATCCATAGCTTAATGGTCATGCATGTTTGATCTGGGAGTTGCATGTCTGATTGGAATTTGCATGTCTGATTTGAGAGCTTGCATGTCTGATTTGGGAACTTGCATGTATGATTTGAAGCTTGCATGTCGAAACTAGAGCTTGCATGTCATACCATCCCTAGCCTAATGACTTTGCATGTTGGAATCGAAGCTTGCATGTCAGATTGGATTCATACATGTCATGCCTCCTAATATCAAATGCCTACGCATGCTCATTTCTTGATCAGTAAGTCTTTGCATGTCATTAGAAACCACTTTTCTTGGTATAAGATTCTTTAAGATCCAAAATTTGTAAACTTCTGGTTGATGTAAAGATCTAAGAATCCATCTTCCCAAAACCACTGTATATGTAATTGGCCTTGGGCCAATTAATCTTGCATAATTTGAAAAGAAAATCCTTAGGGGGAGGGGGGGGGCTTCCCCATCTTGACCCCTCAGCAATTCTCTTGAATGAATGATTTTGTGATTGAATGTTAAATTTCTCACTTAGTTTTGAAGTTCTTTTTCAAGTTCTATTCAATAGTGTTTTGTTGATTTGTTTAAGTCACAACTTCTAAAGTAGGACTTTAGAATTAGTAGACCTTCACTTCAAGTTCACACGAAGAATGGGTGCAATAACTAAAGCCTGTTTAAGATCTTGAAAGGCTTTAATCCTGTCTTCTATCCAGCTTGTGTCGGTAACGATTTGATATACTAATCGCGCTTCATCGGCGCAGTGTATTATAAAAATTCGATAATAACTTGTGTGGCCTAGAAAGATGTAAATTTATTTCACTGTGCCAGATAGGGGCATTTCAAGAATGACTCTGATCTTTTCAGGATCAGTGGCAATACCATTTCGAGAAATAATATGGCCCAGTACCACACCATGGGTAACCCAAATCTGGAACTTGTCGGGATTCAATGAAATTCTGAACCTTCAACAACGAATGAACACTTGTTCAAGGGCATCAAGATGCTTATCTTGAGAGGAATGCACACCAAGATCATTGAGATAAATCTCTAGATTCTTGTACAACAGATCCTTGAAATCTCGTTGCATCACCCTTTGAAATGTGGATGGGGCATTGCACAAACCGAATGGCATAACGTTATATGCAAAGGTACCAAACCCTGTATTAAAAGTCATTCTGAAACGATCTTCAGGAGCAATTTGGACTGAGAAATAGTCACTAAAACCATTGAGGAAGCTAAAAGCTTCAGCTCCTGCCATATCTTCGAGGATTTGTGTAGTCCGAGGTAAGGGAAAATGATCCTTCTCTATTTGATCATTAAGTTTCTTTAAATCCACGTAGATACGAAGTTTATCATTCTTCTTTGGCACCACCACAATTGGTGATACCCAACTGGTATGCTCGATTTTATAAATGAAACCAGCATCAAGAAGCTTCTGAATATCTTCTCGTATCTTCTCGCGATATGTAGGATTGGTAAGATAAGGTTTTGCTCGGACAGGTATGGCACCATCCTGCAATGGGATTGTATGGACGACAACGTCAGGAGGAACCCCTTTCATCTCTTTATAATTCTATGCAAACACATCTCTGTATTTGCGCAATAACTGTTCCAAGTTCCGTAATTGGGTTGGATTCAGGTGGGTTCCTACATGTACAATACGGTCGATGTCTTCATCATCATCCTTCAGATTAAGAGGTATGGTCTTTGTAGGTCCTTCAAAAGAAGTGGATGACAGTTGAGCCTCCCATTTTGGCTTAACCATACTGATGATGACATCATCAATGGTGTAATCCTTAAAATGTTGGAGAACATCATAAAGTGGATCATCAACTACCTCGTGTGGGATCTTAGGAATATCCTCTATAGATTTACTTGTAGATGATGAAGCGTGACTAGGATTTTTTAGATTTTGAATCAAAGGTTTGATTGGCTGTTCAACTTTTCACGCATTTGGAATTGCTTATCAGTCAACCCTTGATTTCTTTGTTAGCATGCGGGATATTTGTGGATTGGTAATAGTAGGCATGCATGAATGTTTTGGTGTTTTTTCACGAACTAAGTCTTCGTTAATGGTGTTCAAGATTTTATCATTGTGTACATCCCATTGATAGACTTTGAGTTTGGGTCGATATACACGAGTGTGGACTAGTTGTGGATGTTGCACACAAGCCAATGTGTTGGCAGATTTCAGAGAAGCCCCAGATGCCGCTTACAACAGCACCCATACTTCGTTCCCCAGACTACACAAAAGAGTTCCTTGTGCATACTGACGCAAGTAAGTATGCCATTGGAGGTCTTCTTGCACAACCGGACGAGTATGGCAAAGATTTTCTGATACGTTTCTTGAGCAGGCAATTGGTGCCTGCTGAAGTAAACTATACTACAACCAAAAGAGAAGCATTGGCTATGGTCTATGTCGTCCAACAACTCCGACATTATTTACTAGGCCAAACCTTTGCCTTCTACACCGACCATCAAGCCTTGTTATATATTGTTAACAAATCTTGTAAAACAGGACAAATAGCTCGATGGTTATTAATACTAGAGGAATTTAATTTTCGAGTAGTCATTCGAAAAGGAACCCAACATTTCATGGCGGATCACCTTTCCCGACTCCCTAATGCTAAAAAAGCAACTGCACCAGTCAACAATGATCTTCTTGATGCATGTCTTTTTCAGATTGATCCTACACCCTTATGGGCTGAGGAGATCACTCAGTTCCTAACAACAAGCAGACTCAAAGACGGCCTGAATACAGTTGCAAAAAGAAAATTTTTGCTTAAAGTAGCGCCCTTTCAACTAATAGCATGACAACTTTACAAAAGGGGCGTTGACTGTATTATCCGACGATGCACTTATGAATCTGAGATACGGCCTATCATATCTCAGGCTCATGAGGGCATTGGCGGTGGTCACTTCTTTGCTGAAGTGACAACTAAGATTATCCTTCGAGCAGGCTTGTGGTGGCCATCATTATTTAAAGACACATTTGTTGTCATAAAAACATGTGATGTCTGCTAGCGAGCTAAGAAAAATACGAAAGCAGACTTCACACCCTTGATTCCCATTATAGAAGGCAAAGCCTTGCATAAATGGAAATCGACTTTGTTGGACCAATCATCCCGGGAGTGAAACACACCCAAGCATGTTATATCCTAATAGCCACAGATTACGCCACTAAATGGGTTGAGGCTCGGGCAACAAAGGATGCCAACGCGAAGACTGTAGCGCATTTTTTTTACGAAAATATTATTACACATTTTGGTTGTCCTATTGAGCTAGTTAGTGATCGCGGCACACACTTCTTAAATGTCGTCATTGATAATTTGCTATGCCATTACCTTGTAGTTCACCGAAAGAGTACACCCCGTACTATCCTAGGTGTAATGGCCAGGCCGAGTCCACTAACAAGATGATCTATAAGATATTGACAAAGATAGTAGAGACAAGTCACTTCGATTGAGAAACGAAACTCTTCTCAGCTATCTCGGCTTACCGCACAACTCCAAAGAAAGCCACTGGATGGGTTACCCCATTCCATCTAGTGTATGGTCAAGAGGCGGTAATGCTTGTCGAGTTCTTAGTACCCTCTCTAAGAGTCATGGAAGCCTTCTCCAGAGATCTTTGTGAGAAAGCTACAATTGAGCAACAAGTAAAGACCAGGCTATTTACGTTAACCCAGTTATGCAAAACTAGACTCATATCCTACCACACACAACTAGTTAACAAAAAATGTCAAAAGGCCTGGCATGATCGTCACTTACGCAACAAGGATTTACACTTAGGTGACCAGGTTCTTCTTTATACATCTAAGAAGCACCCCGAAAAATTGAAATTCAAAAGTGAGGGACCGTATGTTATCAATAAAATCTTTCCTAATGGTGCAGTCCAAAAGCAAACACTTGACAGAATACTCCCAGACATTGTCGTCAACGGTGGTCACCTACGACGGTATTATGAGGAGTTATTTTTTGTTGAACCCATTTAACTCTAAGCCCATGGTATATATTTTACATTTTTTCTTATTTTGTTATTGTCTTTTTGCATGTCTATTTTCTGTATCCTTTTATTGTTTAATACTTCATGTCTATATTTATTTACTTTAGTGCATCTTCATTTTTTTCTATAAATTTTCATTTACCATGCGTGTTATAGGTCAAGAAATGACAGACTACATCACAAGGACAAGATTTGTCACATTTTAGGCCCACTTCCTTTCTGTATGTATGATATCTCAGTGTTTTCAATTATAACATACATCTAGTCACTGAGATACTTCTTTCCAGTGAGAACTTCTAATTTGAGCCACAGTCATCCCTCATGAAGTTCTCTACTTACATCACAAAGATCCATTCCTCAATAACTACTTGGTTAGCATCTCGAGCGAAGCATTTCAATCAGATCTCGATTGAAGGCTTTCATTCAGATCTCGGTCGAAGGGTTTCAATCAGATCTCGACCGAAGGGTTTCAGTTAGATCTTGATTGAAGGCTTTCATTCAGATCTCAACCCAATTCAGTCAGATCTCGACCGAAGGCTTTCATTCAGATCTCAACCGAAGCCTTTCAATCAAATCTCAACCAACGACTTTCACTCAGATCTCGACCAAGCGGTTTCAGTCAGATCTTGACCGACAGTTTTCACTCAGATCTCGACCAACGACTTTCACTCAGATCTCGACCGACGGATTTCAGTCTCATCTCGATCGAGGAATTCGAGTCCCATCTTGACCGAAGACATTCATCAACTCGAGCCGCTCGTCAAGATCTCGACCGAAGCAAGACGACGACGACCATAAATACTATGACAACAAAGGCATTTGTACCTCAACGAAGTGTGAATACTGGTGTTTCTTGCAATTATCTACTGGCGATCTTGCTACTTCCATGTTCGATTTTGGCGCTCTTATGTTACATCCATTTGTCCTTGGCTACACACTACATCCACCGAGTTTTAGTCGTCCTTGTTTGAATACTAGAGCGATTTCGTGAGCAGATCTGCAATCATATTTTTTGACAGCCACACTACCTCATTCGCAACCTTTGAAGCTGTGACATATTCAGCTTCGCAAGAGGATTGAGCCACCAAGGTTTGTTTTTCGCATATCCAGCTGATTGTAGCTCCGCACGCTATTGTACATCCTCCAGTGATGGACTTGTTGTCATCTTTGCAGCTCGTCCAGCTCGCATCACTGTAGTGATGCAGCTCGAATCCTTTTTTTTCGTTTTCAGCTCTGTAGGTTAATCCCATATTTTGGGTACCCTTCGGATACTGTAGGATTCGTTTGGCCATTTGCCAATGTGCCATACCAGGATTTGAAGAGAATTGGCTCAATGCGTATACAGAGAAAGCCAGATCGAGTCTGGTACAAATTGTCAAGTACATCAGACTACCGATTAAGTTTTGGTAGGGTATACTGCCATCTTCTGTTCTTCCTCTTCCGTTTTTGGGCAATCATGTTTCGTGAGTTTGGCTCCAGCTATCATTGGTGTGGCTTTCTCTTTGCAGTCCATCATGTGGTACTGCTACAACACTTTTCTGGCATACTCAGACTGACTCAAGTGCATTTTGCCCTTTATTCAATCTCTTCTGATCTCCAGCCCTAGGCATTTCATTGCTTCTCCAAGATCTGTGATTTCGTAGCTCTCAAAAATCTGACTCTTCATGTCTTTGATCAGCATCAAGGAATTTCCTATCATCAGCGAATCATCCACGAAAATGGTTAGTATCACAAAATCATTTTCTACTCTTTTAATGTAGACATTGCAGTCTGGTTGAGTAGGATTGAAGTCTAGAGACTTCAGAAGACCATCAAGCTTTTTATACCAAACTCGTGATGCCTATTTTAGACCGTAGATGCATCTCTACAATCGACAAACATATTGTCTGTTGTCGGGGTCTTCAAAGCCTTCAAGTTGCTTCATGAAGATTTTCTCCTCTAGATCTCCATGGAGAAAGGCTGTTTTCACGTCAATCTGGTGAATTTTCATATTACTGTGTGGCGTATGCAAGGAGTAGCCTTATGCTTGTCATCTTGAACATGGGCGAATATGTGTTGAAATAATCGACACCATATCTCTGCGTGTAGCCCTTCGCGACAAGCCTTGCTTTGTAGCAACCAATAGTGCCATATGATTTCAGCTTTTTCTTGTACACCCACTTGCAGTCGACTATTTTTCTATTTTTTGGCAGTGGCTCTGTCTCATTTTGCCTCATCGACTCGATCTCCTCTGACATTGCCTGCTTCCAGAATTCTCCCTCTGAACTCTGGATAGCTTCTTGGTATGTTGCTGGCTCTTCTCTGAAGTTGCAGTACTCAAACTGCGTGTCTTCGTTCCATTGAAGATTGTCAGAGTAGCGGTCTGGAGGTCTTCTCTGTCTCGTTGACCTTCGAGGTTCGTTTCGTTGCTGCTCGAACATTTCTTGTTCGTGGGGTCGATCCTCTGCTTCCTATTGCTCTGGAGTCTGGGGCTCTGCATTCTGATTTGATGTTTGTCCTCGATCTCCCTCTTGAATGGGCAGCAGTGTGAAGATCTCATGGTCTCTTTCATCTTTTAGTCCAGGGAATGTGGACTCATCGAACTTCACATCTCTGCTCGAAACAATCTTCTTCGTAATTGGGTTGTAGAGCCTGTACACATGTGTTCCATTCAAGTAGCCGACCGTGATTGTTTGTTCAGATTTGTCATCGAGCTTGTTTCTTTTTTCTTTTGGAATGTACTTGTATGCTGCACATCCAAACACCCGTACGTATGACAGATCAGGCTTTCTGCCTGTCCACATTTTGTATGGTATTTTGTTTTCCAGCGACGAGCTCAAGAATCTCCTTGGCTCTTCTTCCTTCATGCATGAATGGATTCCGATGTTGCTTGCCTTTCTGACAAGCTTCGCAAAACTCAGTTTCGGGTCTTGAAACCTTGAGACCTATGACACTGTCTTTTCTGCTCATGTCATGTAGGCTCCGCATATTCAGATGATACATTCTCCTATGCCAGAGCTGATCTTCATTTTCTGAAGCATTTGATATGCTATCAGAGTTGCTGACTATTTTGGCCTGGTAGAGATTTCCTTCTCTGCATCCAACCGTCAGCAACTTGTTTGTCGTCTTCTCGATCATGCGGCATGTGTGCCGTCAAACAAAACTTGAATTAGCATTAACCAGTCTTATGATTCTACGTTTTATCTTCTTGTAAACTCCACACAGTGGAGGTATAAACGATCTTCTTTGGATCATAACTATAGGAATCTGAATATAGAGATCTGTAAGAGACAGAGAGAGAGGTAGCGAGTAGAGCAGAAAAATACTAGAAACCATAGTTGTGCATGAAAGTCTGCCAACGAGCAGAACACAGCGAAAGAGCAGAGTGTCATTCCACCAACGAGTGAGACATTGACGATCTCGCTCTAAAAACTAAACTGATAATACAGTTGTTCTATTTTCGTGCATCTCCCTATCTTGTGTTATCATTTGTCTCGATTGCTAGAATAGAATGTGTTATGTGATGTGTAGTCGTGTGTCTAGGATCCTGTAAAACTTCCGCGCAAAAGAAAATTCAAAGATACAAAAGTGTTCGCGAATAAGAAGACGAAGACGAAAAGAGAACAGCCTCGCTTCCGCGACATGGTATCAGAGGCCACAAGTTATCACTACTGATATCCCAGCAGTAATTCTTCCAGACAACACAATATGACTACGACAATCCAGACTAGAGTAGCAATCAGTCTTGATGGCGCAAATTACAGAATCTGGAAATTCAAAATCAAAATACTTCTGAAGGGCGAAGGCATCTGGTCGGTGACCGAGTTCTCAGAGGTGCAGCCTCCAGAGGGAGACCCGAGGAGAGCTGAATGGATCAGAAAAGATGAGCGCGCAATGGCGATCATCATTTCATCCATAAATGAAGATCTACTCATGCAGATTGAAGACTGCGAAGGCAGTCATGCAGCATGGGAAAGATTGAAGCAGAAGTATGACTGTGACATTTGATACTCCTCTGGTTAAGCCCGAGGATACATAGTTCTGGGCCCCACAGGCCACAGCCATTCGGATGGAAAAATATGTGTGACTAATTTAGGAACGAGAAGCCAAGAAGAAAAATTTTGAGAATGTCGTGGCCAAGCAAAAAAAGATCATCCTTGAATTCCAGAAGCAGATTGAAGAAATTGCAAAGGCCCTGCAGCAAGTCTTGGACAAGGTGAACCAACTATGGGACACGACGTGCAAGGCCCAAGCCGGTGCTTCTACAAAGAAACCACGGGACGATGATGGAGATGACAAGAAGGATGGGCAAACTCGACGTTCAGATGGTAGCTCATAATCGGGTGGCCAGAGAGCCAAAGTTGCTTCCGGAGCTTTTTCCCTTTCTTTTAACCCCTCTTCTTATTCTGCATTTAATTTTTCTAAAACATTGATTCTCACTTTCCTCCTCTCCACCACCTCCTAGCAGATTATTGGGCCGATCTAAAGGTCCAGCTGACACATACAAAGCTCGACAGGACGAGTTCCTACAATAGCTCCGTTCTCCCGGTGCGACGCACAATTTGTTAAACCCACCACCTCCTCCTCCTAAACATGTCATCCCTATGCCTCTCTCCCTGATCACTCCATCCCTAACCCTCCAGAAACTAACACTGATACTGGTGGTGACAATGAATTCCTGGCAGATCCGTCGGAAACCATAAGATTCTCGTCCAAGCAAGATACAGACACAAGTGAGCCATCTACAAGCGAGCGGGCTAAAGAAAGTGATACGGGCACTAAGGCCCTAGATGATTATGTGGCAAGGCCACCACCATGACGTAGAGCAGCCTCACCTAACCGTCCAAGAGGAAATATGACAGACACCAATGAATCTGAGAAGTTCGAAAGGAAATATCCTCCCAACATGAGGGGAGGCAAAGAAGAGATTGATCAAAGCCAATATTTCACAAGGGCTGAGATCATTGCGGTGCTGCAACCACAACCTGAGTCACGAAATAAAGTCCTCAAGGATAGCAGGCGGCTGCAAGAATATCTGAGGGCACCGACATGGAAAAGAACTACTCCCTTCTACATGCCGCTCAAACGAAAAAATCCTTGGCCCATAGATCGACCACGAGTCGAATTGATAAACTGGCCGGTAATTCCAGGAATCTTAGGCAATATCTCCTTGGATAACCTGAGGCTACAATTGTTGGATTTCGGGCACAAGTACAAGACCAACGCCGATCTGTGAATACAAGAAAGCACCGAGTATTGTCGATCGATGGTGTTTATGATGCAGCAAGAGTGTTTTTGGGATCGCGGCTTGGATCCAATAAGGATCAATCCCAACGAGGCCCTCCAGTCAGAGGAAGACCATGAGATGATGGCCCGACTTTACTACAGAGCGGCCTTCATGTTGTCACGATATGTCACGGTGATAGAAGACTAGGAGGAAATGGGTTTCATCGAGAAGATACGTGAATACATGGGTCCAAGTATTCAAAGCCTTAGGGAGAAAAATGAGCGAGCAGAAATAGACGGCAAGACGACGAGGCGAATAGGACTCGCAGGAGGTTCTCAAACGGGCTGGGATGTAGAGGCCATTGAGAGATTTCCAAATCTTGTGAAACGACTTTTGTGACAAATAAGCATCTAGTTTTATGGAAGTGAAAGAAGATCCACGCTTTTCTAAGTGCCAAGAGGAACGACAACATTTGACATGTGTTGCAATGGGTCCTACAATAGATTAGGGGTGGATAATGTTAGCAGATTCCAGAGAATCCCCAGATGCCGAGCCAAGCTGAAAACACAGAGCATTTTCCACCCACGACCAAGGAGGTCTCAGAAGGAGGAGAGCAGGAGAAGCTGAGAGCCAAGCATGAGAGCCAAGGATTACTAGCTAGGATTACAGATTGTTTCTATGTGAACTTACATGGTGAATCCCAAAGAAGGAACGACCATGTAGGAGCTAGTGACATTCCTAGGCAATGTAGATAAATGTAGACCCCTCTTAAATAAAAGTGGAGTGAGCCACCTTTTGATGGTGACCTCTAGTGGAAGAGCTATTTCCACTTGTAATTTCTAAACTAGTGAAATTGCCACTTAGGCTCCACATGGGTAGCCCTCTTGCTTATTTAAGGGGCCCCCTCTCTTGTGAGGGAGCTTTTATCGTATTGTCATTTCTCTTGCATGAATGAAGAAGATCCTCCACGGGTTATTGGCAATTGAGAAGCTCCTTGTTCATGGCTATTGTCTTGAGTGAAATTCCTATGAACATGCTTTGATTTCCTTCTTGTGGTTGTGGATTAATTAGATTTTTTGTTTTCTTTGTTGCAATGTGGAATGTAAATGTGGATTAGCTTTCTTGTTTCTTGATTTTGTAATTTTCAGCATCCAAGTAAACTAAATAGACTAAGATTGTGGATCAGATCTTGCATATTCACTAACAATCATGTCCTTGATTGTTCTTGGGCATTCCAAGCATCAAGAGAGGTGTATTTCTTGATTCTTGGAATTGCTAGAATGTTGTTAGGTAGTTAGCTTTCTTGATTTTTGTTTTTATTGTGTAAATTAATCTTGATGTTGTATTGTTCCCTGATTTTTTAGAGTAGTGTAGTAGACAGATTTGTAGATTGCTCTCTGATTCAAAACACTAGTCTGTTGAGCAAGGATTGGTTACATGGCTTGTAAATGCATGCAGCTGGATTGGACGAAACTGTTTCATCCCACTGACAGATTGGGAATACAAATGTTGAACTGTCAAACGATCTGCTTGGAAACAGTTTTGAACTAGAGGTCCTAATTGAAAGAATTGAAATCTGAAAACGGGCAGAAACACCCAGTTTTCAGAGTGGAAACCACCTAAGAAGAAGACGTAAGGAAGAAGAGAAGTAAAAGTAGAAAATCGTGTTCATAGATTCTGGCTGGAATTTGTGAATACAATGGTAATGGAAGCTTAATCTCTTTTGGTAAATGACACTTTCCTAAATGCTCGGGATCCAGCGAGTGAATTAGTTGGTCGTTAGATAACTCATGTTCTCCCCCAGTAAGAATTCCATCCTCATTGGTGGATATGTCTTAACAAAGACATCTTCAGGCATCCACTCAATAGGGAGTTCAACCATCATGTACAAGGACAAGATGGGAGTGTTGATATTTGTGGAGTGTATAGTGATTTCAATTGGGTCCTCTTGGTGAACTTCTTTCACACAAAGAGTGGCATTGACACAATCGATGGTCGCTAAGGCATGTCTCCGATTGATGATATCAGTACTTTGCATGTAATGACCCTTTATGGTGGAATCGATACTATCGGGGTCATCATAGGTAGTTGAGGACCAATCATCTTCAACGGGTGCAGGCTTTATCTTTTCGATGGCATCGACAAAGATTCTTCTATCTTTGTTGCCAAAAACAATTTTGTTTTTCTTCCAATCTTGAATCACTCCGGCATTGCTAACCAAGGTGTTCCAAGAAGGAATTGATAGGTGGGCAATTCATCAAGAAAATCTAGTACGACACACTCTATGGTAAAAATCAAACCGACAATTTTGATGGGCAAATTGCTTATGTGACTGGCAGGTGTCGTCATTTGTTGGTCAACCATACGTAAGGCTTTTCCAATGAGGATATTCCCCATGTCTTTGCTAAGGACAAGGCGACAATATTCACGCTAGAGCCACTATCAAGAATGGCTGATAAAGTGATGTTGTTACCTTTAGCAACACCGATATGAAGTAAGCTCATGTCAACAATATGAATCACTTCAGTGTTTTCCGGATGTCTTGACTCATCTAGTACATCAAGCTTCTAGGAGCTATGCAATAAGGCATCTCGCAGGGGTTTGGAAAACTTGATGGTCGTGTAGAAGGACATGGTGATATGAGCTTGTATTTGATGCAAAATCCTACAAATAAAATTTAGAAAAGATTATGAAAATATTGAATGACATTTGAAGCATGAGATCGAAAATAACCTCTATTCCTCGTGGTGGTTGCCCCTGCATAGGTAACTGAGAAATTCTAGCTTCAGCTCTATCAAACTCATCTCGGAACTCATGGTATTGCCTTTGAGCTTCTACAGGGTCAGGGAAAGATTGTGGAATGATGGAAGTATTAGCAAGAGGGTGTGGATGTGATGGGTCCTTGTTCTCATCTAAGGCCCAATGTGCGCACATGTGACGGCATGCAACAGCTCTTCCGATACCTTACTTGCTAGAACAGTCTTTTTGATTTGGTTAGGACAATCTTTATAGCAATGCTTCTTGATACAATCAGCACATTCAGCTACAAAGTCATATCGAAGTCGACATTCACTCTGAAAGTGAGTGGTTTCTTTGCAGACAAAACATCTCTTTTGAAGTGCTGAAGGGAAAATGGCATAACCATTTTGATCAACTTCAGTAGGTGATTGGGACTCCACATGGATGGTCTAGGATCTTGATTTACTTGAGATCTAAGGCGATAGGGTTTGTTCTCATCATTTGCATGATTAGGCAGTGTAAACTCATCCATAAGTTCTTCTGGTAAGTTGGCCATGAGAACTGATGGGATTCAACTCAGATGTGATGTAATTAATAAAAACGTGATAAAAAATGCTACAATTTTTTTTTACGACAAAGATGCTACAAAAAAATTTGCAAACAAAAAATCCCGAAGGTAAAAGTGCTACAAAAATTTGCGACAAAAAATTTTGCAAAAAAAAAATGGCAAAAAAATTTGCGAAAAATGCGACAAATTTTTTTTTCACCACACAAGAATTTTTACTCAATTCCATTTTTTTGCGACACAAATATGCGAAAAACGCGACACCTTTTTTGTGGAATTTTTTTTTGTGAAAAAGCGTCAATTTTTTTTTTTTTTTGCTAAAAATGCGACAAAAGTGCTAAAAAAAATTTGCGATAAAAAGTGACAAAAAAAACTATGAAAAATGCGACAAATTTTTTTTTGAGAAAAATGCAACAAAAGCTAAAAAAAAATTGAGACAAAAAATAAAATAAAAAAATTTGCGACAATGTTTTTTTATGCGACACATTTTGTTTTTTGAAAGGCGACACAAATTTGGCGAAAAATACGCGGGCCATTTGACCGAATGACATCCGAATCGAGCCAGGCTCGATCCCTTGGGTTCGTATTGGGATCACGAACCTGTGGACTGTATTCCTGGACCATTTTGGTCGATTCCAAATGCATTCTACACAAGTTCAAGCGTATGCTACACAAGTGCTGCTTTGAGAAAAAGCAACACTTTTTGTTTTTTTTTTTTTTGCAAAAAAAAACGACAATTTTTAGTGTCCAAATTTTTTTTTTGCGAAAAAAAACGACACTTTTTGTTTTCTTTTTTTTGCAAGTCGTCGGATGCAATTGTTAGAGTCTTTTTAAGTGGTTCGTCGGATGAAATTGTGGGACCCAATTTTTTGAAAAAAAATTTGAAAAAGGGAATAGACTCAAAGAATTCAGAAAAACTCGAAATTTTTTTGAGAAAATCGAAAAAGTAACTCGGAAAATTCAAAGAGATCGAGACAACTCAAAAATCTCAGATAATTCAAAAATCTCAAAAATTGCAAAAAATCGTTTTGGACAGTCGTCGAGAAGATCGTCGGATGAGATCGTTAGACTGAATTTTTTCGTTGTATCTTGTTGTCAAATACACGTCGGATTGAAATTGGAAAAAAAAAACTCAAAAATTTCGAAAACTCGTAAAAATCGAAAAATTTCAAAATTGTCGAATGGGATTGTTGGCGGATGCAAATGTCAAAAAATTCAAAAAAAATGAAAAATCAACGGGATGGAATTTTTTGGCGGATGCAATGTGCAGCGGACGCAAAAAATCGAAAAATCGAGAAAATGCGAGAAAATCGAAAATCGAATAAATGACAGATTCAAAAAATCAAGAAAATCAAATTTTTGTACTAGCGGTACAAAAGAGCGTTACCACCAGTGTTGGGCGGGTATCAAAATTTTAGATACCACCCGGATCCGGGTATTGCAGTTTTTAAGAAAATGTAATACCAATAGGGTATCAACATAAGGAGGTATAGGAGTTGTAGACTGGTATAGACCGGCCTGGTATTACAAGGGTGATACCAGCCGGTTATCAACTCGTGTATCAACATGTACGAAAGTGTAATGTCATAATTTAAAATATAAAAATCAAAGATATCAAAAAAAATACTAAAAATAGTACTACTATTGATACCACGGCAAAAATCCACAAAATCTCCCCAACCTGGGTATGAACATGAATTAGTAAAATAGTTAATACTGGGTGTCCGGTTCTAAACCTTGATATTAGAAATCATATACCAATCGGGTCGGTTTTATAATACCATGTTGATACCCATTATTGATACCAGCCGTGACCCTATATACCCGCCCAACACTGGTTACCACGGTAGAAGCGGTGGAAATTTGAGAAACTAGAAAAAGATGAAAATTTGATTTTTCTGATTGTCGATTTTCAGAAATGCGAAATAGTAGTGCAGCGGTGGGTTTCTAAATGTGGTGTGTCACATTGCATGGGTCTGAATGATCAACAAGAGCGTTCTGGAGCGATTTAAGATCTGACAAAGAGGAATCTGAAATGCAAGCTTGGGAAAATGAGAAATACACAACAAGAAGCAAGCAATCAAAAGCGATTCAGAACTGAAAAAGTGTGTTGTAAAATCGAGTTTTGTGGATCGAAATGCAAGAAGATTATCAAAAGCAAACGGCGCCACTGCTTGCTGATTGGTCTCATTCTACTTCAATAATTGTTGTCGCATCTACTCAATGTTTGCAACAGGATCTACTTACTCTTTGCATCGATTCTACTCAGATAGCAGCGGATTCTTTTACTCGCTCCTACACTGGTAGCGTTGGAATCTACTGGCTTTACTTCTCAATGACTAACACACTGGTCCTCTGTCTAAATCTACTCAGTGACAACTCTCATTCTGTTTGACAGGGGTCAGCATGGCAGGGATTCACAAGACTACAAATCAGTTTAGCTACAGTTAGTCTCAGAATCTAATTTTGTAGTATAAGAGTGTTGTACCCGCCTATCAGTGGCACAACAATGACTTGATTCAGAACCTTATTTGACAAGGTAGCTCATCTTGGACAGTGATCTTATCAGGACTCGATTTTGTACTGTTCTACAGTTCTGTTTTAGATTGATTCATTATTGCTTACAAACTGCAAATTATTGCTAAACTAAGCTAAGCAAGAATATGGAATTAAACTAAATCTAATTCTATTGAAATCAGAGAATCAACATCAGCTCAACAACTTCTAGACTAAAGCAATGAAAATCCTACAAAGTGCTTCCTACAAATGTCACTCAACAATTGTAAGAAGAACTTCTCAAAGACTAGAAATTAGGAGACATCAGAAAACAGTGGAATGGTAGATCAATCTCCAAGTCCTACACATCTACCTGATGCTAATTCGAAACCAAACTTTAAGAGAAGAAAGCATCAACAAGCACATCCATACATCAGTACCCAAACAAAATGCATGAAGATGGAGCATGGGAAGAAATGCAAGTAGAATGATCTTCAATTAACAAAGCAACAACATTTCAGTACAGATTACATGCTCTAGAACTCAAGGAGGAGGCTCCTATCTATACCCACGAGCTGTAGAACTCAATTGCATAATATTTTGGAGTCTACCTCTTGCAACAGAGTGAATCCCAATTTGTAATAATTTGAGTTCCACCTCTTACTAGATAATAGGAGGCCTTCTTATTAAAAAAACATAACTTAAAAGTTGAGATAATCTAATTTGCTAGCTCCCACATGGTTATCCATCTTTCGGGACGTACCATGAGCTCACACTGTATATTTTAGCCTAGCACTATAATTCTTGTGCTCTCAAACTCGTTCGGCTCTCAACTTCATCTCTGCTAGAAGCCCTTTTGAGTGGAGAGGCTCTGCATCGACACCTCGGGGCATGGCATCAGCTAACATTTTGATCATAGGCCTTTACTTAGCAATTGACTCGCTCTAGGTAATAGGTGGAATAAACAAGACATCCTCCAAATGAAAATTCCTATTTGTAGAGAGAGAAATAGGAATTGTGCCAATTCCTTTGATTGCACACTCACAATCATTGGCCGTGTAGATCACCCTCTTGTCATCTCCATATGCCAACAAAGAAGTGAAGTACTCTTTGTGAAAAGTCATGTGTGAACTTGCTCACTATCAATCCACCATGGATCTAGATCTCCATCATTAGCAAGCATACATGAAGACATCACAAAAGCATCATCATTTGCATCTTGAACATCCAAACCATCCTCATCAAGAGTAATATTACCTTGCTTATCTCCTTGATCTTATTTTTGTAGCACTCACTTGCAAAGTGTTCTTTTATGCCACACAATAGAAGCACTTGAGCTTTGATCTATCTTTCTTTTTGTCATTTGAAGAAGCATCCACTTGATCTTGCCCTTTAGACCACTTACTTTTTCTTTTGCCCTTGAATTTGCCTTTGATGAACATAGCCTCCTCTCCAACTTGAGATGTTGATGAAGATCCACCTCTTGCTTGAAGTCTATGTTCTTTATCGATCAAGATCTCTTGAAGATCAATCAAACTTGGCAAAGTTCTTCGAATAGCAAGACTTCGAACAATATTAGCATGAGCTTCCAACAATCCATTAAGAATAACTTGAACAACCTCTCCTTCCTTAATGTTCTCATCAATGCAAGCCAAATCATCATTCAATGCTTTGCTCTCAAAATAAAGTATTTGGACTTTCTTCATTCTTTTGCAAACAAGAAAAGATTTGCCTTCTTAGAGTCAACACTCCAGAAGTAGACTTGGATTCATAAAGTCTATTCAATGAATCCCAAGCATCCTTAGATAAAGTACTCTTACCAACTTCCTTGAGAAGCTCATTGGTAACATTCATCTTGATTATGTGTAGAGCCTTCTTGGCCCTCTTGTCACTCACTTGATCTTGTTGTATTTCTGGTCTCTCCTCCAAAACTACAACAATATCCAAACCATCATTCATCTCAAGAAGTGATTCCATCCGCACTTTCCACAATGAATAATCACTTGAGGTAAGCCTATCATTGGCTTTCAACATGACTCCACTTGATGTAGCCATGTAGTAATGACCTGTCCCTTATTGGTCTAAAGTGTAGGAGAAACATAGACCCTTGAAATTAGTCAAGATTGTCACATTACCATTGACCTTGATCAAGGGAGGAGATTGATTTGCATATTAAGTGTTTGGCGAAGCTTGAATATGTTCTATATGCATTTTTAGAATACCTAATTGAGTAGATGTGGATTAGAATCACTTCTTCAAACTTTTGTAGTTTGGTGTGACATTGTCAACATTTCTAGCAACTAGTTTTGGCATTCAAGGAAAGATTGGAATAGTACCTTTCAAGATATGATGGGATCTCTTCTTTCATGATTTAATATGTTCATTTAATAGTATTAGAAAACACCCTTTGGGGTTCTATTTTTGTCCATTGAGTTTTGTTCCTACTTTGAGAGCAAAATTTTTCCATTTCTAGCATGCTAGTCAACTAGGTTCATGATTGTGATAGAAGTAAGATGTTCTAGATCTATGTGATCCACTTACAAGGTTTTGAAGAGAGTGCTAGTATTCACAAGAACAGGTCACATTCAAATATCTATCAAGGATCAAAGAGAATCAAGCTTCTTCAACATGACAAGCCAAGGAGGTTTTTTGTTGAAAAGCAATTTTAGGTTGAATGCAAGCAACTACTCGATATGGAAGGTAAGCATGGAGTCCTTGCCCACTATGATTGATTGGGGATGGATATTGTGCTAGGTACTTAGGAGGACCTCATGCTATCCAAGAATAAATCATTTTTCAAAGGAATGTAAATAAGAATCATTCTTTTCTCTTGCGTACTTTAGTAGTTTTGATGATACTAGTAAGCTTGTTCTCTTCAAGTGTGCATTTGACAAATGGTGGTGATTCTTTTGGTGAGCCAATGAAAGTATGTTTTACAGCAAGTAATGTCACATGGTTCAATAAAAAGAGTAGATCAAGTGATTCTATGTTGGATAGAATTGAGGTGCTTGATATAGACAAGATAGTCAAGAAGACTTGGTCTTCTACCTTTTCTGATTTATTCACTAAGAGGGAGTCTTGCATGAGTAATCTTGATTGTGTGCTTATTGAGGATTGGAAAGGACTAAAAGGGGCAGCAAGGATCAGGTTTGACACTCATCTTCACCTATTCAAGTTCAATCACTCTGATCAGATCACGGACGTCTACGACTCAGAATCTGATCAGACCATGGTTGTCTTTGACGCCTAAGGAACTTGCATTATCACACAACACTATCATTTTACATTCCAAACTGAACTTCATTCTAAATCTGATTTACAGTAATACCACACTCCTCTGTACTCATTTTTATCTAAGCATGAATCAATTTTTAAGACCTGTGAGTGAGAATGCATGAGCTGTGAATCCATTTATGCATTAACAATCTTTTAGACTGTCCTTGTTGGTAGCAGCCCATAACAACAGGGGAGTTGTTCAACAAATATTTTCATCTCTTTCTCCGTTTCGTCCTCTCACCCTTACAGATTGGTATCAGAGCTCCGCTCACTAAGTCGAGAGGTTACTTTGTTTAGATTACTGTCAGTTCATAGTGTCTCTCACTAGTAACTCGTCTTCTTCATCCTCCAATGAAGTTAGAATCATTAATAGATTCAACGAATCCAACTTCTACCTCTGGAAACTAAAACTCCAGATGATGCTTATAGATAGAGACCTTTGGGATGTCATAGACCAAACGACGATGATGATTGTGACGTAGCGAAGGCATGGAAGATCAAGGATCAGAAGGCCTTAGCATTGATTGATGCATGCAGAATTTTGCTGACTCCTAGATTTTTCACGTTACCACATGCAAGTCCTTTAAGGAAGCATTATATTTGCTAACAAATCGAGACTCAAGATGTAACCACACGGTTACACCTTAGAAGTTTTTAACTTTCAGAATGTCTGATTCTACAGCCATCACTTCTCACATCAACAACTTCAAGTCTTTGTTAGATCAGTTATCAGCTATAGGATGTGCTATTCATTTGAACCAAATCACAATAAGGAAGCCTCACTACTATGGGATAATGCTAATCGCAAGTGCATGGTGAAAACTGGTGATGATTGTCGAATCGCACTAAATTGTGTCTCCTAATATACCTTCAGGGTGTAAACTCTGTACTTCTTTTCAAGGCCAAGCTCAACACATAAGCCACTTCATTTCATTGACTCCGACTAGGCTAGGGATATTGGAGTCAAGCTCACTACACACACTCAGACTGGGCTGCGGATATTGATGCGCAACACATGAGCCACTTCATTTCATTGACTCAGACTAGGCTAGGGATATTGAATCAAGCTCACTACACACCCACTGAGACTGGGCTGCCGATATTGCTGCGTGTTGAGATGCCGATGTGAAAATGGTACGCGAAGGAGATATCAGCTGGGCTTCACTAGACAAAATTTAGTTGCTCTCTCTTCAACAGACACTGAGCATATGTTAGTTAGTATGCAATGCTGCCAAGGACTACGTGTGTATTAAAAATCTCACTCGAAGCTTTCCGTTTCAAATGGGGCTTGGTTCTGTTTGATTATGATCCGAGTCTACAGGCTAGCATTGTCAACGCAACAATCTGGAAGAAAAAACAATACGTAACTTTTCATTTCTTATGTTTGGAGCCTATTTCAAGACTGCTACCGATGTTACAAGCTATTCACAGTGAGTCGAACAAGAACTTGTGATATCATGTTATAGGCTGCTCATTTCTCTATTTGCGCAAAATGCTTATAATCCTTGCAGTCAAAACTGCCTTTGATCTACCATTTCGGATGGTCATTTTCAACAGACTAGGAGATATTGGCATGAACGATAATTTTAGAAATTGTGTTGAGATCCAAATGGCCTAGCCCAATGCGATGGCTTGACACAATTGGACATCTTTCTCCAACCACAGAACGTTCCAACTGTTAATATAAGTAATGTTAGTGTTCACATCAAATAACTAGTTAAAAACAGATGGACCAGTGCTGGGTCCCGAAACTACGCATTGAACCGCGTCTCTCTCACCTATGTAATGGGCTGTAGCCCTCTTTCTAATTTATTCATACAAAGATGTAGTTAGTTACATCTATCTCTCACACACTCTCTCTCTCTCTCCGCTATGCTATCTATCTCTTCTGTCCGCTGCTACATGAATTCTCTGAAATGCATCATGGTATCAAGCCTACCTCCCAGCAATCAATCCTTCTCCTCCGTGTCTGATACTGCCTACCTGAAAGGCACTTTAGAGCCTGCGTAAAGACTTTCCTACATGTGCCAGAGTTAGCGTGTCTTGTTGTTGATCATGTCTACCTAAGCTAAAGAAAAGAGGAAGATGTCAGAGTCAAGCCCTGATCGTATCAAGTAACTAGGTAAAAACACTGCTAGGTCCCGAAAAAAGACGCATTCCTTCAGAACCGCGTCTCTCTCACCTATACAATGGGCTGTCGTCCTATTCTAAATATTAATACAAAGATGTACTTAGTTACATCTATCTCTCTCTCTCTCTCTCTCTCTCTTATTAATACAAAGATGTAGTTGGTCACATCTATCTATCTATCTCTCTCTCTCTTCTGTCCGCTGCTACATGAATTCTCTGAAATGCATCACCAACAAGGACCTTGTCCAAGCTGAGCATCGCAAGCATCTATCACGTGTACAATCAGGGAGATTACCAAGGATTGCTCAAGCAGACGATTAACCATGGCAGTCAAGAAATGATTAGACTATCAGGACATAGGCCACAAAAGGAGCGTGCAACGAACAGCTGTGGCATGAATCTTACCTCCGACAGGTGAGAAGTCTTCAGCTACTAATGACATCTTACCTGGTACTAGAAGCAAAAATCGATGAGCAATCCTAGCTGAGGAGTACAGAAGACTTCAGTTAAAGGTGGAGAGTCGGCTGGAAGGAAGAGGACAGGACTAAACTCAAGAGAGACCCATTCTAAATAAATCACATCATGAAGAGAGGGACATACCGACTGATCAAACATAGACAACTTACATCATAGAGACTGTATCTTAGCAATATAGATTTTGGAGCAAAAAATTACAGCTTCTATGCGAACGCTCGTTTGCAATACTGGTGCACATAAAAGGTAGATTTTAAGAACCTAGTTTCTGTAGGATAAATAGTAACTGCAGAAAGAAAGTGAGCGAGTCTTAAACCAAGTTCAACATTTCTAAAGTAGATGCCAGCCAGCCTTCAACCTACAAAGACTGAAGTTTACTGCAGTTGATTGAGGTAATGCAGAACAAAGAGGTGCATTAGGAACATCTCCATTACAGGTTTCTTTCAAGTATAGCAACAAAGAACACTACATTCAGCTCCTTTCAGATCTGATCTGTTGACCTAGGTTGTATTCTTGCTTATAAGAGGCATATTACAAAATCGGAGCAAGAAGTTTCAAGTGTTTACATTGCCTCTCTATACTTTTGTAGACTACTGTGCTATCCTTGATCCTTGCAATAGTGGTAATCGGATTCCACACAAAGTAGAACTTTCCAAATAAATGATTCTATATAAGACCAATATCCATAAACAGCATGCTTAACACAACGATAAAAGGACAATATATCTATATATATATATATATATATATACAGATATAGATATATATATATATAGACAAGCACCGGTTGTCAGAGAGTCTTATCTACAGATCCAGCTTTAAAGAAGGAACTAACGGCATAAGCCGTAAGAGCCACAAAGAAATCAGGCTGACATCATAATGTGCTAACATGATGATACGTTGAGTATATTTAATAATAATCTGATCTGAAATGGATTTCAAAAGACTTACAAGAAAGAACGAAAGGCAACAGTGCACATCATTGGTACATGACATGAGGCTTTCCCAATTTATATACGAAAAAATTCAGCTTTAGAATCTTACATATTCTTTCTCAATGCTTTCGATTTTTAACTCTTGGAAACCAAAACTGGTATCAGCTACTTTTATTTACTTTTGAATACAGCGTGTAAATTTAAGACTTATAGTAAGCTGACCATGATCATGAAGAAGTAGGTGCAAAAGAATCTGCCTGCTGTTCTTGGTCGTCGATATATTAGGGCTTGGAATTCAAATGCGAAATGAAGAATGGCTTAGTCCCGGTAAGTGAAGTTTCCAAACGTGCAGTCAACCATATTAGGAAGGTTAGCCGTGAGGCGCAAGAACTGCATATAAACATTTGACATCCAGCTCGTTACAAGCAGTAGCCGCATCAGGAAAAGCAGAAACAAAAGGTAAAAGCATACACGAAACAGACACAAAAGAGGAATTGCACCTAGATCGTATGACCCCAGTTCCGGCAGAGGTAACGATGGCAGCAGAAAGAAGTTAGATCTGACACTTAATGAGTTAGATAAGGTGGTAGAGGTCTCACAACTATGAATATGCAGAGCATTTGATGCATTTTAACCAACAATATCAATCCATGTAGTGTTTTACCTTTATTTCAGAATAAAAACCCTTGGCTCCGTGAAAGGGAGCAATATGACGAAGCAAAATCGTGCACTTGCGGAAGAGACGAAGAGACCCAGATACTTGTTGAAAACAGGAGTCAGAGCTGAGTTTGGAAACAAGGGAACCTACGTTCCAAGAGTGACTTCCCACAAACCAAACAAATGGAGACCTCTTGAGACTTATCAACTGGCCACGTTTACCGTCAAAATGCAAAGCGTTGCATTAGATTGATCATCTTACGTTATTTGTGGATCTTGGTAAAGCACTTCTCATGTGAAACCCAGGCTCCCTTGTTCCCACACACAGCTCAGAAACCTCACTTAAAAAGTCCGTCTCATCTTAAATTTCCACAACAGAAGATATGTGCTTTTGATGAGGCTAGCCGCAAGCATCCGAAGCCGCCGCAATGTTCACGCCAAAGCTACAAGTGAACTTTGACCGTCTTTCATATATGCGGCGCATCTCTTACAGACAAAACCACAACATGCAGACGCTTACAAGTTAACGTTACAGCCATCCGATGCTGCGCACACTAGGGCAGTGAGCCGTTCACGATCGATGACCATTTAAGGTAGGCATGGTGAAAGAGCTAACTTAGAACATAAAACAATTCTAAAATCACCTTCATATATTAACCTTACTAGAAAATAGAGTATCAAACACCGATATCAAGCTACGAGGATCAGAAACTACTGGAACAGCGATGATTCATTGAAATATTCAAGGTTTAATACAATTATACCAAAATGATCAAACTATGATGATGAAACCATGATGAAACTATTGAAATATTCAAGGTTTAATACAATCATATCAAAATGATCAAACTACGATGATGGAGTGTTGATAGTTCATAAAAATATGAACGATTTAAATACATCTGCATCTTATTAAAAGAATCAAAATAAAACGTTCAGAACAATTGTCGCAGCGATAATTCATGAAAATATAAAAGGTTCCATGCATTTTCATACGAAAGCAATCAAACAAGAGGATCAGAATTTAGAAACGACTAGCCCCTGGGGCAGCTACCATTCATGAAAAAAGCAAACGCTCAAACACATATTTATACGAAAATGATCGACATGATACTCTTGATTGGTTGCCGCTTGCGGGTCAGCAAAAAAGCAGAAAGATTAAACGCAAAGGTAGCAGTGAATGAAGCAGGACTCATAGTCACAGTCAATGTCATCCTGCATGGACCATGTTCATTGAAGGCCGCGAATCAAAACGATCCATCATCCATGCTCCGATCATCGATACTTCCAAAATCCTGGCGATGGCGATGCGATGGCGATGGCGGCAACTGCAAGGAAACATGCTTTTTATTATAATAGATATATTGGTGTTTAGTCTTTACTGTTCGCGATGTCCAACGATCAAAAATAGAAGGTTTAAGGTTCGAACGTCTTACACCGTCCACGTCAGTTTTGAAGTTTGAAGTCTGGGTTGGTCAGGAGTCGGGAGTCATAAGTACTGACAGGGACTGAGCGAGGCAGGAGGCATGCCAGGGAGGCCAAACCTCGCCCGGCCACTCTTCTTGAAAGATAAGCCCTTCGGTGAAGCCTACGTTGAAGAACTACCCCACCACCTTACTCCTCTGCCTCAGACGTCCAAATGAAGTTGCTTTTTTGTAAACGTACGGGATTTGTTTAACGAATGAGCGAGCTGCGAGTACCACGTGGGCAGGTCAGGCCTGGGCCCTTAGAACATGACCAAGCCACCCCCTTACCAAAAGTGAAGGTCCCATTTAAGGCTTATCAAGCTTTAAGGAAACTGGTGCAGCTGTTGGTGCTCGTACTTTTCTCTTTAATTCTTAAACCTAACTCACCTACTCCTAGGACCAACATCATTCACATTTTCACTTATTTATTTATGCATGATTTTTACTTATTATCTATGCTATTACCAGCGTTTGGGCGGGTAAAAATTGTTACCAGTTGGGTGTTAGGGTACTGCAATATTTTCACAAATTTAATATCAGTCAATAACCAGGTATACAAGTTGTATAAACTGTGTGTGTACGGAATCAATTGTATCTATCCTTGCAACTTCGAAGCTCGGATCAAGTAGAGTTATTATCCACTTATTCACAATAGCTCAAACCAATAGACATACATTCATGCACCGAGGAATCCTTCCATCAACATTCCTGACATTGTGCACATCTCGAAACCACTTTTATTGACATCCGGGATGGAGGCTGAGTTCTTGGATGTGCACATCTGGATCTGCATAAAGTTTGACGAAAAATGATGCATGTGGCCATGACTCCTCTCTCTCTCTCTCTCTCTCTCTCTCTCTCTCTCTCTCTCTCTCTCTCTCTCTCTCTCTCTCTCTCTCTCTCTCTCTCTCCTAAGAGTACTATCGGGAGATAACTTGCTACCTAGATATTCCACCGACATAGAGTACAATCGTACTTGCACACATTATTATGACGGAGATAAACATGGATTGCCACTTCGCTATGCATTGGCAAAGATGCTAGGAATGATATGCAATAAAACTAAACCCAACATAAATCCATAACTAGATTTATACTATTCATATGCAAATTTTTTTCAAAATGTTTTACGTTCATCTTAGTCACTCTCAGTGAATCTTAACGTTCCATGCGCTCCGTTATGCATGGCAAATGACTTATAACAAGTGGCAGTGAAAAGCAGTTCCCATTGTTTTTTCTTAGCAATTTTATGGAAAAACTGTAGCTATAAATGATAAAATAGTCACCTCCTCAGCTATTTCGTTGTGGGAAAGGGCCTTCCGCCTCAAACTACTGCCCTCGGCTGAAGGCCCTTCCTTGGCGGAATGGCCTCAAAGCTCAAAGGGTCCTCCCAATATTTGTATTAAATAAAATCTATCCATGTAAGGTTCTTTAAATTGGGAGTAAATTATAAACGTGAATAGATCAAGCAAGTCAAAGCTAGAGCATTACAATCAACATTAAGAGTCGGTCACAAGAACAATTCAACCTACAAATCATGTTATCTACATGTAATGAATCAGACCAAAACAGAAAATAAAACAATCGACACAATACAGACACGACTCTATTTACTAGAAACGATCTGATTAAGTCGAGAATGTGTATAGTTTGAGTGCATTCAGATGTGCGATCTTCCTGAAACAATACTTTGGAAATAGAGAGCAAGATCAAATAGTTGTGCTCTGATTAAATGTTTGATCCATTCATCAACTGATCATGGATTCATTGATTTACAAATTACTTGTCGATTCGAGATTGTTTACTCATGTTGCTTTGCTATCTTCAACTCTTTATTGATATGGATCACCTTTTGATTGATAAGTGTATTCTCTAATCCCAGATCTACAATTTGTTTATCCGTTGACGTCTCCTGATCAAGCATAGTCTGGATCATCCGTCTAAGGTGTGAATGGATTCCAAGGACGGCACCAAAATCAGCAGCAGCAGGACCCGATCCCACAAGTTATCATGATTGGCCTTGAAGTTTTGCTTGCGGATCTTCCTCCTCAAAGATATATTTGCCTTTGAATCTGTCTGGGACTTGTGCATCGAATTCCCTGGGTTGACCACATAAGAGACTCGAAGAGCATCTGGTGCCTGAAATGTTGGTGATATTGGCAGTTGTTGCTGTGTGGCTGGAGTTGAATCTAGTACCTCACTAATATCATAGAATTGGTCGAATCCCATTTCCGGGGATCGGGGTTCAAAAGGTTCGGCAGAGACATCACAAAGCCTTCATCTGTCTCAAGGGGGTTGGAATCATCGAACATTTCCTTGAACCTCTGGGTTGACAGTGACATGGCGGTAGAGTGTGGGGGTGCTTCCACAACTTGGATTGTGGATCCAATCATTACTGAGGACACTTGCGTGGAATCAGAGGTGAGGGTCGTAGCAGAGGATGGGAAGATGGGTAGTTCAAAGCGAGTTACGACAGAGAGAATAGACGTAGTTGATAGTAGTGCGACGACGAGACGTGAGGGAGGTGCGACAATGTCGATGCATACTCTATGAAGACTCTAGAGGTGGATGCTTGGCAGGATGATTCAACTGGTGCTACTTCATTGGTGGCTAGCACTGAATCAGCATGAAACCCGTGGACCTTATTTTCCAGGTGCGAGGCGGCCAAGGAGGACAAAAGAGAGATAGCAGCGAACTATTGTTTGGTAATACTCTTAATAGCTCTCTTTAGCTCTCCAAAAACCTGAACCAGTCATAAGGTTGCACAGTCCCCTTATCTAACTTGTAGTTAGATTCAACCAAGCGGTGGAGGATATGGAAAGAAATTATTTCCTTCATGAGGTTCCCAACCATCAGGAAGTTGTTAAGGAGCTGGGCGTTGAACATGGAGGATGGGATCATGAATGGCTTTCAGTAGATAGCCATCATTCATGTGATACTAGTTGATAGTGGTATCAACAAAAGGCTTTATAACTGATTTGGTATGTTTGTGGGATGGAGTTGGTCGAGGACCAGAAATGATACCTATGGCAACAAGGGCGGCCTCACTGACCCGCACCTTGTGCACGACTACCTGAAAGGTGATATAAAATTTGGCCTTGGCTTCATTCCAAGTGCCAGACACCATGCTAATGAGCTCCATACTTATTTTGTTTGAGAAGGCCCTATCATGAATCCCCATCGCCATGAGCAAGGGCTCAGCAAGGTTCAACCATTCGGCCACTCTGCTTGTGCTAGGAAGCGACATGATGTCCGTCGAGGTTGGAACATCACGCAATATGGTAGGTTTGGGTGAAACACTAGTATCTGATTCAATAGAAGACATGATGGCAAAGATAAACAGGTAAAAACTGAGAAGGGAAGGCTGAAAAGTATAAAAGAACGCTATTTGAAAGTTTTGGAAAAGTTCAGTTACTGTCTTTTTCAAAAAAAAAAAAAAATCAATAAGTAATAAAAAACAAGAAAGTTGTAGAACAACAAAAATAAAAATGAGTAGATTTTCGATCATGTTGGTAGATCTAGCTGCCAAAACTTGCGTATTTGGCTGCCATTCACGAGGGTATCAAATTGTCTACCATCTAGATGTTCCAAAATAACTGCTCTGTACGACAGTATTTCTTTTACTTTGTATGGTCCTTCACCTGTAAATTTCAATTTCCTTTGATCAATTTGGTCTTATACATCTAAGTTAGATCTCCTTCCTTCAAATCTTTCTTATGTAAACGGCGATCATGCCATGCCTTGCAACAAGCTTTCTCTGCTGCTAGTTCATCTACAACCATTAATCTAGTTTTGTGAAGGATTTTAGATCATTAAGATCCAATCCACTTGAAAGATCTTTGGTTAGAAAGAGAAATACACTACCAATCTCACCAATGTAGAAAAATCAGCATCTACACACAAAATAAGATGCAAACTCAAATAGAGCTTGATCAAACTTTAATAAAATGATAAAGTACTATTGCTATCCATACAACTCTAATATCTACTGTATTTCACACGTATGGATCTAAAAATAAAAATTCTTGATCATTTTACACATAGAATTGCAAGATATCACAAGTATAGTACACCAATGGATAGTAGAATCCACGAGAACCATGTATAAGCATGAAATGAGATAGAGAAGAGAGAAGATATGTCTCTCCATGAGTTACATCCTTTTATAGCAGTTCCAAAGCCTATTTGGCCACTTGGCTTTTCTTCCAAAATGCTAACCCTACTATTTTTGGGTCTAGATTCAAAGTACCCAACATTAAGATTTGAATCTACTCAAACTCGCCTTCTAACTTTCCCACACTTTAAAAAAGTGTTTATTCAAATGACATTTAGACTAATGAACTTTGAAAAGTCAATCTCTAAGTCTATAAACAAAGTTGGCCTCAATATGCCAAATATGAAAATATAGCAAATATGATCAAACGTTGAATCTTTCACACTCCCTCTTCAACTAGTTTTAGCTTGGACTTTGATAACACTCCAAGTGATGTCCTATGCTTCATGAACAAGTCCTTCCCCAATGCTTTGGTGAAGATATCAACTACACATTCCCTTGAGGACACATGTTGAAGCTCCACCTCCTTTGCAATGACTTGCTCCCTCACAAAATGTTGCAATATCATTTCAATGAGCCATGAAGAATCACATAGAATGTAAGTGAGATGATTCCACCATGCTTCCAACTCTGAACTCTCTGGAAAAATACAGCACACAAACAATAAATGTGAGTGATAAACATTTGCTTGTTATTTTCATCCTTTGTCCTTTGTTGCCATGCATCCACTATGACACTCCATGAATGAGCCTCCATCTCCATCTCCATCTTGCCTCAAGATACCATCATACCTTGATGACTTGATCATGAATGAGTGACATAATGAACCTCCAATAGTCTCATCTCCATCAGCAAAACCAACCAAGAATGCTAGTACAAATCCAACATCAAAGCAATGCTCACCAATGTAGCTAGTTTTACCATATCTTGACAATTTGCACACATCCACATGAAAATGCTCAAACATGAGATAGTACAAGTAAAGAAGACTTGAACAACACTTCCTTGTTGCTCCTTTGACCTTACTTGAGTCTTCAATAAGCTTCAAAAGTATATCCATAACATCTTTGCCAATTACCTCTCCTTTGATGCTCTTGACTAGCTCCAAATTGCCAAGTTCCTTTTTGCCTTGTTGAAGCCCTTTGAGATCAACCTCTTGATCATCAACTTGATCATCAAAGTCATTGAACAAACTTTGTTTTCCAAATCCAATACTTGATTTTACAACAAGATAACATCCATCCACTTGCATAGCACCATCTACACAAGAAGATCCTCCAAAAGATGTTTCATTCTTCATAAGAGATTGATACTCAAGATCCATTGCTTGGATCCACTCCTCTTCTTTCCTTGTCTAATCTACACTTGTAGGTTCATCCAAAGAGGTTAGGAAAGCAACATAATTTCCAGAAACTACTTGCTTACCCTTTTGATCATATGTGAGCCTTGAAGGTACTTGTCTTTCCCTTGATGTTCTCCTTGGCTTTTGACTTGATGAAGATCCATCATCATCACCATCCAAAGTAAGATCCTTTTCATCAACATCAAGAATGTTAGATCCATCCACATCACCATCAATCATGCTTGAAGACACTTTTGGAAAGTTCCTCTCATCAAAGATGACATCTCTACCAACAATCACTTTGTTAGTAGAAGGAATGTAAACCTTGTAGGCTTTACTTACCTCACTATATCCAACAAAAAGACCTCTTCTTGAAGATGGATCCTCCTTGGTCCTATCATCAAGAGTAATGTTGACATAGCATGTGCATCCAAAGGTTCTTAGAAAGTTGACAATCAGCTTCCTCTTGAAAAGCATCTCAAAAGGTGTCCTTCCATCCAAAATAGCACTCGGCCACCTATTGCACAAGAAATTGGCACACAACATAGCTTTAGCACTTTCACATAAAGTCCTATTCTTTCTTTTAGCCACTCCATTTTGTTGTGGGGTCCTTAATGTTGTATACTCCCTCTTGATCCCATGCTCATCACAAAAGGCCTTGAACTTGGTAGATTTGTACTCACCACTATTGTCACTCCTTAAGCACTTGATCCTTGTGGGAAATTGGTTCTCCCTTGCATTCTTGAACTTGACAAAGACATCATACACTTCATCCTTGCTCTCTAGTAGATAGATCCAACAGAATCTACTAAAATCATCAATGAATGTTACATACATCTTAGCTCCACTATTGTTAATTGTAGTAAATCCATGAATATCCGAATGTACAAGTTGAAAAGGCTTTGAAGATCTAGTATAGACCTAGTATAAGGTAGTCTATGTGACTTAGACAAAGCACAAGACTCATATGCCTAGATAAGCCAAGAAACCAAGATCCAAAAAGCGGATCAACCAAAACCAAAAACACCCAAAAGAGAAGAAGAAAAGAGAATCCCACATCCAAATCTAATCCCTTCCACTTTTAGATCCAATACCAAGATTGACACTCTTGGTAGGCTTATATCCCATCTTTAGGTTGTAGTTTATCTCTCTCCCCATTGGATCAAGCCCGTACTACAGTGATACTCACCCAGTTGGAGATCCAAGCCCCTTCTTTTCCCTCTTGATCACACCGATTAGGGAGGCACAGAGTGTCAGAGGAATTGCGGGGGAAAAGATAGATCAATCTCCCTCAATTCTCTCGGTGTGTGCACTATTGGTAACAATAGGCGAACACAATAATGAAATGAAATTTAGATCTAGATGTCCGGTAGTAGCGGAAGCAAGAGCAGACTATCAGACAAAGCAACCAAAAGGTCAAACAGAAAATACAATTCAATAATGCAAATAAGCACAAGACAATGGCGGGCGAAACCGCGTGCTCACTAAGCTAACTACAATTTGTAAAAGCTATGGGCTAAAACTGATGATCTGTTTGAAGAAGAGAATCAATGCATAAAAGCATCTACTATGTCTGTCTCAACGGATTTAATAACCCGTGTTCTTGGTCATAGATCAATTTCATACGTATATTGCATGATCTATGTGAGCTATTTACATTTATGCAATGAGTGTACAGGAGAAGGCGTGGAGCCGTTGCATCGCTAGGTGGAAGATCGTGGCTACTGTCATTGTCAAGTTGGTTGCGTAGTATAAAGGATGAGCGTGAGGTGACCGACAAGTCGGGCTTCACCGATATGTCGTTCAGGTTGGGTCTACCCAATAGTTTGTCCAACTCCAATATGTCGATCGTCTTCTCTTGCTCGTCTTCATTAGTTGAACTGCGCGACAATGCAAGTAAATATACAACAATGAATGGAACTAGATTAACATGGGATTTAGGAGAGTAGAGGAGGTAAATCCAACACAGAGAGGGTCCAACATTTTTTTGGCGCCATTGCTGAGGAGACAGTGCTAGACTACATTTGAGATGGATTTTTGTTTGCATTTTCTTTGATTGTTCTTGCATTCTTGACAGGTTTTTAACTCGTCCTCAAGTTTTTTTTTCACTTTTTTGATATATTTTAAGTCGCCACTATTCTAGTGAGCAGAGCAGACTTTCAGGCCTATTCTGTGATCAAGGCGAGTCAAGAGCTTGACTCGCACTAACTCACCGACAGTGTTTCTAACTCGCCGACTTGAATTTTTACATTTTTTTTTCCAACCAATTTACTCGCCATCAGTACAGAGTGTCCAGTAGCCTTATGACAGTGTCCAGTAGCCTTAGAACTACCATTATGAAGATCGGTGCGTAAACCAGCCGACTCGCACAATTTCACCAATTCAAGTTTCTCGCTCATTTTTTAATTTTCCACCTTTTTCTTCTAACTCGCACAAACTCACCAACTGAGATTTTTTTTTTATTTGTTTAGATTCTTGATTCGCCATCTATACAGCAGCAAGTACAGTGTGAAAGATTCAACTAGTTTAGTCATATTTGCTACATTTGTTTATATGGCATTTGAGGCCAATTTCATATTAGACTAAGAGTTTGACTTTTCAAAGCTATATTAGTCTAAAATGCATTTGAATAGACATTTTTGGAAAGTGTGGGAAATGTAGAAGTCGATTTTGAGTAGATTCAAATTTGAATGTAGGGTACATTGGAATCTAGTCCCAAAAATAGTAGGGTTTATATTTTGGAGGGAAACCAAGTGGCAATTTAGGTTTAGGACCTGTTATAGAAGGATGTAACTCATGGGAAGAGGAAGAATTCTCTCTCTCTTATCTCATTCATGCTTATACATGGTTCTCTTGGGCTCTACTATCCATTGGTGCACTATACTTGTGATTTCTTGCAATTCTATGTGTAGAATGATCAATAATTGTTATTTTTATATCCACACGTATGAATTACAGTAGCTTACTGTAATTGTACGAACAACAACAATACTTTGTGATTTGGTTCATGTTTGATCAAGTTCTATTAGAGTTTGCATCTCATTTTTTGTGTAGATGCTGATTTTTCCACATTGGCAAGATTCGTGGAGTTATACACAAGATAAAAGTATGGAAAACTTAAAATGAGCAAGTAGAACTAATATCATGGTTTTAGGCCTCAAAATAGTTAAGTTGCAATGTACAATTTTTCACATGCATTATGTAGTGGTGTCTCAATAATGCTCTAGAATGCCACCTATGGTTGTTGCATCCTCATAAGTTGGAAACAATTATCCATTGGCATAGCTTTAAATCCTTGTGATATATCATTTGAATTGTCATCAACAAGTGTAGTCATTGTCATTATATTACCTAAAAAAAAAACTTTTATAGTAAATATTATGTCAAAGGAGAATCAAAACCTATAAAATCAACAATGCATAATTTTTTAAATGAATGTCTCTTTTGCTTATTTATATTTGTTGTATTTGAAGAAAAATGACTTCAAAATATTTTTGTACTAGTTAATAATCGATCTAGACTATATTGTATCAATCTATCTACTATTTGCCATTAGTGAATCTTAGTATCTTCTAGGCTAATGCAAATTGCGTCTATGTAAGATGGAAGTGTAAATGTTTGAGTGAAAATTAATAGTCGTCTATTGGTATACATGGTTTTTATGGTTGATCATATACCTGCTATGGATGTAGAAATGGTGTCATTAGAGGATAGGTCAAGTTGACCACCAAAGACTCCTCCAATATAGCATGCGCTCATGGAGCTCATAATAAATATTTAGCATGTTGAGTTCTATGTGCTCATAGACCATTTTTTCACTTTACTTTTATGACTTTTCATTCTCAATGTTTTTAATAAGAAAAAATGGACCCAAAGAGGGAACCGCCTTGTTCTAAAGGCTAATAGCTCCTTTTGGGCCTACAAAGCTTACAATGGATATTATATTGCCTTGAAAAGCACCGATATACTAAAAGTACATGACACTCCCCCTACTTAAATATTTTTGTCCTCAAAAATGAAGATGCTTGTCTGGTCAGTTTGATCGCCTTGGTTAAGTAGTCATGATTGAGGATGTGTCATCCAAAAACAATTATTGCCTCTTTACAAATCCAAAGCTGTCGAATTGAAGTCGTTTTGTTGGCTTCAGACCGTAATTCTTGTTCCCATGGAGGAAAATTGATGGTCAAAGAAGAGTTTGATGAAGCACCATATTGCTTGTTGGCAACCAATCTGTATGGAAGGGACAGAGTGCATCACTGCAATATCCTCTTTTGTCTGCTTCCTCGACATCATAACAAATTGGATGCTTATCCAATTCCCTTGGATTCTTGGTTTTGTGTTGCATCTGACTCTTCTACCGTAGCTGGTAATCCATGTTGTTTAGCCAACTTGATAAAGAACATTATAATTCTTCCATGAGCAATGGTAGTCATGAATATAGTAAGGGCCCAAATCTTGCATCAGTGTCATGATAGTCCATGCGCAGGACATCCGGGTATACAAAGAACACTTAAATGCTCTCTATGAAGTAGTCGGCATGAATATTGAAACTCGGTTGTATGATGAAACATAATTCTGGGCATATTGTTGACCGAAATATATTTCTTCAAATTGGGTC
This sequence comes from Diphasiastrum complanatum, assembly GCA_029204225.1. Lineage (NCBI taxonomy): Eukaryota > Viridiplantae > Streptophyta > Lycopodiopsida > Lycopodiales > Lycopodiaceae > Diphasiastrum > Diphasiastrum complanatum. The sequence continues at coordinate 8,884,990 of CM055098.1, read as the reverse complement.
AATACCTCGTTCATAGGTGTTTGTGAATATTTGACCTGATTGACCTCAAAAATGGACTCTTGTCTTGAAATATAAGATTTGCGATTGCCCATATAAATCGTTGAAGCGTCAATCCCAAATAGTGAAAATACCCAAATTTGAACCAGTGATTTGATGGTTTGATTGTTCCAAATATCCATTGATAAACAATCATTGTTGACATTACTCAATTGAATATTTATTTTGTTAGAACCCACCGAGCAATGCAAACTTTTCCAAGGAAACTGATATAGAATGCTGGCATATTTAAAATTCAGTTTCCAATAGAGTGTTGATTGATTGAGAGAACATTCCCAATCATTATTCACGTCCATAGTTTCCAAATATAAACGCGAATTAGATGATGACATTTGAGTTCTAGAGAATCCGTAGGGGTGAAGCTCTTGACTAATGGATCCATGAGGTGTTGAACAATAATCCAAAGTATTGATACAAGTAAAATTTCCATGGATTAATGAAATCTCTTCATTTCTACCAGTATCCATGTTGAATACCTCTCATACTTCCTTAGATCATTGTCAAAAATAGAATTATTCTCAAAAGCTCTCATATCAATTTGACATGGTTCGTAGATCGGATCCTTATAATAACCACTCAATTCCAAATCATGGAATATCGGTGTCATATAGTCCTCAATCTGAAAGTTTGGTGAATACCTTGATCGACTTCCTTTGGCATAGCAATATTCTCAATCTGGCGATCCATAGTTGCTTGTTCATTGACCAGATTAAGGCATTGATGTAGATCAAGTTTCGGACTTTGATGGTCGAAGTGAAACTCACATCTTGATCTGAATCTTGACTTTCGTCTGAATCCTGATTTTCACCATCTGTTGTTGTAACCTGATCAAAATCTTGAATTGGACTTTTGTTGCCTGCAACTGTATTTGGATCTGAGACTTGACTTTCGTTGTCGCTTTGCTCATCTGACTCACTGTCCTCGCTTTGCTCATCCGCTTCGTCGTTATCACTTTGCTCATCAGACTCATTGATGGGATCATCTTCATCTTCAGAAGTTTCTTCCCTTTCATTCACATGCGGTTGTCGATCCATTGATGCTTTAGTGTATACACTCACTTTCTGAATCCGCATCTTTATTTCTTCAAGCCATCTGGATTGTTCTTCTTTCCTTTCAACTTCCAACTTAAGCCTTTGTTTTTGTTGCTCATACTTTAAAACATATTCCAAAGTTTTCCTTAATCGGAACCCAGGCTGGAGAGAAGTAGTTTGTAGATAGTTTTCTACAATGCTCCGATATTGAGGTTGTAAGCCATATACATATAACATTGTACAAGATATACTTCTCCATAGTCGAATATTGGGACCATTTGTTGGAATTCTCTATTGTACTCAGCAACTGTAGTTGTCTGGTCCAAAGAACACCATTGGATGAAGTCAGATCGATTGAAGATCTGTCTACAAACTCTTTTGAAAGTTAACCAGTCTCAGGAAGAAAGTCATGAACGATATTCCACCATGACTGAACACGTCCTTGGAAACCCGATGAAGCAAAGAAAACTATATCATTGTCACCAATACCTCCACTATAGTAGAAGTTATAATCCAAATCTTCTATTCAATTGTCTACATCAATGGAGTGAATGCTTCCATCAAAGGTAGGACTAATGTATTCAGACAGTCGTTGGTTGTAACAATAAGGTTTCCGTTGAGCAGTGACTTTCCACCATTCATTGATATGGTTTGTAAATAAATGCTCTAGAGCAAGTGCACGATCCATCATATCGCATAATTTCATAAAACTAGCGACATAAATGGATTTGGAAAGAGTTGGTTGAAGCACATTCTTTATAGGCGTTTGAAGGAAATCCACGTAGTAGTTCAAACATTTTCTATACTCAAATTTTGTCTTCTGAACCAATGCCAAGAATTGCTGATTAAATTGTTGTACAAAAGTAGTTTCTTTGAGAGATTCAATTGATTTCTCATAAAATCTGGTAATACTATCGATGCAAGCAATTTTGAATTGACTCCAAAGCTTTGCGTTTGAATGTGCTTGAGTATTCCATCATGCTCGAACTTGTCCTTGAAAGCACAATAAAGCAAAATAGACTTTATATTCTTTAGAATAATGGCGATGACGAAAATAAGCTTCTAATTCAGTCAACCAATCATCAATATTGATTGAACTTGGTTGTTCGTCAAATACAAGGCTGTAACGTACGATTTCAGATTGTATTTCATCAATAGATGGAAATTGAATGTTTTGACTATAATGATCCATCATTAATGACTAGTGAAGACTTGTGGACTATGAATTCACCGTCTGAAATTTATTCAGAATGATATTTTACATGCTGGTAAAATTGCACTTCTCCACCCACTTAAAAATTTTGAGTCCTCGAAGAATAAAGTGGTTGTGAATGGAAAGTGTAACAATTTAAAATGAAGTAGCAGCTATGTTCAATTTGTCACCACGAGCAACTTTGCTTTTTACAGCGTCGAATTCCGAGCTCAAACGAAGAAATTATGGAGCTTTCTAATGAAAACATGTAAAATCTGACTCAAGAAAAGGGGTCTTTAAAAAAAAATTACAAAATCTCAATAACTTTTCGGTGTTCATCTTGTCCTTCTAATGACTTTTCGTTTTTACTCCACTAAAATCCAAGCTCACACTAAAAAATTATGGAAGTTTTAAGAGAACTTGGAAAATAGATTATTTATAACTTAGGAAAGTGGGGGTTAGAAAAAAAAAAAAATTAAATCTCATTCTATAACTTTTTGGATTCCATGAAACATTGGAGTGCTCAAAATACATGGAACCATAAAAAGAAATTTGAAAACTGTCGGCTAAATTTTTTTTTCTTTGGGGAGCACAAAGGAGAGGGATGGAAAGGAATATTATAGGAATATTCGCAGAGAATATTCCGTGGACTATTCTGGAGAGAGAGGCGTAAGAGATCTGCGCGAGAGAGAGGGAGGGGAGGGGAGCCGGAATGGGGGGAAAACCGTATGCTGCGAAGGGAGGGGGTGTAGGGTATAGGGAGAGGAGAGAGGGAAGGCGCCGGGAAAAAAGGGGGTCGCGTCAGAGAGGGATTCACTAGAGGGTGGTATTCGCCGGGGTATTCGCGAGGGATGGAAAGGCAGGAGGGAGGTATTCGCGAGGGGGGGTGGGGGTGAATTCGCAGGGCAGCACTCTTGGAGAAATCGCGAGGGTGGGGGTAGAATTTGTGAGATGAAGGGAGGAGAAATCGCGTAGATTCACGAGGGAAGGGGGGCAGGAGAATTCGCGAGGGAGGGCACGGATTTGCGGTCGTAGGAGAAGGGCAATTCGTGAGGGAGAGGGGAGGGGATTCGCAAGGAGAATTCGCGATGAAGTCGCAGGTGCCAGGGAGAATTCGTGGAAATTCATACCAGCCAGGGAAGTCGCTTAACGTGAATTCGCCAGGGGAAATCGCTCAGATGTGAATGTGAACTCGCACGTGTGGGGAGAAATCGCCAGGAACTTCCGAGATGGAATCGCCAGGAGGGCCCAGGGCCCTCTGCGAGTTCTTAGGGAGACAAATTTTTTTTTTATTTGGTTTATCCTTAGGTTAGGGCTGGCGTGGGTAGGGTTAGGTGAGTTTTTTTTTTTTAAGGTGATTTTGACGAAAACTTGAAAATGAAGAACTGAAGAAAAAATTCACCAACCCCCGCTTTTTGGGCTGCAAGGGGTAACTGCTCCCAAGGACCAATGTCAGGGAGGGTGCATGTGTAGTTAGGATACGGCATTGGGTTAAAGGGTAGAAAATCAAGAGCAGGGTTAGATGGAGATGTATGAAAGGCAGGTGGAGGTAATTGAGGATTGATGGGTGAAAGAGGTGGGGAGATATTGCGTGGCAGAGATGCGTGGATTGGGTTAGTGGTGACGGCGGTTGATGGAAGTGCGGTTAGTAATTGTAATGCAAAATCATCTACGTTGACTGTGGAGTCAAGTAGGGTGGAGATTTGTACAAGTGAGGGCTTTTGTGGAATTGTGGAAGTGAAGCCTGTGTTGAGAGTTAGTGATGGTGTGGAGGTGGCAGTAAATGGTGGGGATAGTGGTGGGAGTGTGAGAGCAAGTGAGGGAGAGGAGGTTGCCTGTGTGGACGGAACCACGCCCATACGATCAGAGCCCGAAGTGCCTGCCGCCACTGAGCTGCCTGCTGCTGCCGCTACTGCTTGCCTGCATTGCTGGGCCTGGTGAAGTAAGGTCGCCTACTGCTCTAGGACCTCCTTTGGGACCTGAGAGGGTTTAAGGCTCTCTCCGGATTTAGCATATTCCGTCTCGATGTCGCTGGATAGAATGTCGTGAGGGACATCGGCTTCTGTGATGATCGCCTTCTCTTTTTGCTTCTTAGTAGGTGGGGCTGGTGAGACTGGTTCTGCTACCAGTTGGAGGGTGGCTCGCTTTTTTGTGCTTGGATAGAGATCATCCAGCTCCTTGATAGCAGCAGCCGCCCTAGACCCCAACTGTTTGGTGACCAACATGTGGAGGAGATATCCACATTTGGTAGTTGGTTTTCTGGCTTTCAAAGCTCCGCACAGCTTTTCTGCTACCTTCTTGGCCCACTTGTAATTTTGAGTGGGATCGTCCATGGTGAGGGTCAAAGAGAAGAGATCGCTCGGTGGCATGCGATCCATCTTGGCGGTATGCACTTCGACCATGGTGAAGAGGATTTCTGAGACGGCCCATAGATGAGGATCCATGATGAGGCGTATGGCGATCCCGTCGTTGGTTTGGGCAATAATTTTGTCGTCCTCTGTCAGAAACTTGGTAAAGTATTTGGCATCATAGCTCCATGGATTGTCTCTCCGAGATTAGGAAAGCCAATGCTTTGGAGATCCCCATGAGAGACGTTGATGATGGTATAGCTGCCATTCTTAGATGTAAACCTGAAAGTTTGGAATTCATCCGAATAGGTGGAGTAGGCCGCTCGGATGAGGCTCTCGCTCTACTGGTCCCGAAAAGAGTCAGATCAAAGCCAAAGCTTGTGAGAATATCCTTGGCCAGGGTGAGCTGCTCGGCGTAATTTTTTGATACAGATAATAAAAATATCCCCTAAATAAGGACGACGGAGTTTATGGTGACTGAGCGAGGAATCGCGGGAGGCCATGATAGCAATGATTTTAGATTGCTCTGAGAATTTTGAAAATTTTGACAAATTTTGGCATGAACTCGAGAGCAGCAATCTAAAATGTATTCGTGGAGAAAAGGGTGGAGGTCTATATATAGATTTTTTTACAGGAATTCGCAACTTCACAATCGTGGGAATCATTTTGAACTCCAGTGAATTGTCTACAATTCTGATAGTGGATATCTGATGAAAAAAACTACCTTTTTTTATTTTTAATTTTTTTTTGTCTCTGAGACAGAATTCGTGGAGGCCAAAAATGAATCATGCACTGTAAGAAAGGAGTAAGGCGAATTCTATCTGAGATGGTGTGAACCAATTCTTCTGAAACTAATGGCTTTTGTGGTTTTCTCAGAGAAGATTGTTGGTTTACCTGATCTGATAGTATCTTGATGGTTTAAACAAGAAAGCATAGCAAAAATTTTGTCGAAATGGCAGGCATGCAATAAAAAATATAAAGAAAAACAGTAGGAAAGAAAACAACTAATACATATCAAGATAAAAATAGGGTTCGTTGTACTTTCTCAGTCGGCTCCCATTGACCACAGTGTCGAGGATATCACCTTGAAAGGTTTGGAGTTGTACATATCCAGAGGCAAAGATTTTTTTAATAACGTAAGGTCCTTGGCCAGAATATTTTAGTTTGTCTTTGAAGGCTTTGGCCTAGTATAGCAGGACCTTTTCTCCAACCTGGAAGTCTCTAAGTTTCAATGATCGATCATGCCATGCTTTTTGTCATCGTTTGTGGACTTGTTGAGCATGGATGCTGATCTGTCGTGTTTCACAAAATTGCTCCAGATGGAATAACCTATTTGCTAGATTCTGGTGAGCCAGTCTAAGGGAGGGGATATGGAATTCCACAGCCATAACGGCTTCTTGGCCATAGATTAGTTGGAAAGGGGTTAAGCCTGTAGCTCGCTTCGGGGTAGTGCGATAAGCCCAGAGAGCAGCATGGGGTTTGAGTTCCCAATCAGATCGGCTGGATTCGATGGTTTTGGTGAGAATTCCACATAGGATTTTATTGGTGGATTCCGCCTGGCCATTGCATCGTTGATAGTATGGGAAACTTTTGCAAGGTACCACAAAATTTTTTGAAAGGAGATCTACTATGACAGAGTTAAGGAAATGTGTACCCCTATCACTAATAAGCTCTAGAGGACATCCGAAACGAACTACAACCTGTTCATATAGAAATTTTGCGGTAGAACGAGCGTCAGCATTGCGAACAGCTCTTGCTTTAGCCCATTTGGTGCAATAGTCCGTAGCTACTATGATGTAACAAGATTGCGTGTGTCGAGCAGCAGGACTAATAGGTCTGACATAATCAATTTCCCATTTTTGGAAAGCTTGATCAGTGGTTACAGGGTGTAAAGGCATGTAGTTGGTCTTTTGAAAGCGTTTTGTGCATTGGAAGACATCACAAGCCTTAGTGTGATCATGCGTATCATTAAAGAGTGTTGGCCACCAAAAACCGGCCAAGAGGATTTTCTTAGCAGTTGTTTCAAAAGAGAAGTGGCCTGCACCAATACCTTCATGAGTGAGGAAAATTACAGAAACTTTTTTATTGATATGAGCGTTAGTTTAGATGATTGTACAGATTTTGATCCTGCACAAAATAGGGCATCGTTTATAGGCCCTAGAACTACCAATACCCTTTCTCCTTCTGATAAATCTCTTATCAAATTGCCTACTTATAATATAGATAATAATTCATCGGATATATTGGATTTTTTTTATTTCACAGAGGCTGAGACATCCCTTATTTTTACCGGGCCTTTATTCGTTTTGACCCAAACGAAGGGTACGGACTCCAAACGAAGGGCACACAGACTGTACCTGCAAGTACGGTACCGCAAAATAGAGTGATTGCAGCGGAGAAAGTGTTCGGAGCCCGCCAAAAGTGATTTCACCATTACATTTGGCACGAAGTTGGGTCTTGGCGACAGAGTGCATTTCGGAAGGCGACGCCGATTTGGCTTTCAATTTGGCGGAAAAGCAGTGGGTGGCCTGGTAAGGGAAACAGTGCAGGTCATTATTTCTACTTATGACATCACAGTTGGCCTCGGCATACTATTTTCAAGCAGTTTTGGGATGGCAAACATGGGAGAGTCCATTTTGAGTGAAAGTAGCAAATTGGACAGGATTTCCAACTATGCGGTATGAAAATTCAAAATGAAAAACATACTGATGGAGAAGGACGTGTGGGATGTCAACACAGGTGATGAGAGAAGACCGCCAAATGAAGCGGACATCAAAGTGTTCGATAAGAAGGTGAGGAAAGAGTTGACCTTCATCAACTTGTCAGTGAAAGATCACATCATTACCCACATTTGTGATGTTGTTACACCCAGACAGGCATGAGATTGCTAAAGGAGCGGTTCGAGACGTCAAATCCGTAAAGAATCTGAAGTCAAAGTTGAATAGTGTCTACATGGAGCAAGGAGAGCACATTCAGACATACATGACCATAATCAAGACAATGAGGGATGAACTGCATTCTATTGGTGAGCGCATACGTGATGTGGAGCTGGTGCACAATGCATTGTGTGGCATTGCAGAACCCTATCAGATTTTGTGAGCATAATAGCATCAAGAAAAAGATTGCCAACCTTTGACGAGCTCATAGAAATCTTGATGCAGGAAGAGCAACGACGAGAAATGGTGAAAGCTAAACGTCAAAACACTGATGATCAGGCACTTGCGACATGCCAAAAACAAGACAAGGCCAAGGGCAAGAAGAAGTCTAAGCAGCAATTCACCAAGACTCAGGAGGATGAGGGATCTTCCAGCAAGTCCAAGAAGAAGGGCAAGTGCTTCCATTGTGATAAAAAGGGCCATTGGAAGAGCGAATGTTGAAAATTCTTGGCGGAATCAAGCAAGGAGAAACCAAAGCAGGTAGGTAAGCTTGTCGACGAAGGTGAGATTGAAGACTCTAGCATCTTCATATCAGCATTGTCATCTAATCAAGATGATCAAGTGTGGTACATTGACTCGGAAGCCACAAGACACATGATAGGTAACAAGGATTGGTTCAATAGCTTGAAAGTGTTGGATAATGGAACGTTCGCAAAAGCAGGATGATCAAGGAGGTACTTTATGTACCAGATTTGAGGAAAAATCTACTTTCTGTTGGTGTCATTACTGATCAAAAGTTGAATGTAGAATTTGCCCATGATCATTGCTTTGTGAAGGATGTGTGTGAAAAGTTTTTACACTTGGTGTGTGTGGTCGGACTAGGGATTGAACCTAGGACCTCCCCCCTTCCGGTGGGGTGCTCTGCCACTGAGCTACCCGTCCCTTTATGTTCCTAGAGTGTTGTGCAAGGGCTATAGCCTTGACACTCTCTAACAATGTGAACCAAAAGTTCAAGGTTATTGCGGATGGTATAAGGGAGCCCAACACTAAATTGTACAAGTTGAATGCTACAATCAAGGGGCAACATGGACTTATCTCATCCATTCCATCGCAAACTGAAATGTGGCATAAAGGCTTGGTCACTTGAACTTAGGAAGCCTCAGTTTGATGAGTAAATTGGAAATGGTGAGAGGATTGCCTACGATAGAAGACCACTTGAAGTCGATGTGCGAATCATGTGTGTATGGGAAGTAGCATCAAGAGAAGTTCAATAAAGGTGGTGTTACTAGGGCAAAGAACATCCTGGATTTGATCCACATAGATTTATGCGGGCCTATGAGGACTATGTCCTTAGGTACAGCCTTCTAGTTTATGACCTTTATTGATGATATGTCACGTAAGAAATGGATTTACTTCTTGAAGAAGAGATCGGATGCATTTGACAAATTCAAGAGCTTCAAAGCATGGTTCGAAAATCAGACAGGTAGGAAGATCAAAGTTCTAAGATCAGATAGTGGAGGTGAGTATAAGTGACTTTAATGATCTTTGTGATCAATGTGGGATCAAAAGACAACTTATGCAAACTCATACTCCTACTCTCAATGGTGTAGCTGAGCGCAATAATCGTACGATTGTGGAAAGTGCCAGATCTATGCTAGCTGAGATGAAACTACCAAAAGATTTTTGGTCAGAAGCATGCAATACAACAATCTATCTTCAAAATAGATGTCCCACCATTGCCATACCAAAGATAAAACCTGAGGAGGCATTCATGAAGAAGAAGCCAAAGGTGAATCACTTGCGAATCTTTGGATGTAAGGCCTTTGTGCACATTCCTAAGGAAGAGAGACATAAGCTTGATGTGAAAGCTATCAAGTGTTTATTCCTAGGATATGATGATCGTGTGAAGGGCTATAGATGTTTTGATCTAGCGGAGAACAAAATACATGTCAACCGTGATGTTATCTTTGATGAATCTAAGATGTATGAAGACGAGGATGCTGAGAAGACAGACACATTCAGTGGGAAAGATGGTATAGTGAGGATATCTCCTCATCATGATCCATTTATTGACTTTCCTAGTGATGGACACGAGGATACATCTCAAGACACTACTACTCAACCTCAAGAGACAGGTTGGAGAGGTAGAGATAAATCTTTTGCGAGAAGGATAGAAGTTGCAGGTGACAAACACAAGGAGAAAGATGTACCGTGGGATACATTTTTACCAGGAAGCCGATGACCTGACAGAAAGCTTTCTAAGTGATTTGAGAGATTGTTGAAGAGACGCGACATGGATGACTTTCTAGGATCATCTAGCTAGGAAGAGCTACGAAGATCAACAAGAGAGAAGACACAACCTGAAAGGTATGAAGCAAATTATGCTCTCTTATCTAGCATTATTCAAAGCAAAGAACCTTCGACTTATGTTGAAGCGAAGGATGATGACATTTGGGTCAAGGCCATGGGAGAGGAGATGGAGTCAATTGCTAAGCATAGCACATGGGACTTAGTGGAACCACCAGTCAGCAAGAAACCCATTGGTTGTAAATGGGTATACACATAGGACTAAGTACCAGTGGAAGTATAGCAAAGCACAAAGCAAGACCGGTGATCAAAGGGTATGCACAAAGTAAAGGGATCAACTATGAGGAGACCTTTGCGCCAGTATGTAAGTGGAATACTCTACGTCTACTTGTTGCTTTAGCTTCACATTTTGGTTGGCCTTTGCATCAGATGGATGTGAATTCTGCTTTTCTAAATGGTGAGTTAGAAGAAGAGGTGTTCATGGATCAATCTAAAGGCTTTGTAGCGAAAGGACAGGAGAATAAAGTATGTCGCTTGAAGAAAGTACTTTATGGTCTTAAACAGACACCACAGTATTAGATGGTAAGAGACAAAAAAAAATATGATGTTGTACACAAGAGTGTCGGGAATGTTGTGGAAGGATTCCTCGATGCATGAATCTACGTCTCTTGGTTTGAGCTATTATGAAGAAGTGGATGAAAGCTGTACTTGACCCAATCTTTGAGGTCACAAAGATTGATACAATCGATTCCGTAGACACACACAAAGTCGTTAAAGATGCAAAAATGTGAATAGATCAAGGAAGTTAGAGCTAGAGCATTACAATCAACATTAATTGTAAGTCACAAGAACGATACAAATTATGATGATTTTGTTTACTAGAAACGATTCAATTAAGTCAAAAGTATGTGTATAGTCTGAGTGCATTCAGATGTGCATCTTCTTGAAACAATACTCTAAGAAAAGAGAGAGAAATCAAATAGTTGCACTCTACTTGAATGTTTGATCGATTCATCATCTAATTCATGGTTTCTATCAATCTTTACACTAAAGCGCTATTGAATATTTATACATGGTAGCAGTACAATTATAGAATGCTTAAGTGATAGATTTACAGCTTGGATTAAGGAACCATGTGCTATTAGCAGTCACTATAGGGTGCAACCTCTTGGTATTCTTCTGAATCTAACTATATTGTCTGACTACTTGAAGGAATCGAAATGAATTTTCGATATTCACCATCTTTTGTGGCATAGTCAATTAACTGAACTTGGTTCTTTCCCTTCAAATCAATAAACTAATCTTCAAGAAAAGTCACATCCCTACTAGTAAAAACTTTACAAATTACAGTATCATACAGTCAATACATGCCATTGGAAGAAAAATATCCGACAAGAACAATTTTATTAGGATGCTCATCCAGTTTTTTTCTAGTGTCCTTTGGGACGTGAGCATAGGCAGTGCATCCAAAAACTCTTAGATGCTTTAATGAAGGTTTGGATCATGTATAAACTTTATAAGGAGTCTTGTTGTTCGATAGACCTTTAGTAATACACCGATTCTATGTGTAAGTCGTTGTTGAAATAGCATGTTGCCAAAAGGATTTAGGCAATGAAGCATGAATGATCATGCATTTGGCATACTCGGCTAAGATTCTATTCTTTTTTTTGAAGAGAATCGGAAAGGGTGATATGCTCTGCATGCTACTGATTGAAAGAAAACGGGTTTTCGTGAAATGTAGCGACCTCGATTCTCTTGCGATTCGGATGGAGTTCATATGTGGTCACTGGACACTACTAGCTGAATCACTCCTACAGTCCTCTAGAATGTAGTCAGGCACTACTGATCTACGTTTATAAATTAATGCAGCATTCAACAAATTCAACCAATGTGTGGAATTGAAATGAATGGGAGAATCAGACACACGAATAACAGCAGAAACATTTGTATTCGAGATCATACAACATAAAAGAAGACATGTGCACGATGGCTACAAGATCATCTATGACTTTCTTTGATTCTTCAAGCACTGCATGCATATCCATGAGCAGTGCGTTGGCGTGAGAAAAATATTGTTCTCTCACGAATGGATGTCTCGCTTGCTAGTGGACCTGTGGATCTCTATGGATCCTGATCACAATATTTGTCTCACACGCAGGCAGACTTCTCATCTATATTTTGACTTGATTGCTTGCTAGCATCATACTTCTACACTGTATGTGTATTCTATATATTCTCGTGTCAAGTATCATCCAGCAAGTATATAGTCGCTCTATGTAACTTTAAGATTAGAGCGATTAAGCATCTACAACTAATTAGGAAATTACAAGAGTGACAGATTAGCCACGACCTAGAGTGTATCTGCTGACGTCATGCCATTAGATCAGATATTTGTACTCCTGGGTACTTGCATAATCTTTGCTAGTACTCTTTGGAGCGTGAGGGCGGAGAGGGTTTCGCGACATTTTTCGTGACTCGTCGTTGGTTTCGTTTCCGTTGTCTGACTTTATCGTGCTAAATCGCAAAAGATTCTCGTTCGTGAATCTTTCATGTTCGTGTCTTCCCGTCAGGTGTTCGTGAAATTTTCATGCTTCGTGTCTCTTGACTTTCGTGTTTGCGAATCTTTTGTTAAGTAGAGGGCTGAAAGCTAGCAAGGCTTTGTAATTAGAAACATTTTGTTTCTTCAGCTCCCTCTCAAAGCATGATAGCTTTACGATCCTGAGACTGCTCCTTTGTCTCTCAAAGAGTCCTTTATCCAGGGCTTTGGTGAAGATATCACCAACCATGTCTTTCGTTCCGATGAAGGTGGTCTGCAACATCTTCTTTTCAATTAGATCCCTGATCAAGTGGTACTTGATCACAATGTGCTTCGTTCTAAAATGGAACATGGGATCTTTCGTCAGGTGTATTGCAGAGGCGTTGTCCATCTGCAAGACCAGAGATTCGTTTCTTGTTTCGTCCAATTCATCCAGAAACTGCCTTAGCCATATTATCTCGTTGGCCATTTTTGTTGCTGCTTCGCAGGATGACTGGGCTACAATGGTCTGTTTCTTGCTGACCCAGAGAACTGCTGCACCTGATGCGATGGTGCATCCTCCTGAGATGCTTTTACAGTCGTCTTTGAGAGATGCCCAGCTAGCATCGTTGTAGGAATGTATCCTGAAACCTGCATCACAACAATTGCACAAGCCATAATCCCTCGTTAATATTGCAAAATTTGCTTTGCAATCTTCCAATGTGTCGAGCCGGGATTCGTGCAGAATTGGCTCATCTTGAATACTGCATAAGCAATATCAGGACTTGTGTTGTCAACAAGGTACATCAGTGATCCTATCAGCTTCCTATAAGGCGTTAACTGCATCTGTTCTCTCTCTCCTCAGTCTTTGGACAGTCATCATTTGTTAGTACCGTCCCTGCAAGCATTGGAGTTTTCGCTCCTTTGTAGTTCAGCATCCCAAAGTCTTCTAGGATCTTCTAGGTGTATCTGGACTGGTGAAGGTATAACTTATCTCCCTCATAGTCTCTTTCAATTTGCAAGCCTAGGTAACATCTAGCTTCTCCCAGATCCACTATCTTGAAATGTTTCAAGATGTCTGTCTTCACCTCAGCAATCAACTGTTCACTCCTGCAAAATATCAGAGTGTCTTCCACATATACAACCACGATGATGATCTGCCCATCTGTAACTCTGACATATACATTGAAATCAGCCAACAGAGGCTTTCATCCTAATGATTTTAGGGCTTGATCTTTCTTCTTGTACCATTGTCGGGCTGATTGTTTTAGACCGTAGATGCTTCTACGCATTCTGCATGCATAGTCAAGAAGTGAATTTGAGACATATCATGGGGGTTGATCCATATAGACCTCTTCGTCTAGTTTGCCATGCAAGAAGGTTGTCTTCTCATCTACAATGTGGATCCTGAGGTCATAAGCTACTGCATATGCAAATAACCGACATAGGGACAAATGTTTGACAACAAGAGAGAAGGTTTTAGAGTAGTCAATGCCATATCTCTGAGAAAATCCCTTCACTACCAGTCTTGCCTTGTATTTCATCACATTCCCATCTGGTCTGTATTTGAGCTTGAAAACCCATTTGCATTTGACGGTCTTGCGCTTATGTGGTAATGGCTCCAATGTCCATACATGGTTCTTCCTCATGGACTCCATCTCTTCGTTCATGGCTTGATTCCATCTGTTCTTTTCTAGACCTTCAATCGCTTCCTCAAAAGTCTGTGGTTTGTCACTGAATCCGCAAAACTCTTCTGATATGAAAGCTGAGCTGCCTGGCACATATCTTGCTGGCACTCTTCGCAGTCTTGTTGACCTTCTAGGAGATCCTCCTGGGACAGTAATGCCTTTGCCTTTCTCTGCTCTGCTCGGTCCAGAACCATCTTGGTTTAAAGGAACTACGGTAGCAGGCTGCCTCTCGAATTTTTCTTCTTCAGATTCGTCGATCGAATGGGAGCGACATGAAAATCTTCATTTTCGTGTTCGTCCTCTACTCCCTCTGTCATTGGCGGCAGGTCATAGTACTGTCTCTCCAGAACTTCGTAGCTGACAGGATCGTCATTGGCCATTGTCCTGCTCTCATCGAATCTGACATCTCTCACTATTTTCATAGTGTTCGTGTCTAGCATGTAGACTCTGTAGTATGATGAGTTGTTATCATCACCAACCAAGAATCCCTGCTCGGCTTTCTCATCAAGCTTCTTACGAAGCTTATCAAGACTATGTGCATAAGCTCCACAGCCAAAGATTTTGACGTGAGACAGGTTCGGCTTTCTACCCCACCATAGCTCGTGTGGTGTCGTGTGTGGGACACCAGATTTGCATGTCCTGTTCCGTTATCTCTCTCTCTCTCTCTCTCTCTCTCTCTCTCTCTCTCTCTCTCTCTCTCTCTCTCTCTCTCTCTCTCTCTCTCTCTCTCTCTCTCTCTCTCTCTCTCATCTGTCATTCTTAGTCCTAAATAAATATAAATCTAACAATCTATTACTACCATAGACTATCTATTTATCTATAATCTTGAATTCTACATCAATGCAAAATGTTAAACACACACACATACACTATCTTAAACAATTCTAACACTATTATAAACACTATCACAATCTATTCTCTCTCTCTCTCTCTCTCTCTCTCTCTCTCTCTCTCTCTCTCTCTCTCTCTCTCTCTCTCTCTCTCTCTCTCTCTCTCTTAAGACTTTATTTTTCAAAAAAGACTCCAAAATCTTTCAATATCTTCAAGCATACATCTACACTCCACCTCTTCTCTCTCTTTCTCTCTCACAAATTACAAATCTAATAATCCTAAATCTACTATCCTAAATAATACTAATAATCTATTACAAGACCATTCAAAACCATTTTAAATCAATTCAAAATTAAAAAACACACACACTCTCTCTCTCTCTCTCTCTCTCTCTCTCTCTCTCTCTCTCTCTCTCTCTCTCTCTCTCTCTCTCTCTCTCTCTCTCTCTCTCTCTCTCTCTCTCTCTCTCTCTCTCTCTCTCTCTCTCTCTCTCTCAAAACAAACAAACAAACACCAACCTCAAACAAACAAACGATGTCTTGGTTGAATCAATAGCAAAAAATTCACTACGGTCTCTTTTCACGATTGCATTTGACCCTTGATAATTGATTTTGAACCATTTTACATCAAACAAAAAATATTTACCATTTTCACCAAAACACACTTCATATATATCTTGAATATTTCCCAGATACTCAAGCTCTCCAAATATTGGACTTTGGTATCGTGCACTACTCCGACTTTCCTGATTATGTCCACAAATTGTGTACTCACATGCATCGACTTCTTATTTGATGTCAACTAGTCAATTAACAAAGTGTAATTGCATTTGTGAGCGATATGATTAATATTATTGTTGTATCTTTAGCATCCACACCGGCTATGGCTCCAACTAGATTGAGTTATGGCTTCTCCCAGCTAACCCTCACTAAGGCTATTTCCAACTAGCATGGATATGGATGCAAGAAAGACAGTCATAAGCATGGTGAGTATTCCTGAGAGTAAGATCCACTCTTCTCTCTTTTCTCTCCTTAGTTTCTAAAGCCACAATGATAGAAACCCTAAACCAAGCCTCCTTCTCTAAGGCTTAACCTACTAGAGAATGGAGGGCCTAGATTAACTTAAATCCATAATGATAAAACCCTAAACTAAATCTCCTCCTTTGAGGCTGAACCTACTAGAGAATTTAGGGCCTAGATTAACTTAACCCGTTACAAGATAAATAGTGTAACGTACAATGTGAAGTAACATAATACATGAAACCACACAAGGGAGAACACTCAGAGAAAATATAGGCATGTATTGCAAATGAGGTTCTTTTCGAAAATGGACTCTTCCACTCCTATATATACTTGGAGTGGTGGTCACTTACAAAAAGGCACTGTGGGACAAGTAAGCCACATAGACTAACTTAACTTTGAATCACATTGGTGCCATGGGACAAACCCCCAATAGGCCTTTGTGACTAGCTTTTATATAACTTGAAATTGCATATCTATGTGCAGTGCCCATGACAATTTAAACTTAGAACTGAAAAACTTAAGCCATTACGGATAAAGTAAAAGCCTAAACTTGGTGGGCCAGTTCTAGATTTGTTGGGGGTATTCCCAACAAAGTGTAAATAAATAAAATCCTCCAATAAAATGTGTTGCGAGGGCATGGCATCCTGCGTGTATAAGCCCATGGCCCAATGAGCACGCAATTAAAGTTGTAAATAAAATAAACTTGACTTGGGCCTTGGACTTAAAATAAAACTAGAGGCCCAATGTCATTTTTAAACTTAGAGATCACTTTTTAGAGCTAGGTCCAAATTGGGACTCACATGAATCTTGTGATTTCTAATGTACTTTTTGTGGACCCTTGGATAAAGTTGGGTCCAAGATGAATGGATAGGATCATTGTGTTTGCATGCTTAATGAGAAGGAGGAAACTCTACCATTTTTGGAAGAGAAGCATCCTCATTTGCTATTCACTACTTGCTAATGCTCTTGATTGTGTTTTCCATTGCTTTCTATTTCCATGTTTATTGTTTGCCATAGTGAATGCTTTTCCATTAGCAAGCATAAGGAACATTTGAGCTAACCTCCACCCTCACTCTCTATCTCTCTCTTTCTCTTCCCTTCTCAATCTCTCTTCTTCCCCATTTCTTCTCTTCAACCAAAACCATGATGATTGTTAGTGTAGAGGAGTAGAGTTAAAGAGGAGTAGTATAGTGGTGAGTAGAGTTAAGAGAGAAAGTAGGAGATTCACTAAAAGTAGCATCTATGCATAGTTAGGTACCTATCCAGTGATCTAACCTTTGTTGACAGGCGGAAAGGCTATACTACAAGAGATCTTTGACCCCACAGTGGCGCCTTGTCGGGGATAGGTTTTCACTAACTAGTTTAGCTGCATTTTAGCTATTTTCTTGCTTTTTAGAGTAGTTTAAGTAGATTTGTGGGAGTTAGAGTTAGTTTTCTATATTATTTTTTTGTGTTTGGGCTATTCACAACTAGCGGAGGAGGTGTGAGAGGGTGGGTAGAGGAGGCCCTGAACAACCTCTAAGGGCTTGAAACCCAAACCAACCAGCCAAAAAACTCAAAAAACACACCAATCTGCATTTTGGAGGGAAAAAGAGCCAAAAAAACTCAACAGATTTTTATATCTCCAAAATCAGTGGGAATTAACCCTTGCATGATTGGCAGCAGCTCCAGGGTACTGTCCCAGACCTGCATAGAATCCTGCGAGAGTTAGTTCCAAGCAGATTGTAAAAATCAAAGAAAAATCATAAAAAAATTCAAAAAACCCTTGAAAAAATCCAAAAAAAAATTCAAATCTTCATAAGAACTCTCGCAGAGCCCTCTGAAGTTCCATCTCAGTGAGACCAGGACACAGAGAAGCTTGTGAGTTAGTTTGATGTATAAGTGCGTGTGCGAGAGTTCCCAGTGAAAAAAAGACGGGAAAGTACCATTGAACCCTCGCAAACAGTGAAATTTTCAATTCCAGTGGTCAAGAACTCTCGCAAAGGATTCTGAAGTTCCATCTCAGTGAGACAAGGACATAGAAGAGCTTGTGAGAGGTAGTTTGATTCCAGTGAGCAGAAAATTGGATTTAAGTGCTAAAAAATCACTAAAAAGTAAAGATCCAGCAAATCCTTCTAGTAAGAACTCTTGCAAACTCTCTCAATCGATTCAGAATGTCAAATTACATCAAGGATGAAGCCTACAAGAGTTAGTATGAGATCTGGTGAAGATCAAGCACAAAAAGTGATTTTGAACCCTCGCAGACAGTGAAATTTTCACTTCTTGCAAGAGTTAACTCTCGCAGAGAATTCTATAGAGAGATGTGACCCAGATCTAGCTACTGTGAACCTTACGAGAGTTACTTCCCAGAGATCTGAAAGATATCAAGTTTTTTACTTACAAAAATAGCTAAAGAACCCTCTCACAACCAACCCTCGCACAAGATAACCCTTGCAGACCAGATCAGTGGAAATATCTGCATCAGATCCAGCTACTGTCAAAATCGCAGGTCGATCAATGCAAGGAGTAAAAAGTTATCAAGGAAAAACCACCGTAAAAGGCCTAAAATTCACTCCGGCCGATCAGATTGATCAGATCCTTGAAGATCCAGACTGCATCCTACTGTATAAGCAAGGTCCAATCACTTTGGAACCCACCATCGGATGAATATGAGATCGGGACAATCAATAGCACGAAGGATAGCAAATCAGGCACCACGCCTTCCCAGATTAGCAGCTGTACAACAAGAGGCAGAACCAAAACCAGCACCAATGGATCCAATGGGCCAACCCGTACCTATCGCACCCTTGCAAGCAGTTTGGAGAGCACCACGGATGGAGATACCAAAATATGACGGATCATCAGATCCCATCCGATTCCTCCAGATCTACGAGCAAGCTTGTGAAATCTATGGCGAACGGACACCTGCGGAGAAGCTTATGTTATTCCCTATGTCCTTACTAGCAGTGGCTCAGGATTGGTTTTTCAACCTGTCAGAGGAAGAGAAATCCACCTGGGAAGCGGTTAAAGCGGCTCTCATTATGCGCTTTAAACCAAGGAAGTTCCTGGAAGACCCGTTTCTCCTGTTGAGCAAAGTCAAGATAGGAAAATGAGAAAGGGTCCGGAACTATATTGAATGGGTCAAACATCTATGATCTGAATGCAGTAAAGCCCTGACTCTCGATCATGCGGTGATCATGTGGTTCCTAGCCGGATTACCATGAAGCATCAGGAGAGAACTGAAACGACGGGAGTAGTACGCTACTCTGCAAGAAGCGATGGAAGATGCCATCAGGGAAGAGGATGAGGAATCTAATGACGAATATTCTTCCACCCACACTCCTACTCCCTCGATCGCATCATCATCATCAAACGCATCCGCTCTATCCACAGAACTACTATTGGAGCAAATGACAAAATTACAGAAACAGCAGACGGAGCAACTTACGACGCAGTTTGACCAGAAACTGAAGGCCTTACAGGGAACTGTAGCAGTAACTCCACATCAACCGGAACCAAACCAGCTACAACACCCTCGACGAGAAAATGTATGGTGTTCAGTATGCACGCAAAACCATACAGCGAATAAGTGTCCAGTCCTGAAGCAAAATCTAAGACTGACACATAGATCTACCATCTGTGCAATGCCAACATCGCACGATACGGCATTTTGCCCGTTCAACCCTAGGGTTGTTCAATAGAAGAGAAGTTCTTATCAGACTTCTTATCCTTATCATCAAGGGGCACCTAACGCGGAACCAAGGTATGGCGCACCCAATCAACCACAACACATGGCCTTACCTGCTCCACCAGGGCCAGCCAATCAACAAGTGGCCCATGTAAGCTTGACAGTAGCGGAACAAGAGATGCAAATGCCACCTCAACCTGAGCAGCAGCAGCGGTACGGACCAAATGAATCATTTATGGATCCTGCCATAAATGAATATGTTTCGGCCTATGCAGCTCAAACTCAACGTCAAGGTGGAAGAAATTACGACTGCTACAGATGCGGTGAAGGACACAAAATTGCAGAATGTCCCTACAAGGGACAATATACAATCTCCCGCCGAGATTGCGCTTATGGACACTATTTCAAGAATTGTCCATTTAAACTTGGAACCAGTGCACCTCTTAACCTCATTGCCATATAGCAACCAGCAGTCCCAACGGGGATGCCATCGAAAGGTCGACAAGACCACGCTCCTATGTTAGTTGTTACGGGAGCATAGAAGAGGAAGGAAGTGGCTCCCTCACCACCACCATCGGTCACTGACGACCAACCCTCAACTTCAGCGCCATATCCAAATGTGAGGGACTAGAGAAGACTGTACCAGAAAATAAGAAACTAAGTACAAAAAGCACAAGAGGAGAAAAAAGAGCAAGAACAAGACAATCCCACAGAACCTCCAGTCGGCATCAAATGAGAACCGCAAGTGGGCTCACCACTACGCACTGATCAGAATGATCGGTTGCACCAACATGAACCACCTTTTCACATGGTGGAGCCCGAGGAACCATGCATTGAAAGGCTCACACTTTTTCTGTCAAGCCATGTTAGTTTACCACTCAGAGAACTACTGCGGATTGCACCACAAGCGAAAAGCCTTCTAGCTGAATGGGCCAAAGCGGATGAGGAGCCAGTAGCGCTTGAGCCCATATATTGTGCGGGCTATGATGAAACAAGTAACGTCCTCCACATCGGAGCAGCATGGGAAAGTGAGGAACACAACATCACTTTGCCAATCAAACACAAGAGATACGAGGACGAGGCGACAGTGGTAGATGGAGGATCGGGTGTCAATCTGATCTCCACTACTTTGTACGAAAAATGGGGTTTACAAGGATTGAAGCCATCAAGCTAGCAGAGCAATCCTGTGTGAAACCAAAAGGTGTATTTGTCGATATTCCCGTAAAGATAGCAGGCATGCAGTTTGTGATTACTTTTGTAGTCATGGATATACCTGAATCTCCATCTCCATACCGTGTTTTACTGGGAAGACCATGGTTGAGGACTGTGCAAGTAGTACACAACTGGGGTACAGGGAAACTCACCTTCGAGAACAGAGAACAGACTGTAAAGGTAGATCCAACTACATGGGCGATGAAACCTATTGCACCCAAGGCTGATGATGGATCATCCACGACAAATCATACGATTGATCGCCCAAGGCCAGCCAAGGGAGGTCACTATTATTCAGAGATGGATGTCGTAAGATGGACAGATGCATTAGAAACTATTGAATGCTAGGCATGTCAATATGAATCAGATCCAGAACCGAGTACATCTTCACCCAAATGTTACACTATGGACACACCAATCACAATTGGGGTGAATATGATAAACGTAGCATGGCTGTC
Source organism: Diphasiastrum complanatum (assembly GCA_029204225.1). Classification (NCBI taxonomy): domain Eukaryota; kingdom Viridiplantae; phylum Streptophyta; class Lycopodiopsida; order Lycopodiales; family Lycopodiaceae; genus Diphasiastrum; species Diphasiastrum complanatum. The sequence goes on along the minus strand of CM055098.1, from coordinate 8,863,786 downwards.
AGCGGAGCCGATTGAGAACCCAGTGGACGATGATCTAGTCCCTTGGCAACATGCTCTAACTTATAATGAGATTGAGCTGACTGATGAACAGGTCCTACACCACATGGACCCAGATCGTTACGGAACCAAGAAGGTACCAGCTCAACCACCACAAAGGTCTACTATGACGAAAGTCTCAAGGATCGATCCACCCAAGGCACCTGCGAATAAGAAGAATCAGTTGAAGCAATGCTATAACCAAGTGATCCGATGGAGTGACCTACCCGAAGAGGCGATAGCTACAGTAGACATTGATATTCGCAACCATGAGGCGAATGTCATAGCAGTCCCGAAGAAAGACAACAAGGATGAATCCACCAAAATGACAAAAAAGGGCAAAAAGAAGGTGTTGGATTCCTTGAAGTCAATCAAGTTGGACTCAGATATAGCATCATCTTTTACACAGGTGACAGAAAATTAAAAAATGACCAGTCGGGCCAAGATCAATATGCTGAAAGAGGAATTTCGACGAGCTCCAGTTCACGAGATGCCTGATACTTTCAAGAACTATACATTGGATGACGTGGTAATCATGATGCCGCAAGCCCAACGAGAACTTGATCAAAGTCAGGCACCAACGGAACAAGTCTTCGAGGGACCTGCACAAACATAGCCAATGAATCTTGCGAAACCAGGAGAAGAAGAAAGGGTAGTGCATGTGGGAGAGCAGTTAACACCCACGCAGTTCAAGAGACTACGATCCTTGTTGGTGGAATATAAAGACTGTTTTGCCTGGAGCTATAGTGATCTAAAGGGCATTCCGCCAACAGTAGTCCAACATACCATACCCTTGGTGGACGGAGCAGTCCCCAAGGTGAGCCGTTACTACTGTTGCAACCCGAATTATACAGGAATAATCAAGCAAGAGTTGTAGAAGCTTATGGATGCATATTTCATTTACGAAATCGAGCACACGGAATGGGTATTGCCGATAGTTATAGTACCCAAGAAGAATGGCAAAATGCTGAAGGCGCTAAATGCAGTCACCAAAAAAGACCATTTTTCTTTACCATTTACAGAAAGTGTCTTCGATAGAGTAGCTGGCGACGAAGCCTATAGTTTTCTGGACGACTTCAGCGGCTACAACTAGGTGAAAATAGCCCCCCAGGACCAGCACAAGACAACATTTGCCACGGAATGAGGAACTTATGCCTATAAAGTGATGCCATTTGGACTTTGCAATGCCCCAAGCACTTTCCAGCGAGTAGCGACATTCAAAGATTATTTGCAAAAATTTCTGGAAATTTTCTTGGACGATCTGTGCGTGCATGGACCAGATTCAGAACACTTATCCAATTTGGAGAAGGTGCTACAAAAATGCCGCGAATACTCGATCTCCCTGAATCCAGAAAAATGTCAATTCTGGGTGACACATGGCTTGGTACTCGGCCATATAGTGTCAAGACACGGGATCGCCACAGATCTATCAAAGATCAGGATCATTATTGATCTACCACCACCGGGGACGATCCGCGAGGTCTACATTTTCATGGGTCATGCTAACTATTATAGGATCTTCATTCTTGATTTTGCGGAGTTAGCCAGACCAATTTACAAGCTCACAACGGATCCACATTGGAATGAGGAAGCTCTAAAGGCTTTCCAAAATATTAAGGATGCATTGGTCTCAGCACCAATCTTACGACCACCCAACTGGTCCATTGAGTTTCATGTGCATACGGACGCATCGAAGTATGCAATTGGAACAGTCTTAACCCAACCAGGTGAACACAAAAAGGATTTTCCAATCCGATTTGCAAGCCGACAACTCAGTGATACCGAAATAAATTATTCAACCACAGAGCGGGAAGCACTGGCAATGATCTATGCGGTTAAGAAATTTAGACACCATTTGATGGCCACACATTTTGCTGTTTATACGGACCATCAAACCGCCCCAGATGGCATCAAGACAAATGAAAACCTGATCGAAGACAATGACGACGGAATTCCACAAGTTGTCGGGGCCGGTACAACACAAGCCCCTGCCAGTGCCAGTGTACCAGCTGCTCCCACGGATCTAACGACGGTGTACCAAACTCTAGGAAAATACATCCTGGATGCGGTAGTGGCCAAAGCTATTCTGGAAAGCAGGGTACTACATTTGGCAACGAGTAATACACAGCTGCAAGCAGACCTCACCAAGCTGTAGCAAGAGCTGATTCTGGCTCAGCAACACGAACAAGCAGGACACCAGGAGATTGCCAAGCTGCAGCAGAAGGAGGAGGGCCTAAACAAATATATTCAAAGCCTCTCCAAAGCGCTGACTGAGGCCTCCACAAAGGTGCGGGAGCTTCAAGCTGAAGCATCCCAACGGCTTGCCTCCATCCAGGCGCAACTTACACTTTTGGAAGCAGAGAACACGCGCTTGGGGACAGAGGTCAAAGCCTTACAAGACGAAAAGCTCGCTTGGTTAGCTCAATCTGCACCGGACACAAGGCCGCTTTTCCAATCAGAGATGAATCTTCTACGGTGTCAGGTGCAGATTTATAGCCAAACCCTCAACAGCTACCAGGCGGAGTTCAATAAGTATCGGGCAAGCGCAACGCAAGAGCTTGCCCAGGCCAAGCAAGCCCTCAAGGCATGCCAACAATACATGGAAACGAAGGCCCGACCCACCCTCGTGGTAATTTCACCGCCACCTAATTTTGACATTGCACAGGCTAGTACCAGCCAAGATCAAAGCCAGCAGACAGTAGGGGGATTTCAACCAGATCAAGGGTCCGAAGGCCAAGACCAAGGGCAGACAGATGCGGCTGCTGAGACGCGAGACCAGAGCCAAGGCCAAGCAATATCATCCAGAGGTTCACGTACGATATTTGCCAGCCGGGCCTTCCGAAGACCGAAGTCCGTGGAGAAGAACATCAATGAATTTTTATCCAAATATCCCCACGAGTCATCAACAGATGGCTGACAGATATCATTCTCAACTCAGACCATCAAGGAAAAAGAATTGCAAGCCTTATTCGCCCTCCAACCCGGAGTGGCAACAACAGTTACTTAAGAGAGACCTTGCGGCCATTAGGGCTTACGTGACGAGTCCGCAATAGTTACGGGTGAACGCGCATTTTTTGCCATGTCCAAGAAGATCCAAATGGGCGGAATGCAGCACTCCTCTGGACCAGATCACACTGCACAATTTCAACTGGCCAATCATCAAATCCGAATATGGGTAGACTACGGATGTAGACGCCAAAAGGACTCTCTCCGCATTCGCCAGTCATTACATCAATTGTCCCGATCCCACAGTTCGCGCGGCAGTCACTTATGCCCGAGACTTAGAATATTTAATGGGCATTGAAACAAAATGGGATGATTTTTTTCCCTCCATATTTTTTGATTCAAATAAGACGCTAGCTTCTGACAAAGTCAAAGACCAGCTGCCAATCGCTCGCGTATATTACCGAGCTGCATTCCTTGGAGATCCCTAGACGAAACGATTCCAAGCATGGGTGGATCAGGAATGGCTGACAGGAGTCCACAAGTCCTTCCACATGCCAAAGGACTCGAAGAAACTGGACCATCTCAACATCATGGAAGATGTTACGGGCTATCTGATCCACCAGAGGCGGTCCAAGAGAACGCTATACTAAACCGACAGAGTGCTGAGGGATTGGCACTACTTCAAGTCATGGGTCCTATTGGGGGTATTCCCCACAAAGTGTAAATAAATAAAATCCTCCAATATAATGTGTTGCGAGGGCATGGCATCCTGCGTGTATAAGCTCATGGCCCAATGAGCACGCAATTAAAGTTGTAAATAAAATAAACTTGCCTTGGGCCTTGGAATTAAAATAAAACTAGAGGCCCAATGTCATTTTTAAACTTAGAGATCACTTTTTAGAGTTGGGTCCAAATTGGGACTCACATGAATCTTGTGATTTCTAATGTACTTTTTGTGGACCCTTGGATCAAGTTGGGTCCAAGATGAATGGATAGGATCATTGTGAATATTAGCCAGTAAGATTGAGGGGGAAGGGCCTTCCCCATTTTATAAAAAGGCACCATTTGTACACTATTTGCATGCTTAATGAGAAGGAGAAAACTCTACCATTTTTGGAAGAGAAGCATCCTCATTTGCTATTCACTACTTGCTAATGCTCTTGATTGTGTTTTCCATTGCTTTTTATTTCCATGTTTATTGTTTGTCATAGTGAATGCTTTTCCATTAGCAAGCATAAGGAGCATTTGAGCTAACCTCCACCCTCACTCTCTATCTCTCTCTTTCTCTTCCCTTCTCAATCTCTCTTCTTCCCCATTCCTTCTCTTCAACCAAAACCATGATGAATGTTAGTGTAGAGGAGTAGAGTTAAAGAGGAGTAGTATAGTGGTGAGTAGAGTTAAGGGAGAAAGTAGGAAATACACTAAAAGTAGCATCTATGCATAGTTAGGTACCTATCCAGTGATCTTACCTTTGTTGACTGGCGGAAGGGCTATACTACGAGAGATCTTCGACCCCATAATATTTAAATTCTATCTTGCCTGTATTTTTAAAGATGGTTCATCATTATCATTTGCCGCATCATCATGCGACAAGTCCACCAAACCAAATGAATCTATCTCTAATACAACCAAATATCTCCTATAGCTTAATCATTAATAAGATGATCTTCAAAATGATCATCATGATCTTCTTCATGAGGTGCATCAACTGGCAATGCCATGTCCTCCATGACATCTCTATCTTCAAAAATTCTTTTACTTCGAGGAGCGACTTGAATCATGTACCACCATCTGGGAGTGAATGACCGGGACAAAAGACCACCTATAATTGATCGATATTACCATAAATGTTGACTCCTAGTTAGTATTCATAGCTATGTTACAGCTGCTTGGGTATTACTGTACACAATATAAATCTTTTGAAGTATACTGAAAATCAATTGATTGTTGACAACAAAAGAACATAGACATATTGAAGACATAGAAGAGATACACATGCTCACATTGTTGAGGAAAAATAAATGTATCGCTTTGATCTGTCCAAAGTTTGGTAGAATTAATGGCAAAATAACCACTCTCATATTTCCCAACAATTGCATTGGGACCATTGCAAATAACTTTGAACCATTTGACATCAAATATGAAAAAGCTGAATTGCCTAAATCCAACTTTGAGGATGTCATTTTGTGGTAGCCTAGTCGTTATAGATTTCCACAAAATCAGTGAATTAGGTAGTATAAAAGATTTTATTGTTCTCCAAGAGAGAGAGAAATCTCCTCTTTCAGATCGATAAGTGTACCAAGGTCATGGACAGATGGTGAATGAATGTAATATCAAAGCAAAATACTACAATGACAAATCTGGTTATCCAAAGATATTGAGTAAATTGACGTCCAGAAACACCAATAATGAAACACTTTGTTCAAGGTCGAAAGGTATAGAAGGGTACGTTTTCTTCCAAGCTATTAGGACAACAGTAAACGAGTTGATCTGATAGCAACAAGCAAAAAGATCCTTCATAATGGAATTTGTTTGGCTTTTAATTCCTCTCAACAAGCACAAGGAATTTAGTTCTTATCACAACAAGCAAACAAAGCAAAACGTCCATTAAGTTCTTTATCTGAACACGTAGCTCATTCAGAAAAGAGATTATGATAGAGTTAAGCTTAAGACTTCGGCTAATGCCCTGCACACATTGGTTAGAATTGTGACTCCCAAATGTCGCATGTTCATCCACATTAGAGAATCCGAAATTCTATACAAGTGAAGAGTGAATGTCGTAAACAAATATCTATCAAAATCGGTTACAAACTAATTCAGAGTGTGGTTGCTCAATTGATAAGAAGTATAACTGTAATAGATAACAGAGGGAAGGAATGCACAAGCTATGAAACTGGCTCTCTTCTCTCTATTGATAGCTAAATCTCTACGTAAGTACAATGTCTCTGAGTGTCGCCCTTATAGAGATGCACACCGGCCTATCCGTCGATCACCAACCACTAAGGTGTCGGTTGGGATCCACTGATGTGTCACTCTAGAACGTCGACCAAAAACATCGCGAGTCCTTAATTACAATGAATTTACAAGATGCAAATAGGCCTTTACATGAATTTAGGCACTATAGCATATTTTCATGTACAAAAATTAAAAAAATTTCAGTCTAAAATATTTAATTTGGATAATGTGGAATCATAAGCCTCCACATATCCCCTTCCTCAGCTGTGCAGCGGCTCGCAAACAGTCTGCTCACATTCTGCATTGTCTCTTTCTGGTGGCTGGCTTTCTGTGGAAGATGGCCTTTGCTCGGGCTTCATTCTCTGCATTGACTTGTTCAATTATCATTCCTTTGATAGCGAGGAAATAATTATTCTCTGTGCCATTCCACAGAACTTTCATGTGGAAATGCTTTCGGCCACCATGAAGCATTTGAGGATGGTAAGAAATACTCCTCCTCCACCTATTTCTCTGTGTAGAGTATACATCCATGAGAGTGTTTGTCAGGTTGGACCATTAAAAAAAGATCTTAAGACTACTTTCAGAATGGATGGCTACCTTGAAGAAAAGGGCGCCTTTGTGTTGTCTTTGCAAGGAGTAGGTGGCATATTTGTGAAAGTTAATGATGAGATCAAGGCCACATGGGACTCAATATGGACGGAAGTGAATGACTCCTTTGAGAGAGAATTTGCCAGCAATGAAGATTGGGTTGACCTTTTTAGAAAAATGTTCTTGTGCTGGTTGATCTCAAAGAGTTTAAACAAGACAAAAGGGAAGTTGGCAGTTTGGAGCTAGACAAGAGCATCAAAGGAGAGTCAATTGGCAAAGATGTTATTGATCTATTTTTGCAGGTTATTGAAGAGTCAAGTAAGGTCAAAGGAGCAACAAGGAAGTGTTGTTCAATTCTATTTTACTTGTTCTGTCTTATGTTTAAGCAATCTCAAGTGAATGTGTGCAAATTGTCAAGATATGGTGAAACTAGCTACATTGTTTTGCATCATTTTGATGTTGGAGTTGTACTAGCATTATTGGCTGGTTTTGCTGATGAAAGTCATAGTTCATGTCAAATCCCGGCCTACCTCACTAGAAGGCTCTACTTAGAGCACTAAGATACATTCAAGCCACTAAGCACTATGCTTTATGTTATAATGGAAATACAAAGGTGCCTTGACATTACGTACTTATTCCGGCTTTGATTGGGCTAGAAATGTGGACACAAGAAAATCCACATCTTGCTATCTTTGCTTTCTAGCAGGAGGACCCATTTCATGGAATAGTCGAAAGTAGAAATGCATTTCTTTTGTCCTCCATAGAATCCGAATATGTCACAGCTACCTCTCAATGAAGGAAATCATTTGGCTCAGAAGATTGCTTAAAGATCTTATGATCTCCCAAATCAGTCCAACTATACTCTATTGCGACAATCAGAGATGCATTACTCTATCTCTGAACCCACCAACTCACTCTAGTACTAAATACATCGAAGTTCAATTTCATTTTCTTAGAGAAAAAGTTCAGAATAAAGATGTTGAATTAAGTTATCGTCTGACTGATAGTATGTTGGTTGATATCTTGACTAAGCCTCTATCAAGATATTTTTGGTTGGTCATAGTTACCAAGCATTAAAAGTGACTGGTATTTTCCTTTTGAGGTCTTTTGCAACTTTGAAATAGAAAGTTCACATTTCTACTATTGCCTATCTTTTTAATGTTTTAAGGGAGATACTTGATAAAGAGAAAGCAAGGTCTAAATGAGCTAGGACTATGCTCCTATCTCTTAAACAAGTATTTTGTTTATATTCAATTTATTCATATGAATCAATGCTCACAATTGATGCTTTACCAGACTTGCAAAATTCCTCACTGGAGCTCTTGGTATGTTGTCACCATTCCTCAAGGAAGGTGCAGGCCTTAAGGCAAAAACATACAAAAGTATCCTAAAATGTGGATATAATTTTATTCTGACAATGTGATTCATCCATTGATTTCTATTTACCATCCAGGATCACCAGTATGTGGGTGACAGATATCTCTAAATGTTATGAAAGAATCTCTAAAATCAAACGTTCATAAAAGAAGTAGGAATTATGCTTTATGCTTTCAAAAGAGATGGTTTTACGAGGGACAAACTGTGCCTTGTCATCAAAATGATATTTTTCATGGTTTATCTCGCGTTCTAGTACACAACATTAACAGTCTTTTGGCGGGCAATTAGCTATCCCTTACGGGGAGCTAACTGCCCCCTAAGGGATTCACTAACTACGGAACGGTTGGTGGGTTCTCTCTCTCTCTCTCTCTCTCTCTCTCTCTCTCTCTCTCTCTCTCTCTCTCTCTCTCTCTCTCTCTCTCTCTCTCTCTCTCTCTCTCTCTCTCTCTCTCTCTCTCTCTCTCTCTCATGCTCTCATGTTCTCATGGATGCTTCTTTATTTAAAGGCGCCTCCCTACTACGCCAAAACAACGTATCTCCATTTTTTAAGGTCCTACACCAATACTCAACCTACACTATAAGTTTCTTAAAAAAATTTCCCCCCATGTTTTGTTGAAACTTAGCTTAAACGGATGGACAGGATCTATTACTTCTACATCAAAACAAAATCTCACTTTCCATTAAGCTTCATCGTAAACCACTATATATCACTGAATTTTGAAGCAATCATCTCTCTCGTCGTTGACTACATTTTGGTGTGTTACATTGTTTATGTATGAGGATGGTGTTTACACGTTACAATGTATGTTTATAGCATCTCTATAATATGAAAATGTATGAATGATGGTTTGCTGACCAGTTTGGTAATATACAAATGCATGAAGAATGATCCGATGACCACAACGATGGATCATCCATTGGTTTTTGTTGCACTAAAGACTTCAAAGGGCTCAATCTTGACAAATTGTTGCACTAAAGACTTCAAAGGGCTCAATCTTGCTTTGTCAAGATGAACTATATGAAATTTTGTAACACACACACACTCACTGACTCTCTCTCTCTCTCTCTCTCTCTCTCTCTCTCTCTCTCTCTCTCTCTCTCTCTCTCTCTCTCTCTCTCTCTCTCTCTCTCTCTCTCTCTCTCTCTCTCTCTCTCTCTCTCTCTCTCTCTCTCTCTCTCTCTCTCTCTCTCTCTCTCTCTCTCTCTCTCTCTCTCTCTCTCTCTCTCTCTCTCTCTCTCTCTCTCTCTCTCTCTCCAACCATAAACCATAAAACCGATCTGAAACCATAAAGAACCATACTGAATGATGGCACTGCTGTGAATAAGATCATCATAATATATAATATCGAGCCACATTTCACCAAAATGGAATACAATGATGTTCGATGAACATAATGAAAACTATACAACTAAGACTCGTCGGAGTCATGGTAAATCATAATCCTCCGAGTTTGTGCATGTCTGCTTATCCCAAGAGTCTGCAGATGAATCAGAGGGAACCATACGTCGTGGCGAGACCCTGGCTCCGCTGCTGCATGCTCTGGCTCTGTTGTGCTCATCCTCCCCCTCCCCCTGTCCCTACCTCTGGCTCTCTCTCCTCCTTTGTCCCCCCTCTGGCTGCCCCCACCCCTCTGTCTATGTGTCTGTGTGTCAGGTGGCTGTGATCCTACGCCCTGGGATGGCCCTACCCAATGTGATGATGTCTAGCCAACAGCTGCCTATGATGCTCCACTCATGTCTACAAAAAGCCACATCCCACTCTGTAAGATCAACCTCGGCCCAAAATCCTCGGCCCCACACCAACATCGTGTCAACACGAGATCAAACCTACAAACAAAAGAAAGCAAGCAAATGTTCAGTAGACATTGCATTGAATTGCTCGCAACAATTCTGACAAGTGCCACTTTAAAGCCCTAGCCTCATAGAATTTTCTGTTTAATAACATTACTAGGCTAAAATAGATTTCAAAACATCACAATCATTCCAATTCATAGTATCAAAACAAGTGCAAAAAAAAAAACACATGGGATTAGGTCATGGGATCAAATTATTTCAATACGAGCGATAATGGGCGAATGTTGTTAGTGTGGGAATTTGTGCAGGCATAAGAAAATGCAATGTAGGCTTAGAACACGCCACAGACAAATTCTTACACGCTCCATGCCTAAATCCTAAAACACATGAAATTAGGGCATGGAAATTGAAATTTGTGATATGGACAAAGACGGGTAAAACGACGATCACAAGAGTCTCTGGAAGCATGAGAAATGCAATCTAGGCTAAAACATCACCTCAATCGGATGCCTACAGATCATTTTGTGAAAATGGCAAAAATAACGATGCATTCGGAGTGTGGCATTCAAATCTTGCTAGACCCGCCGTAACAACTGAAACTGACACTATAGGAATTACCGTGGGCATCAAGAAAGGTGGTCTAGAGCTAAACTTTGCTCAATTTGGTTGCGTACAACTCAATGAAAAACTTGCAAAAAACCAAGCCTACACTTACAAAATAACACCAATCGCTGATTTCGCTCTTCACAAAGCTCAAATCCCCATGGCACCATGTGCACCATCTCCGAATCACTGAGCAGATGGACGCAAACTATTCACACACGATCATCCACCTCCGATTTGCCCATTGTAAAACAAATTCCCTCCTCCACGACGTTTCTGGCCGCGAGGGTCAAAAATATATGTATATATATATATTATCTTTTTTTTCCCCCGTTTTTCTCATAAACACATTTCTAGAATCGTGTTTGCCCAAAAACGTGTTTCTATGCAACTATGGTATGAGTCAACATGACTCTTATCCTTTTCGGTAGTGATTCAAGCATATTTCTCTGTAATTTGTGTGCATTTTAGAGTCACAACTTTTGACAAACAGGTAAAACATTACGCATGCTGTCTTCTGTGACCATTACACCATTAGCTTACTCTAATCTTGTTACTGATACTATGGAGTGTGGCATTTAAATCTTGCTAGACCCGTCGTAACAGCTGAAACTGACACTATAGGAATTACCGTGGGCATCAAGAAAGGTGGTCTAGAGCTAAACTTCGCTCAATTTGGTTACATACAGCTCAATGAAAAACTTGCAAAAAACCAAGCCTACACTTACTGATTTCACTCTTCACAAAGCTTAAATCCCCATGGCACCGTGTGCACCATCTCCGAATCACTGAGCAGATGGACACAAACTATTCGCACGCGATCATCCACCTACGATTTGCCCATTGTAAAACAAATTCCCTCCTCCACGACGTTTCTGGCCGCGAGGGTCAAAAATATATATATATATATATATATTATCTTTTTTTTCCCCCATTTTTCTCATAAACACATTTCTAGAATCGTGTTTGCCCAAAAACGTGTTTCTATGCAACTATGGTATGAGTCAACATGACTCTTATCCTTTTCGGTAGTGATTCAGGCATATTTCTCTGTAATTTGTGTGCATTTTAGAGTCACAACTTTTGACAAACAGGTAAAACAATACGCATGCTGTCTTCTGTGACCATTACACCATAAGCTTACTCTAATCTTGTTACTGATACTATGGAGACCCTTTTGGGCCAGAACGTTATTGTACGTTCCATACAGTACATTCCAGATCGTACTGGGTCGGAACGTTTTTTTTCCAAAATAAAAAAACACGTATGGAAGTGCCACCTGCTGGCCACGATCTTCCTACTTGATAATACATTGAGCGACGCTTGATAATACATTGCAAGAATCTAGATATCAGAAACGGTGGAAAAACATACACTTCAAGCAGAAACAAAATTAAAGTTGTTACTAGTTATCGGTTACTGTCACGTCCTCCATCTCCATCATACTCATTTGCGTGTATTTTTTCTAAGTATGGCTTTATGTTGCTGCTGTGCTAGTCACTGTGATGTGCACATATTCAGATGACTGGCCCCCATTGCATTCTGTATCTCAGTTACGCATGAAATTTATTGCTATATCTGAAAACTTACCCTCTTATCTTGATGTCCACACCTTGTCTGACGATAATGCATATCTTGTCTGACTGCTGATTATACAGAGCTGCTTATAGCCAAAAAATCTGATTAATGAAATTCGTGCAGCTCCCATTGATCCTAAAATTGCTCTGAGTCACGTTCTTAAGCTCACGCTGATCCTGGATTCACTATTCTGTTCCTTAACTCAATTTCTTTGTTTAAAAATAGCGAATTTTTTGAAAAAAACAATTTGGCCAAGTTCCGAACGGAATGCATTCTGGATAGCGATCCAGAACGTGTTCCATTCCGGAACGAGCAACTAAGCTATGGAGTAAACACCTGAGTAAGTACATGGAGTCACAGACCACTGACAGTATTCAAATGGTTTATTCAGACTTTGTTATAGGCCATGGGCTATGGCGAATTATTGCTGAGGCAAGGTGTGCATATACTGTGACCTTATAATGATCACTGTGAGAAAGAAAAAGTGCACTTGTGTATCCTAGTGACAAAAATTGTTAGGAGCGGATATTTGCATCGATATTTTTATCTTTTCCATCTCTACAATTCTCAATCCATTTTGCATCCAATCAATAGCGGATAAATAGATGCGTCCTCAACCAAAAAATACTGGCGATGATGGTAACAGTACAATTTCAGTGGAGCAAGTCCTAGCTAGAAACAACTGGACTATTACACTTCAAATAATTATTGAAATTACTTTGAAGAGGCCATTTTCAATCTGACAAAATGCCAACTGCCTATGGGTGTATGTACAGATCTTACTGTCTGAACAAGTTCCTGCAATGAAGTAGCACACAAATAGATGTTAGTTTCTTTACAGACGTGATTCCTGCACAGTACACTGAAGAAACTAAGCCACATATAAAATCTTCAAAGTTCTAACAATCAAATGCATATAGAAACGTCATTTGATGCTTTCAGAGTGTCATACTTTTGAAATTTGTCACATGTCTTGATGTAAGCTTTGTTAAATTGTCAAGAAGAATATCAGTCCCATAAGTGTAAGGTTTACCTGTATTTAAAACATTTAGATTTCTGTTCAAATGAACTATGCATTCTTAGAAATCTCCTAGACTCTCCTAAGATGCAATATAGAACACAAGTGAACAGTTGGTGTTTGTAGACCAAGGTATTGTTTCAAGACAGCCTATTAGTACATTATGTACCAAATGATGTCACCGTTTCTTCACAAGAAATTGCATTGATTAAAACTTTTCACTTGTCAAAATCATGTCTGAAAACTGCCTTTTAAGATGATCCGAAATGTATGTCAATTACCACCTTATGATGAAAACATCCAAAGGATGCAAACAGTAAAGATGAAGCTAAGCTAAACTAATTTGAGTTGCTGTAAGTGTAGACTCCAACCAACTCTTGGCATCTTAATGATATGTGAAGGCCCAAGCCATGATCAGGTATGTGATCTACCTCCAAAACCCTAATCAAATTATCAATAAATCTAAAATAAAAAATGTAGGGCCTACATGCCAACATTAGTCTAAATTTGAAAAGATCAGTTGGAGCCGAAGGCCCAACAAGATAGCAATAATTTGCCTTAACATCGAGGACTAATCTGGCATAGCTGACATGACAACCAAAACCGAGCAACGTTAAGTAAACAAGCAAAACTGTATGTCAAGAAAGCATTGAAAAAAACTTTTAAAAATCTGCTGATTGTTGCTTGATTTGCCTAAAATCATGCAGAAACCAACACAAAATGGCACACAAGGTCATACATACCTCACGAGTTACATTGCCCTCATTTGCCCGCTCCACATTCACCATGTTGATTTGAAAAATCACTTAATGATATCTGCCTTGGCTGAAAACAAGATACGCAAATTGTAAATGATTTTGGCTGACCTTGAAGGTACACATGAATATTTTTGTAGTAGAGAATCTATAGTGCCTGTGTGAAGTGCTTTTGACAGCTTCCAGCTCACAACATGAGAAGTTGAATATGAAAATAAAAGTTCCGTAGTTAATTAGAACAGTAGGTCTGAACACATCAAGAACACAAAGGGCAGCTTTCTTGCAAAATTTGCACCTTACCTGTTCACAAAATTTGGGCATACTGACAAACCCTTCAAGAAGTCAAAGCTATATCAACAAAGTGCTACTGAGCATTGGCAATGAGATGCAAAAGTAACACAAAAAACCCAGAAACAAAAGGAAAAGAGTTCAATGAACACAGCAAACAAACGCAGGAAAAATGGATAATGTTCCAAGGCAGGGTGCAGCAGCAGAACAGGTAATCCAACTCCATAGAAGCAGCTTCACAAAGACAAGTGAAAGCTAAACAGAAGTAAGGGATAGAATTGAACTGAGCAAACAGAACATCCTTTCATGAATCTGAAGTTGAAAGTCACAAGCATGATCATTTGTCAGCTAGTAAAAGATAAAAATACTCACTAGTTTTTTGAAAATAGAAACTTGAATACCTGAAGTTTTAACAGCATCATTTTTCTAGCCATAAAGAGATACAGCTTGCTAAAGTTCAAAGTCATCATGGTAGCGACCTATATGCAACTGCATAGAAGCAACGGTGATTATAATTAAGTTGTATTTGAAAAAACTGAATGCCACAAAGGACAATCTAACTTAAACCTAACGGCATCAACCAACATCTTAGACTAACCCTTGATTGAGGTTATAGTGATAGAGTTGACTGAATGAGCTGCATTCAGTTAAGATTCTGTAGTAAACAGGAAAAAGATCAAAATGAAGAATTTCATTTTACGAGCACCAACTCAATACAAAACAAGCTTTTGCCAATCAAATTCTCTGCTTCTCATATTATAAGTATTTCACATCTGAATGCCCATGAGCACCAACTTCCTCAACTGCCTTGAATTGCGTACCACCATAATACTGCTTCAGGGATAGCAAAATTGCAAAGTCCAAGACAGCGAATTTTGAATTTAACCACTAGTGTAATAACATCAGTAGCAGAGTAGATTCAGTCCTTAAATGTTGATGCGCTAACAGTCCTTTAGTGCACAAGAATTGTGATTGAATCACTTTAGGCAGGTTGAAGCGATCCAACAATGGCAAGGAACCTAAAGCCTAACTCTTGCACATCACTATGTAGAGGCACTCATTTTGCACTTTGTGCTCGGTTGAGTACACTTTGAGTTATACATGACTCGCCTCCCTGTTGGTTTCCACCAAATATGATCCTCTCGGTTGGAAAGCTTGTTCGTGCACAAATAGGTGCTGGTACAAACTATGAACTGCTATCAAAGCTCAGAATCAGGAAATCATAAAACAACTTTCCCAGTTCAGGAACTGCATCCAACCTGTAAAAAGACAACATCAGTTGATTAGATAAAGGTCCTTGTGCTTGGAGAATGATACAGGAAGATTAGAAACTTGACAAAGTGCTTATAGCTATATTGAGAAATACTAGTAAAGCTTAAAGTAATGTTAATCTAATCCCCCTACATGGTTTTGCTCTACATTACTGCCTTAGAAAAGCTGCTCGTCCTCCTAGAATGTTTCTGCTTAATAAAAGACCACAGGCATGTCATACACAACAATCAGCTACTCAAGGCAGATGAACCAAAAGTGAATGGAACTTATTTACCCCAAATGACCTACTAAGGGGACCAATAATGCGACAGTAAAGGCATATGTTCCATAAAGCTGTACTGTGCACAAGTATTTGAAGTATGCCCAAATTCCGTACTTGTGTGCCTGAAAAAAGTATTATTTGATAAAATAAACATAATCTTTAGAGAGCATAATTCTACATGTACTTTTCATAACAAATGCCACCCATACATTGAACAATGCTTTCATGCATAATACCATAGATAACCGTTCCGATCCTTTTTGATCAGCATGTTCCATTCATACATACAAAACGTGATTTTTTAATTAAAAAGCCTAATTACTCTATAAATCAAAATCAGGCTTCATTTGTTGTAGGGAGCAAGGTCTGAAGATCAACTGCAACCCGGCACACAAATGAGGACATATAAGAAAGAAAAGCATCGAAGAATGGCCAGATCTTACTATCGATCATGGAGTAGCTTATGAAAGTAGAAGATTTCAAGGACCGGAATTGGAACATGATATCTATGAGAACAATATGACAGCAATAGTCTACACTCTCCAAATTTGTAGGCATGACCTAATAGGCAAAATCTTCTCTATTACGCAATATAATCAAAAGCCTCAAAGTACTTCATCGCTCAGCAAATGATCAAGAAAAAAAGCATATAAAGTGTGCCTGTTTTTGCAGTCTTTTCATTTGCAACAACTAAACCATCCCTAAAAAGAACACTATTGTGGTAGATGCTTTGTAATGCAAACCCATTATCGATGCTATGTTATTTGCCTGTCATTAAGACTTAACAATAATGAAGGATCCTTATACGTCTAACAAGGACTTTTGGAACGATACGGACAGAACTAGGAGATGGAGAAAGATTGAAGGTCTTCTACCTTTGAGATTATTATTGGTATAGTTGCAGCAAATCGTGATTCGCTGTACCGAATCGCCAAAAAAAAAAACTTGCTTCACCCAAATTTTTTTGGGACCTGAAATGTATAGGATTTGGACCTATAATGTACTGAAATTGAACCTGAAACTACAAGAAACGCATATTATAGGTCCGATTCCAGTATATTTCAGTATATTATAGGTCCAATTCAGTATATTATAGTACACAGATAAAGTTCCAGAGACGCATTTACTCTTATTCTACTGATACCCATATTGAATGTATTTACAAGATATGGCGGATGGCGGACGCGGACGCGCTTCCACGTCCGGACACGTCCGGTTTTTTTTTTTTTTAATTTTTTTTTAATTTTTTTTAAAATTTTTGTTTTAAAAAAAAATGGCGTCCGGACCCCGGATGCAAAAAAAAAAAAACAGATGTGTCTGGGGTACGGACGCAAATTTTTTTTAAAATAAATAAATTAAAAAAAAAAAATCGGACGCGGACGCACCCCTGGCGCGTCTGCGTCCGGACGCGACGTGGACGCAAACACGCGTCCGTTAAAAAAAATAAAAATAAAAAAAATCGGACGCGGACGCACCCCTGGCGCGGACGCACGTCCACGTCCGCCATCCGCTTCCTTACATATATCTTTATGATTCGCAAAAAATTTCTTCACTTTGCAACAACTTGTTCCTGCAAAATGAAGAAATCTATGTTACCAAGAACTTAAGGAATAAGATTATAGCAGAAAGCCTAAGATTATGGGACAAAGCTATTGACCTTCCATATGCAGGGCACCATGGAGTTACAGTGCTTACAAGTAATAAAAAGTTATTCTTTTAGTTCGGCATGATAAAGGCACCATAAAGTATGTAACATCTTGTATACCTATCAGAAAGAGAAATATGAGAGAGAAAGACATAGGACGATTGCATTAACTTCCAATATGAAAAAAAAACCTTTGCAACAAATTATGACAGATTTTGGCTGCCAAAAATAGTACAAGGACATGAATAGACTTGAACGATTGGAAATGTTTCAGGAAACAAGAACAAACTACACTTCCTCCCACTGCTAATGGACGTGTATCTTTCATTACGCTATAACGGGAGTCCATCATCGGGCAGGATGGGTACTCTGAACTCCACCTCTACTGGTGAACTGGTTAAACATCTCAAAGCCCTTTCTAGAAAGAGCTTCTACTTGCATGCAGAATTCTCTTGTAAATAAGAAATATATTCTAATTCCTGCTAGTCATGTCTCGACTTGGCAGTTGTAACCACCATAGTTGCCCATTCCGGAACCGAACGCATTCTGGAACACGTTCCGTTTCAGAACGTGGGCAAACCTCATAGGTAGGCTCCTTCACTGGAGGGCCCACGTCACCTGCAGTTCTAAACATCTCCTGGAAATATCGGCTTCTAACTTCGTGCACTCTGAGAGCCTTGTAGGTAGGTGGAGCCTTCACTGAAAAATCCACCTGATTTGCAGTTCTCAACATTCCCTGGAAGCGTCAGCTTCTACCCACATCAATGGAATTGCACTGGCAGAAAAAATCTCTCTTTGGTATAGCCCATGGAGAAGCCAGATTACCACCTTGGCTCTGTTTCATCATGTATTGTTTACCATGATGTATTGTTTAATACGATGGTATATTTACAGGCTTAAAAAAATTTACAGGTTTCATCAAGCATGCCTGCTTTTTTCTAATTAAAAAAAACGGTTCCGACCCAGTACAATCCAGAATGTACTGTGCGTTCCGTACAGTGAGTTCCGACCCAGTCCACAAGGGTCAGAACGGGTTTCTAAGGTAACCACACAATGATTTCATCAACTAGACTCATGGTGCTGCCTGTTTGTTTCTAATAATAAAGTTTCTGAAAAATTGAAGGTGCATATCTCAACCATGGTTGCCACGAATTGCGATTCTCAGGCCATCGCAATTCGCGAATCTCGATTCTCAGCAGAGAATCACTGTTCAGATTTTTTTTTTCTTTTCTTTTGAGCTGGTTTTTGGAACATTGTTTCACTGGCAACCTGCATAAATGCACTACTCTCGTCAAGAGCTTCAAGCTGATACCCATATTGCCCACTAAAATAAAATTAAAATAAAAAACAAAACAGAATATTCTCAAAAGCCTAACAAAAACCGTGATTCGCAATTTGCCAGTGCAACTATGTCAACCTTCAGAAAACAAAATCTCCAAGTTGTAAAATGAATGTGTACGGACCTATTATAGGAAAAACAATGACCTGAGGCGTCTGTTTCTTCTGCCCAACATGACCGGTGTAAGCTTGCAAACTAGCTGGTGAAAAGACTTGTTGACAGCTAATAACTCCTAAGCTTAAGAAAATTTAACTGCAAATGTAGCAAAGATGCAAAGAAAACCGCATTCCGAGGCAGGGAAATTTCACGATGAAAACAAATCATCTGCTAACTTTAAAAAACAAATACGTTTCCAGAACAAAGATGGGTCAAAGTAGCTATGTTTCTCTAGCAAACGCTTGCTTTATTATATCAATAAACACACCTGATAAAAAAAGGTCTCAAAAGTCAGCTTAAAAACCTGATCCTGCTTTTTTCATGACAGTCTGTGTGTATCCATCGAGTTGGCCCACATGGATGTCTCAGAAAAATGTACAGATTCCCGGGAAAGTGTAACTATGCCTCTTTGGTCCTGGCTGGAAGATGCGAGAGGACAATAGTTTTGTCTCCAATCATTGACATTCAATCTTCTGGCAAAATCTTCAACTTCTCTGATAGAAGCAATCACAAAATAAATAAACCGCCTAGCCCACTCCACACAATGTACAGATTGCAGAGCTGATAATAAAATTCAAGGGACGATCAATCTAGCATGATAGTAGCATACCTGTCAAGTTTCTCTTTCATAACTGGATCAAGACCATCGTCATCATCCACCTCCTCAGAATGAAACATCGCATCATCAAAGTTGTCACAAGCAGTAGTTGAATCTCCAGCAGTCGAGCTTAACTCTGGTCGATCCACATTATGTCCTTTATTGTCACCTACCAAAAGTGTAGCATGCTGCAATCAACACAGAAATACCTTCTGCTAAGCCAGCAGTTCCTAATATATGGTAATGTGCTAACAGATGTATAAGATAAAGCTTAAACATAACCAGCCATTAACCTTTGTTTCACTGCCAAGAAACTGCTCTTTGGATTGTTCACGTTTCTTCCTGTTCCGTTTCTTTTTAGACTTCCCATTTTGAGTCACTTTAGCATCTGCATAGAATCACAGTATTCATCTCAGATGACAGTAACTGCCTCAGTTCCAAGAATATTTAATGTTGGATACAGCATAAACTCTTCTTCACTTCTCAAATTCATTCAGCACGATCATAGCAAACTTGAAACAGAGCTAAACAATTATAACAGCAAACCACAAAATCTGTACATTCTGGTAGTAAAATGTACTCATCGATCTACTTTTAAAATATATGCCTCAGGGTATGACTTGATGATTTCCTTAATTGATTTTAAAACTTGTTCCATAAAGTTTTACGCTCCCTCAGTTAAAATCACGTTTGAGATGTTATTCTAGTCTTATCTATATTTTGGTACGTCGAAGACATTCTCTCTCTCTCTCTCTCTCTCTCTCTCTCTCTCTCTCTCTCTCCAGCAATGGCCCTCTAGGCTCCGCCTACAGCAATGGCGCCCTACAGTTCTGAGCAACGATGCTTCCTTGTTGCAACCAGTGCCTCCAACTGCCTCCATCGCTGAGATATCCATAACGACCAGATTCACACCTGATTTAGTCAAGAATCATGGCTAAAAGTAAGAAGGGTGGTGTAGCTCCCCAACCAGTCTCTTCATCTTCCATTGATTCAACCTTGACATCTCCTACATCTCCAGCTATTTCCAACATTGCTTCATCTTCCTCACAGCCTCCTCCTTCTCCTTCTCCTTCACTCTCTATATCTATTTGTGAAATTAGAATATATCCAATTTCACAAATTTATATAGAGAAGTCAGTGATGTCATAAGGTAAACCTTAGAAACAATATACGAGCAATTCAAAAAGTCAAAGGATCTAAGTCAAAACAACAATAAAAAATTCAATAAACAGAAAATCTTAGCCAAATAGCATTGCTTATGTCTCATCCTTCACTCTCTATGCCTATGGCAGTTCCTATCTCCCCATCAAACCCCATTTTGGGTGAACATACTATAGCTCTTCCTTTGCCCCAGCTTAATCCAAAAGTATCTCTGCCTCCAGTCTTTTACGATCCATGCTATTCAATCACACTTTCAAAAGCTGGATATGTCTATTGATGATCTCAGAAAATAAGTTGCCATTACCAAATGCGAATCTTCTTCGACTATCTAAGATCCAACAAATTGAAATCAAGTTGAGCAACATCATACTGCTGTCCAAACTTGGGCAGCGAGAACAGAAAGCTCTTAATGTTCGGGTTAGAGGTATTACAAATTCTCAGGATGTTGGCAAAGCTAAGAAGTTTTTGGAAGACTCTTCAGCACCACAACAAAGGTATGGAATCTGCTTGGCGGCCTAAGAAGGATCAAGATACTCTTGTTATAGGCTTCACCTCAGTGTCGCATCATCATGAAGTGTTGGGATAGAGTTCTAAGATACTAAAATTTACTTGGATGAAGACCTTACTTTCATCCAAGCGTGATCCGTCTGAGCTCCTCTTTTGATGTATTGTTTGGTCTTATATGCCTTAGGGCATAGAAAAGACATTTATAACTACGATATTAATAGTTACATTCTTGTATGGTAGAAAGCCACTTTGATTTGCTACAGATCAACGTTAACCTCAAAGACGTTCTTTGGAGTGGTATGGTACAATGATCTCCACAATCATTAGAAGCTCTAACAGATTCTCATGATTACATTCACCCTTCAAAAGGATTCTCATGATTTGCCCCTAAAGGAAATTTGCATTGTTTTAATTTAACGTCAAAATTTTCAACTGAATGTTTGTGAAGGTTGATTTTGATTTCAACTTTTCAAAAGTAAAAAGCATATGAGAACAAAAAACCTAATTTGAAAGAAAAAAGGCTACACTCCTTGAAGATATTCCACCTAAAGAAACCATAGAATGTTACAAGCTATCAAAATCTTGGAGTTGAAGGGAAAAATGAATGCTTTAAGGTATAGTGAGACATGATCCTAAATGGAACCTTCTTGTTGAAAGTAGAGTCAACCTTTCACCTCAAAGCTTGCATGTTGCCATTCAAAACAGAAACTCAACATCAAGTTAGAAACTACAACTACCGATAAGGAAAGTATCTTAACACTTGAAAGAGAGTCAACTTATTAGTCAAAGCTTGGACGTAGCCATGTCACCAAATTACAGATATATAATTAGGCCTAGTACAGAAAATACTAGGGACTTTCATACATTTGACCCCTCATTCATTATTATTGACTAAGTTGAAACTTGAAGTGACGGGTGCTTTTTCTATTTATTTTAGAGGATAAGCTATAGGGCGAGTGGTAGGGCATACACCTTCTTGGGACCCATGCCATGCTAATGTACAAGCTTTGGGGACGGCTCCCTTTTAAAAATTCCACAACACTAATTGGGATGACTTGCAAACATTCTACATGCTTACTACTGTTGATTACTTTGATGTCCTTGAGTTCTTTATAGAAGTTGTTTCTACACATATGTATACTTAGAGTCCATACAGTCAAATTCCTCTCTATGGGTATTTGCAAAGGCAAATCCTATTGATGTGGCTTGGGAAAAATGTCCCCTTATAGATAGCTTGGGACCTCTTTGTCCCTCCAAATATGACTAGCTTGCGATGCAATTCCATATGTTCAACTCTGTTGCTAGAATCTACACTTTCCTATGACACTCATGATCTATCACGTCGGACTAGTGTATACGTGGCAGCCTTGTAACATCTTTGACTATGTCAACATGGCACTCTAGGTCCATTTGACCGTTCCTTTATATGCAAAATGTTTTCCAAGAACTTTTTATCTAGGAAAATCCTTTTCTTCGGATGTGGATGGCATACATTGGAAAAGTTGTATTGTTGGTAGTTCAGCAACAATCTTATTTCATGCTTTAGGCATCATGTACATGTTGATGCTTTTCTTTGGTATTCTTGATCCATTGGTATAGATGGATGGCCCACAAGCAATAATAGTACATTCATTCATGCACACTAGCACTTTTTTTCTAATGTTGATCACTCCTTCCTTTGGGATTTGCGATTCAGCCATAGTTGCTAACAAACATTTGCAATATGCAAACCTTGAAGTTTGAAAACACATTTCGGGGCTTGTTCACAAGTCACATAGCAAAAACCCTGATAACCCACATTAACGTGGGAACCTTTAGGTTGTCTTAGAACAAAATAGGTTCAAAATATCCCTTACTTCAATGTTTGAAATGGAACATTGCAAAAGCATTTGGATTACCATAAATACTATGATTCTAAACAATAATTCAATACACTTCCTATTATTAAAAAGTCAAAATGTTTGCAAACATTTTGATGGGAAAAACTCCAACTTTATCCCACATTAAGATGGAAATTCTTAGGGCGGCTTTAAGAAAAATAGCTTCTGACTGGCCCAAAAAACCAGCGATTTGCTGGTTTTCTAGCAAAACGTTGTTTTTTTAAATACATGCAATATGGGTATCAATAGGCCAGTACTTTCGGGTCCAATTCCAGGCAGTTAGGTGAGATGCTATTCGTGAGGAATCTTCGCAGCTACATTTAAGGTGTTCATCAATACTGCAAGTTTTGCTCGATATTCTCGAAACATTTCTCGACTCAGACTGTCATAAGAAAAATTTCCAATCCAAAAAAATTTCCAGAAATTTAAAAAAAAAAAAAAATTGGCGATTCGCTGCAACTATGATAACTATATATCATGTTTGCAAGTTCCGTTCCGAAATGTTCTGGAACTCTATCTGAGAAATCCCATCAGAGTTTCCCATAAGAACAGCATTTTGTGCATTTTATTTTATCTCTAAGCACGCTATAAATTTTTTCAGTGGTTCTAAAAAAAAAGGGGCATGTGCTATTTTTAGCATGCTTTTTTTTCGACACCTTCAAGGGAATGTTACAGTTTAAATTTGAAATAGACTATGCATAAACAAAATTTAGAGCACAATATTCTAATATTTAGTAGTCTGCGCTTCTTCCTTTGAAGTCTGAGCACAAGCTCCAAAAGGTGAAGGTTCTTCAGAATATTACCAAGTTTAAAGACATTGGACGCCCTGGCTATCTGCCCCGAGTGACTACTCATTCGTAGGTAATACTTCAAAGAAAGAAATGTATCTATATAAGTTTTAAAAAAAATTGCAAACACAATTAAAAACTTATATATATACTCCAATATTATATAGACACTTGTATATGGGTTTTTTTTTTTAATTTTTTTATAAAAAAGTACCGTGGCACGGCACGTGTGCCGTACCGTGCAGTCCCACGTCAAGAACCATGGTTCCAGAAAACTTTTTTTCTTAACTAAAAATGAAAAATAAACAGCTAAATACTAAATTTTTAACACTCTAAAAAATTTGCCAATGCTAAAAACTAAATAAAACATTTATTTAAAAGCAAAAAACATAACAATAAAAATAGGCATATTCCAGAAAGCCCTAATCAAGTTTCCCGAAACATGTTCCAGAACGTATTATGTAATTATGATGCAAACACACATTGTCTCACACACACACACATCTTTTCTACAATTGCCAGCATCAAGAGGAAATGCTTTTGTCAATAAGCCATAGCAGCATACTATGGTGAGTTGATTGACACCGAGTTATGCATATATGACTAGGGACCAGTATAGGGCTTTCATTCATATTTCATTTTACCACTCACGTCATATATATTCACATGGTCATTCATTGAGCCCAGGTAGCTAAATAGTTGAGGTTGACTAGGCTAGGGGCCAAGTGGTAGGGCAGTGAGCACAAATTGTCTTGGGCATTGCACGTGCCCTAATTAGGTAGCTTCATAGAAGGTTCACTATAAGGGCCTCAACAATAAAAGTAGTTAAGCTTTATTTGCAAGACTCGTACAACACTTCCTTTGTAAAAGGGTCTACAATTTATTTCATGCTCAGATCATTTTCTTTCTTGTATGATGATCTCAGTTGGACATTGTTACATGATCATCAACTTGTTCACAGCTCAACATTGTTGATGAGATGTTATATGTGAAATTATGTACAAATCCCCACCATAGATTAAGATCAAAACATTACATAAAGATAGAAACTAAAACTTGATGGAAACCACCTATGCAAGATGCATTACCAAAAAAAGGATAATTTGGAACAAACATGCACACACTCTCAACAATATAACATGCAATGTCGCAACACATCATGAGTTCATTTAACAAAAGCTCTTCAAGGAGCAAAACAAATACGTGTTCAAAGGAACAAAAAAGAAATACAAGCTTAGCAGAGTAACCACATTAGAGAATTGCTAGTGTGTACCAAGCACATTGTGTTCTTTAGTGTACAAAAACCCATACATTGGCACATTGAACTTGAGTTCTTGTAGAAACAGAGACAAGTTTGAGATAGAAAGTAATAGAGGACCTTTTCTACACAAAAGATTATTTTGCTTCTTTGTTCAATTGGAAATGTTCCATCGTATATTTCCAATGTCATTGTCGTTCATAAGGATAAGACCAATCCCCAAATGAACAACAATGAATTCATCGTGACTATTCTCCCTTCTTCAATTTCACCCATGGTATAAAGATTTTTTCTTAATGGCACAAATAGATACTTTATAGCAAATAACAATAGGGGATGCAAGTACAATACCCTATTTCATCTAATGGACTAATGGTCCATTCAAATAGTCATTAGCACCCATAATGATGTAAATAATGGGCAAATTTGAAAATTCATTTCACTTCTTTATGTACAAGACATGCTTGTACAAAAAGTACAATATTGAAAGTTGTTGCGAAACAACTTAAATAGCATACGATAATCAATCTACGTACACCTTTGTGACAATGAGTGTACTTTACAATACAACTTTCATAATCTCAAGAAGGAATAAACATTAATGATCGAGACAAAAAGCTAAGAATAATCTCCATACTTCTAAATTAATTTTGCTTATTGGTTCTTATAACTTTTTTCTAGAATCAAAGAAGAATAGAGGACTAAAAGGATGGCAAGGAAAGGGAAAAAAACAAAAATGGGAAGAGGGAGAGGAGAAAAAGCACCAAAGAGGGAGTAAAGTAGGAGCAAAGATAGAGCAAGAGACAATATTGACAAGTGGAAGAGAACCTACTGCAGAGCTGGAATACATGTAGTATGGAGCATGCAAGGAGGACAAATTACAAGGACAAACCAATTTACAATTGAGAGGCAACCTAGGAGGGACAACCAACACAACCCAAGCGCATGGTGAAATTAAGGAAACAGGGTTTAGAGTGTATCTCGGGAAGTAGAAGTACAAGGCACCCTCTAAGAGTCCAAAAAAGTGCTAGGAGTCTGGCTACGAAATGTTCAGAACATATAAAGAGAAAGTATGACAATTGCAAGGACATGTATAATATTTGTTGCAAGTTGTTCAAAAGCGATTTTAAAAACTTTTCTGGCATTAAAATTAGAAAACTTAAACTTAGAATCATGTTCTTTGCGGAGCCTTTTTTTCTTTTTAAGGACCCACATACCAAAATCGAAAACTTTATGAGTTTCACAGCATCTTTAAACACATGCTCAAAGAAGAAATCTATCAACAAACAAATAGGAACCTACAATTTGATGTTCTTGATTAGATTAACAAGTGAAAGTTCAAGATAATCTAGATCGACTAGTCAATTGAAATGCAATTTGAAGTCCAAAATTTGCGTATTTGAGGAGACATTTTACCTCCATCAATGTAGGACAGCAAATCATCGACCGAACGTTCATCTCTCTGACCTTCAATCAATGTTGTACTCTACAATCAACCAGCATGGAAACAAAAGTTGATCCTTGTACGTATGAAATAGAAAAATGCATACAAAACAAAATTGAACTTGTTCACATATTCATTACACGATATATTGAATCCAAAAACAATGGTCATTGGAAAGATTCCGACTAATATTAAACAACGGAAAATTGTGCATTTTACTCCACACAAAAGAGAGCCATCTCCTTTCATGCAACGCAAAATATCTTAAAAAATAAGATATTTCCAAAAGTAGGTTGCATTGCTTTTTGATTAACAACGGCACAACTAAAGTTCAGAAAAGTAGAGATGCAACATTGGGCTAAAGTCACCAAGACGACAATACATTCAGAAAGAGAATGAAAACATACGTGATAGAATACGTGAAAAAGCATAATCCATAAACTCCTCAACTTCAAATGATTTAAGTTCTTTTTTGCATAGCCAACTCGAAATAGCTTTAACTTCTTGACACAATGTCTAATTAACATTGTTGCAAACCCACGTTGACCCTAATCGTGGGTTTTTAGTTACATAGCCATACATTTAAAGTCATGTAAAAAATCAACATAATCTCAATTGACTTTTCCTCTCATGATGGACTTGTTGGACATATGATCTTCACATCCAGTACAAACAACATCAGATCATTTCACAAGTAATCGACAACAAGCCACATCAGCAATTACTAAGGCTATTATACTGCACTAATTAGGCATGCTCATAACTAGATGCATTCAATAATTATGTTAGTCATTTACTGCGCTTCTTGCATAGCCATATAATGTAATCAAATGTTGTCCGGTCCTCATAAGTATGAGAGGAGTCAAAAACAAAGGACCATATGTGTGGAGAGACTAATAGTTACTTCATCTCTATCATCGTATCATTGTTGCCCTTATCTTCCACGTGGTATGAAAGTTGGTGATGGTTAACACCACTACAATTTGGCATGCAATAGGTTTTGTCTTGAAGAGCTAAAGATAAATAACAAGAGAAACTCTTGCTTGCTAAATTTTTTGTGATAATGCACGTGTGAAAGCACTCTCCTCTTTCTAGTGTGAAGCCATGGTGGCTATGTGTAGCAGCATGGATGAAGCCCTATGCATGAGGAATGAAGCACAATAATGGAAAGCCTTGCAAAAAGGCAGCTCGTTGACGGCCTGTATATATCACTGAAGTGTTACCTTCTAAAGGGTTAAGGAGATCGTTGGAAGATTCTCATTCTCAATATCGACCTAGAAGTTGAACTCCATGGATACAAAAAAGTTCTATTTCATCCTATTGCAAACTTTGTGGACCCAAATGCAAATGCTAAAGAATAGATTGCCCTTTGCCTATATAGACCTTGAATGTCTTGTTGGCTGAGTACTTTTTGTTTGTCATGGATGTTCATCAAGGGGGAACATCGGAGATATGACCTTCACATCTAATATCAACAACATCAGGACCATGCACAAGTAGTCGACAAAGTGCCACATTAGTAATTACCAAGGATATTAAAGTGGAATAATTAGCCATGCTTGTGATTGTTTGCATTATATTTATAACATTAGTCATTTATTGTATTTGTCATATAGTAAACATACAATGTGATTGATTGTAATGAATGTTGCATGCTCCAATATTTTTGTAATGTCCCAGTGTTGTCCATACTTGATGTGACAGTCACAATATGAAGATGCTCTTCACGCTCCTCAACGGTCCGACTATAAATCAATATGTCGTCCAAATACACCACCGAAAACTTTCCTAGACATGGACGAAGAGTATCATTCATCATCTGCTGGAAAGTGGCAGGTGCATTTGTGAGTCCAAAAGTCACATTAAAAAACTCATAATGACCGTATCTAGTTCAAAAACCAGTCTTACAAATATCCTCATTCCTAATCCTTATCTAATGGTATCTTGATTTAAGGTCAATCTTGGAAAAATACTTAGCTCCATTCAGACGATCCATTAGATCATCCATCCTAGGTAAGGGATATCTATTCTTGATGATTAACTTATTTAAATTTTAAAATCGCCACACAAATGTGTGCCTCCATCAAAAGGATTGGTGCTCCGCAAGGGGACTTACTAGGCCGAATGTGGCCCATCCTAAGAAGTTCCTGTAACTGCTTAAAAATTTCATCCTCTTCCTTAGCGCTAAACTTGTATGGAAAACGGGATATAAGCTCACTATTGGGAAGTAACTCTATTTGATGGTCAACACTCCTTTGTGGAGGTAGGCCATCAAGTACTTTTGCAAGAAAAACATCGCTAAATTCTGCCTAAATTTGTTAGATACCCTACCTTCAAGTGAATTAACACCTAAGGGGTTACTTATAGGCAAATTCACAAGCATTACCAACACATCAATATTTAGACTTTGTATAACATGATCATCAACGTAGATTTCATCTTATAGAAAACAAAGATAAACTTTATACTCAAAGTCTTTCAAACATTTAACAACTTCTAAAGCTAATACAACAGGATGAGAAGGCATATCCACATTGCCTTTAAGTTCAACAAATGAGCCATTATGCAAAAAGGTTACAGTATGAGTTACATAGTCCTTTTTTAAGGACTCATTTTTGGAGTAAAACCACTCCTTCCCTAAAATTATCTCTATGCTATCTAAATTCATAATATGAAAATCCAGCGGTTCAACATAATCTTGAATCTTGAGCGGCAACTGACGAACAAGCTGGTTCCAAACTTGCCGATCTTCCAAACTTGAGCGGCAACTAACGAACAAGCTGTTTCCAAACTCTCTACTTACTGCAAACCTCCAGGTGATAGTTAACCACAAGAGACCAAACGATTCACGTTCCACCCCGCCGTAGGACCTAATCCGGGTCCACCCTTCCTGCCCTGGCCTGTGACCGTATCAAGCGGGATCCGACCTCCATCCTAGACAGTGTCCCATACCACTGCCTAGGCTCTCAGCCATCTCTTGCCTCAAGCTAGCATACATCCTGGCCGTGCACACACTCTCCATCCACCTCCTCCTAGGTAGATAGAATGGATGGCAAATGAGTCCTCCTCCCCTTGTATACCTCCAAGGAGAGAGACTCCGAGCCATGTGCACACCTCGATCATGACACGTGGCAACCATGCAGGTTCACGAGTCACCGGTCAAGTCTACAAGCCCAGTCATCGTCCAGTCTCAAGTTTAGGGTTGGGACCCAGACATTCCCTCTTCCTTGAAAAATTCCTTATCTAAAGAAGAAAATCAGGAAACCTCAGTTTAAGGTCATGTTCCTTTTCCCATGTATCATCATCCTCAGAACTTTCTTTCCAACGAACCAAGTACTCAGTTACCTGCCGGTTTCTGAGCCCACGTTGACGTACATCAACAATGGCCTGTGGTTCCATAGGTACAAAGGATGTTAGGTCCTCAAGCTGAACTAGATCCTCCTGAAGTATCAAGTCATCCTTTCTACCAAGTCGTTCCTTTAAAACGACTAATGTGAAAAACTGGATGAACCTTAACACCTTGAGGCAGCTCCAGCTGATAGGCATTCCGATGGAGTTTCTTTACTATACGGAATGGCCTTGCATAGCAAGGTGATAACTTAGGACATTTTCCAATCTTTAATACCTTAGAGTCTTTTGGGATTCTAAGATATACCCAAGCCCCCTCCTCATAGACCCTAGGTTGTCGCTTTTGATTACCGTACAACTGGGCTATATCCTGAGCCGTTTTTACATTCTCGCGAGCAACAAGCAACATTTCTTGCATATCATGAGGGAAATCTACTGCTGCTTTAAGCTTGAGGCCTTTGAGGCCCACTGAAATGGGAGCCCTAGGCTGGAAACCATACATCAGAGAAAATGGACTAAAACCCGTCGCTGAGTGCTTTACGTTGTTATACGCAAACTCAATCATTGGAAGGTACCTTTCCCAATCCGTGGCTGTCTTTTGGAAACATATGCCCGAAGCATATCTTCCATAGACTGGTTCGTCCTCTCTGGTTGACCATCCGATTCAGGATGATCTGATGACCCCATACTTAGAGTGGTCTCTAATTTCTCAAAGACCGCTTGCTAGAATTTGCTAGTGAACTTTGAATCTCGATCACTAACAATGTCATTCGGCAAACCAAACAACCTGAACAACTTTTCAACAAAAAGCTAAGCAAGTTCAGAAGCTTTGACAATTTGCTTGGTTGGTATGAATTGCGCCATTTTAGTTAACCTGTCAACTATTACCCAAATGGCATCATTTTGCTTCCCCGTCCGAGGTAGCCCAACCACAAAGTCCATGGAAATACTTTCCCACTTTCTTTCGGGAAATTTCAAGGGCATTAGTAAACCAGTTGCCTTAAGTCTTTAGACTTTGTTAACCTAGCATTGTCCACACTTGCGAACATATGCCTCCACTTGACTTTTTAAGTTTGGCCAGTAAAAGTTCCTTTTTACTAAGTCAAGCGTCCTTTGTGAGCCAGGGTGTTCTGCACACGAGCTGTCATGACATTCATGCAGGATTTGGGCCCTACTGTCATCATTTTCTAGCACACAAACCTTTCCATTCCGGAAAAGTAACCCATTCCTTATGGAATAGTCTCGTTGTATCTTGCCCTGAGGAGAAATCTTGGAATCCTGCATTCCAAGCTCATCACTAGATCTAGAAGAACCTGCCAGGACGTCTAGCCAAATATGACCGAAGTACCTATCGGTCTTACACAAATCTCTTAAAGACAGATACAACTCAGATTGGATCTCAGAAAAGCTTAACTGATTAACTTCTCCAATCTGGCTTAAGGCATCCGCGACACTATTAGAAGTACCTTTCCGGCACTCAATTTCATAATGAAATTCTTGGAGCATCTCTGACCATCTAGCCTTACGACCCCTAAGGTCGACCGCATTGTTAATATACTTTAACGCTTGATGGTCAGTAACTATGGTAAACTGGGAGCCATTCAAATAATGTCTCCAAACTTTCAGGGCATGAATCATAGCAAAAAGCTCCTTGTCATAGGTGGAATACCGCCTTTGAACAGGATCTAACTTTTTGCTTTCGAAAGCAACCAGCCTACCATCCTGATATAGGACTGCACCTATAGCATAGTCACTGGCATCCGTTTCAAGCACATACAACTTGTTAGGATCCACTATGTGTAAAATAGGTGCTGTAGTCACACAGTATTTAAGGTTCTCAAAACTTTGATTCAACTCTTCAGTCCAAGTAACCGGAGGACTGAACTTACTGTGCCGGCTAACTCTTTTAGCCCCTCTGCAGATATTCGTCAAGGCCAATGCAATTAATGCATAGTTCAAGATAAATCTATGAAAAAACCCCGTAAAGCCCAAAAAGGACTTAACCTCACGAATGGTTTTAGGGATAGGCCATTCACGTACTTTTAATCGTTAACTTATTCAACTTTTTAAAGTCCACACATAGACGAGTACCTCCATCTTTTTTATCAACAAGGAGCACAGGTGCCCCCCAAGGAGATTTACTAGGCCTTACATGGCCCATCTTAAGGTAATTTTGCAGTTGCCTATAAACCTCATCCTCTTCAGTAGTACTTATCCTATATGGATACCATGATATAGGAGAACTACCAAGAATCAGTTCAATACCACGGTCAACACCCCTAGAGGGTGGAAGACCCTCAGGAAGCTGCTCAGGAAAAACATCGTTAAATTCTTGCCTAAGTTTCCTAAAGATTTCGCCTTCCGGTGAATTTTCTTGCTTTAGGTTATTAGACATTAATTCCATTTGGAGATTGTAAAATTGCAAACTACATTCTTCATGGAAAGTAAAATCTTTTAACCAACATAAGTAAGAATTACAATCTACAACATCCATACATTTAACTGTTTCTAATGCAGAAAGCATATACGGAGTAGAAATATCAACATTTCCATTTAATTCTATGAGTGAGACGTTATGCAAGAACGACAAACTGTGAGTTACATAGTTTTTCTTCATAGACTCGTTCCTCTCATAGAACCACTCCTTTCCAAGTATTACATCTACCCTATCTAGATTCATAATATGAAAGTCTAATTTATCCTTATAGGCTTGAATCTCTATTGGTCTCTATGTTAGGCCCCAATCTCAAGCCTAATGTGGTCTAGATTGTTGAAGGACTAGTTGATCATAAGCAATGGTGATGGCATGCAAACTTCATGTATGAGCTTCTTCCATACGTATGACAACATACAAGGTACATAAATACCATCAACCCATGCACATCGTCAGCCATGGCATGGCACCAAGCAAGGTCAAAAATAGTGCATGTACACAATAATAAAGCTCTCTTCTTGTTCTTCCCATAACCCCTCCAACAAGGATTCAAGCCCCTATCAAGGATTAGGCTTGCAAGCTAACCCTCGAGGTAAGGCCACTTGTACCTTCCTACTCAAGCTCCTCTTGAGAACTACTCCAAAAAACAAGGGCACTCACAAACTTCCTTTCATTCTCTCCTAATCCTTCATTCCAAAAAGTGACTTGTAGCTAACCTAGATTGCTACAAGATCAACTTTATGAGGATGCTAGTTCAAGCCTGAAATTGGTTTCAAGGTTAAAGCTCAATTGGTTAAGAAGCATCCATTTAGTTTACTATTTGAGTACATATATATGGATGCATTCATAGCCTCTTCTATCAACGAGGACCCCAAATCCTTATGTACTTCACTAGTAACTAAAATGCACAAGAATAACTCCTACATGTGCACATAACCCACGTACATGTAGCTATGCATATGATGCCAAATTCAGATTCAGATCTCCAGCCAACAACTCCACACGGCAATCTTCCAAAAGGTAAAGAAACAAAACATAAAATTAATCCGGATCTAGAAGAAGCAAGCACTGCTCCCAAAAAAGGTCCGTGCATGTTTTTGCAAAGACGTATAAAACACAAGATCACAGTTCTGACTTTGAGACACTCTAGGACTTTCCATATTGCATCTAGAATTGGACTAGAAATATGATAATCTTAGGTCAGAGTTTATACCTTTGAAGTTTTCCTTTCCTGAAGTTCTCTGCGCTTTCTTGCATACAGACGGTTCAGCAATCTGATACGCAAATCATCAGTGGTGTTCTTGACAGGTTCGAGTTTCTCCTCCTGGGACAAATTGGCAAAAACTAATTGAAGCATAGTAATTGCTGAAAAAGTAAATGAACGATCGCTGAGTAGCATCCACAATCAAACTAAAGGTGCATGCACACTGCCATTGCTTGAAGGATAAAATGTACACCTCTGTAAGATCATCCGGCAGGCCAAAAGTCTCCCGTATCTCCTTTGGTGTCTTTCCTTCAATCATTCGGGCTAATGCCCGACTCGTCAAATCCACCAAAGCTTTCATGTCTAGGCTGTCTGCGGCTGATGTAAGCTCACATAAGGTTTTTGTATCCAACCGCACAAATTTCTCATCAAATAATTTCCTTTCCTGCATCCAACATCTAAAATTACAGCATCTGCAAAAAAGTTGAGGAGCATAATTAAGTGGCCTTTGTAATTCTCGCAATATACCTTGTCAGATCGTCCAAGAACTTGATGAAACCGGCAATATTGCAGAAGAAGCTTCAATGTATTTGGGCCGACTTGCGCCGGAAGTGCAATTATAACCTTATCAGACGGACCCCGACCATTCATTCGTACCTCTCTATGAACTAATGGAAACAGCATTGCTGCATCCCATTCAACCTCGTGAAGTACCCCATCCATTGTCTCTAACCAGATCGAGGACTTGGTCTCCTGACACAAAGTCCCCGATGGCAAAGCCTTTGCCATTTCAAAGAGCAGAATCCTCACAAAGCTGAAAAGGCCACAAAAAGGT
The DNA here is from genome assembly GCA_029204225.1 of Diphasiastrum complanatum. Classification (NCBI taxonomy): domain Eukaryota; kingdom Viridiplantae; phylum Streptophyta; class Lycopodiopsida; order Lycopodiales; family Lycopodiaceae; genus Diphasiastrum; species Diphasiastrum complanatum. Next base: position 8,829,717 of record CM055098.1, on the reverse strand, counting down.
CTCATATTGGCATAGTCACTGGACATGAGCTTCACTGTGTGAATGACGACATCCTACCTAAAACTGAGAGAATGGATAACAAGGAAACCTGTAGCCAACCACTCTAACAATGCAACAATAGTCACGACGTAAGTTGCATTGCGCTTGTGGTCTAAAACCCTATTCTTTTTCCCTTCACAAGTAGGTTTGTTTGAGACGCAGTTGTATCTTCAAAAACAAAAATGGCTATTTGCAGAAGAAAACACCAAGCTAGTGAAACGTTACGTTTATTGAATGCAAATATTTGCATAACAAGCTCAAAATACTCTTAAGTGTTTGACACAATTTTTTTAATTTTACAGAGGTAAGTCGGCTTCATAAGCAGTAATAAGCCAGAGGAGAAGGTAAGTTACAGTTCTTTGTTTGTTTTCTTCAAAATATAAGGAAACCTGAGAAGTTAAATAAATTACCCTAAATAGCTAATGCTAGGTATAGTCTTCCGCGGTAGAAATTGACAGGAAAAGCTAGATTGATTAAGACTGTAAATAGGAGCAGCCTGTCGATTAAGCCTGTGCTTCTTATGGATCTATGTTTGGCCACTGAATGACTCCTGCTGTACTTGATACTTGTAAACACGAAGAAAAACTGCTCTGCTCTCCCAGCTGCTGCTGTAAAACTAGCAATGTCTGCAAAAGCCTAACTGCTCCTCAAAGACAGATGAAGCAGAACTAAACCCAATCCCTAGAGTTGCCCGTTACAAAACCTCCATTGCAACCAGAGCACCAAATCCACACCGTCATCAACCACCATATCTTTTTATGAAGGGCATCTGCAAAGCTGAAAGAGTAAGGCCGCTTCCTATTCATTCTGCTGCCTTGCGATACATAAAGACCTTGTGAATCCCAAGTGAACACACACTCGACTACAGCCACATGTACGCGACCATCGCCATCGCTCCTTGTCTTCCTTTTCTCCTCAGCCAGCCAGCCAGCCCTGCCTTTCAAACCCTCTCTTCTTCTTCTACTTTGTGTGAGGGTGTCTCTCTCTCTCTCTCCTCTATCCGGCTTCGGCTTCGGCTTGGGCTTGGGCTTTGGTTTGGGTGCTTGCTGTGAGAAAGAAACCTAGCAGTACTAGAAAGTGACCGGCAACCCCCGGTTGGGGACCCATATACCGGTGACGGCGGTGGCCACACGAGAGGGGCAGAGTTGCCTCTCAAGGTTTCTCTCAAGGGCTAAAGTGCCGTTTTAAGGGGGTGTTATGGATGTCATGCCCTACTAAGGCATAACCTCAAGTTAACGAGTCCATTTTGTTCACTTTTTTTCGTAGTTGTCCAAGCTATTAGGGATGTCATGTTCTATCTCGGCACACCCATGGCGAGGACCCAAAGGCCTTGTTAAGCCCCTTGCCCAGCTCCTTCACTCGGCATAAATAGCATGAGTGTTTTTTGTTTGGGTAACTATGGGCATAATGCCCTCTGCTATTATGGGCATAATGCCTATGTCAATTACCTAAGTTGTTATGAGCATAATGTCCTTGACTTTTGAAGAAGAAAAAAAAAAGTTGCAAGTGTGTATATGTTTAATGCAGCAACAAGTGGTGGTGTTGCCTTCACAACGGACAACACGAGCCATGGGATTGGTTTGGCATGTGTCGGTGAGTGTTAATCCATGTCACTTTGCAAGGGTGAAGCGTATTGGCAAACAGGGTTGGTCCACTATCACCATCCCAGGGGGTGGCTACTTGAGAGTTGCTCTCAAACATCCACTAACCTTCCCCCACCTTTGGCAGATCTATATCCTCACCCAATTGAGAATAACAAGTTTGTATTTCCATTTGCATGTGCAATGTGACTCTCCCTTTTTTGGCCTTGCCTTGCAAAGGAAAGAGGATAGTTGCAAGATTAACCTTGTATTGGCCTTCAAAAGACCTATCTTTAAAAAAATACTCTGATTTATTTGTGTTCCTCATAGCTTATAATTATATTCATTACATTGTCAAAAAAGAAAGCTACTTTATGTTTTGCATCACATTTTATTTTTAGAATGAATTAACCATACGTAGGAGGCAAGAGTTTCTAAACTTCAAATTTTTTTACAAGTCATGACCTACTATATGGCACATAAAGATTTACACGAAGAAAATAAAAGTGAAAAAAAAAGCTCAAAATCGTTGATGTGAACCGCATAGATAAGATAATGTATTGAAAGCTTTTGAAGGCCATTAATGGAATTCAACCATCAAGCATTAACTAGCTCACATAGCTCATCAAAGAAAAAGTTAGTGACAAGCAAGTTTAACTCGCAAATTTTAAGCTCGGCGGGCCACAAGACTATGTGTTCGAGTTGATCAAAGGATGTCAGTGAAAAAGCTACATGAACTACCCTAGGAGTTTGGAGACTTACTTAAGTGCATGATATTAGTTAGTTAAAGTGGGGACGAAGGGAGTGTCATGCATGGCAAAGCAACAAAGAGCTAAAAGCAATGTAGATAGTATAGTTCATGTTGGAAACATGATTTGTTCCACGTGCTCTATAATAATGCAACTATTCATCCATAATATGATATTTTGGTGTAGATTGTAGTTTCTTTCACATGTAATTTCTTTTTTCTGCTTGAACTATTTTTGGAGATACCTTGAAGTATTGTTGCAAGATAGTGGTGAGTTATCCTCAACTTGTACAAACAAATGGATGTCCCTTTTCATACTAAGCTAGAAGAATTGCCTACGAAGAAGCTCATAGGTCTTTTGTATTCCTGGGTGTCTCGCACTAGGGCCGTCATGACATTCATACAATACTCGACACCTAAAATCCTCTAAATCGGGAACACAATTACTCATTGTTTGTCTCCCTTCTAAGCTTAAATCCTTCAAACTAATTCACAAGTGACTTGGTTCATAAGCTCTAGTCTCTATTGCTAATGTCCTTGTGAATTTGGCACAATATTCAATTGTATTGTAAGATGCAAAGTGTCTTGATTTATTGGGACTGTTGGATACCCATTGCAAACATTGGTGACAACTCAACCATTGCAAATTTTTGTTGTAGCATTTGATCTAGGAAAAGAGTATGGCTCTATTGTAATATAGTGCACACCAAAAAAGAGAAAATGAAGTGTGTTTATCAACTAATCAAAAGAAGAAAACATGAACCATAACCAATTCTATCGTACAATGATTCATGTTAGTACACGTTATAAAATTATATACATTTGCAACTACAAAAATCTGAATGGAGTTCATCTCATAAAAGGTGTGACTTGGTCATTTTTGCAAGCATGGAAAGAATATGCTTATGATTATTGGAAAGAAACTTGCTTACAATTTCTAAAGGATTTTTTGCAAGTAAATACATTGCGAGTTTTCGTTTATCAATATCATTGCTTGGCAAGACCAACAATAAACGAAAACTCACAAAACGTTGACTGATAGTTGTTCTCAATCCGTTTTTTGACACACCTTAAATCATCTCCACTTCTAGTATCCCTATGTCTGACAATGCTTCTAAGGCCTTCGATGGAATCGAAAACCATGCCACAATCAACTATGTATGCTAGGACTCACGTCATATTATGCACATAGTTCACATATTTATGTTGAAAGTGTGCCTGTGTTTTTTTACTTGGGGTAACAGTCTCTATAAAGTCTTTTCCCAACCGCAATTAAAAAATCTGAAAATATCACTCAAATCCTTTCCCAATGTAAAGGATGACAAGGCATATTGGAATACCAATAACCAAAATGAGAACCATAACTACATGAGCCTTTAACATTGTGATTTTCTTCTAAATCAAGACCAAAGCAAACACTTGTCCGTTCCAAAACCATAAAATTGGTCCTCAACCCGGATGCAAATGTACGATATGCGAGTTCAAGTAGTGTTTTGGCATTTATGGAATACGAGATGAAATTCACGTGAGAAAATAAAGTGAATTAACACTACTCCTCGCACTCATCGTCAACATATATACTTGGTGAAGGTTGTCTGCATTTTTTTGATGTTGGTGTAGCATCACGAAGTTCCATGGCTCTGGCCGCTGCTTTTGCATAGGATGACAAATGACTAACATTATGATAGCATACTCAAGCACAACAGTGAGATCAAAACAAGTGAATAATGCATTATACATTTGACGTGCCAACTTTGAAACTCATCAAAATCCCATGTTTCATTTTGCTCATCTTCTTCTCGACCCCTCCATGCAATGGTTTAGTAGCACTACTATCCTTCAATCTCTCTACTAGAGGATAGTAATGTATCCAATGGTCAGTCACACTGTGGAAAAGGGAAGGGTTGATCGAGTCGCAATCACTCATACAAATTGAAGGAGCTAAATCGATGTGGCATTTGAGATAAACAACAAGCATATGTACCTATGGAAAAATGGTATATAGATTGGAACACATGAATCGATAGCGAGAAAGAAACAACGACACTCACATAAAATCATTTGATGTAAAATTCACCTGAAATCCCATCAAAGTGATGCCGAATTTATCCACCCCTCGCAATATAGCATGATGTACCACCTTCTAACAAATATCGGCATCTCTGGCACTCCTAAGATATTGAATACGAGACCACCATCATCGACAATGCTGATGCAAATTGCATTTATGCCTCCATCAATCTATCATCAAGTAGCTCCAAGAGTAGCCTTTTGATCCATAAAACCTCCTTTGTTGTGGTTATAAGAGATTTGTACTCAGCTTCACAGGATGATAAGGATATAGTTGCTTGCTTCTTTGATAGCCAAGAAACTAAATTCCCTCCAAGAAAAATTGTGTAAGCACTTGTGGATTTTCTATCCAACCTGTCTCCTGCAAAATCTGAATTTAAAAAAGCAACCAAAGTCAGATCTTTTCCTTTGTAGATTAATCCATAGTCTAAGGTAGAAGATATATACCTCAAGATTCTTTTAGCCAACTTCCAGTGATATATCTTTGGATCCTACATGTGTTGACTTAGCTTATGCACACTAAAGCTTAGATCAAGCCTAGTCACTATTAACCATATAAGTGAGCCAATAAAACTCCTATAAAGAGTGATGTCCACAAAGGATTTTTCATCATCTTTCATAGGAACTTTTACAATGTGCTCCATTGGTGTATCTATGCCTTTACAGTTTTCCATTTGGAATTTTTTGAGCATGGAAAGTGCATATCTAGTTTGACTTATAAAGGCATGACCTTTCCAAAAATCAATCTAAAGGCCTAAAATATAGTGAAGAACTCCTAAGTCCTACATCTTAAACTCACTACCAAGTGCATGCTTAGTTTCTTCAACTAGCTTCTCATTATTTCCACAAAGAATGATATCATCTACATAGATGAGAAGAATAATTACAAATTTATTTACAAACTTATAATACAGAGAGGAGTCATATTCACTAAGACAAAATCCGAGTGATATGAGATAGGAGTTGAGCCTTGCATACCAAGACCTTGGTGCTTGTTTTAGTCCATAGAGACTTTTGAACAAAAGACAAACTTTTGATTCTTCACCTTCTTTCACAAAACCAGAAGGTTGCTCCATGTAAATCTCATCCTCAAGGTAACCATTGAGAAAGGCATTAGAAACATCAAGTTGAAACATTCTCCAATTGTAAAATCATGCAAGAGATATGAGTATTCTGATTGTTACCATTTTTGCAACGGGTGAAAAGGTGTCTTCATAGTCAAGACCTTTGATTTGAGAGTAGCCTTTGGCACAAAGTCTTGCTTTATATTTATTGATAGATCCATCATAATTATACTTGATTCTGAAAACCCACTTACATCCAATCACATGCATGTTGTTTGGTGGCTCCACAAGCTCCCATGTATTGTAAAAACATCAAGGTTTCAAACTCTTGGGTCATTGCTTCAACCCATATCTTGGATTGAAGTGCCTCTTGGACATCTTTAGGCTCTTCATCTGATATGAAGAGAGAATGATATGAAGTTTCACCTTCCACTTGCCTTCCTTCCTCATCATATGTGAGCCTTCTTGGCTCAGATCTTTCTCTTATAGATCTTCTTGGTGTGGGTGCTTGAAGTTGCTCCTCCTCAAGCCTTGACCTCACCACTTCTTGAGCAGCATCAAGATTGATGATTGTATATCTTGCATGAGACTCCTTGATTTGTGCTTCACCCAAGTTAAACTTCTGATCTTCATGAAAGATCACATCTCTACTAACAACATTCTTGTCAGGAGAGGGAAGATATACTTTGTATGCTTTTTTAATAGATGCATATCCTACAGAAATTCCTTTAACAGCACTAGCATCATCCTTCTTCCTAGTCTCTAAAGGTACGTGCACAAAACATACACAGTCAAAGATCCTAAGATGATCTACCTTAGACTTTTTCTTATACAACATCTCAAATGGTGTTCTTCCTTCTATTGCAAGATTAGGAAACCTATTACAAAGATAATTTGCACATGCAACTGCTTCTCCCCAAGATTTTGATGATGATGCATGTAGTGGAATACTACCTATTCCTTCAATTCTACACTCTACATCATTAGCAGTATAGATTGATCTTTTTGCACCTAGATATGGCATGAGACTTGTGAAAGAGTTTCTAGAACTAGACATATGGGAACTAGCCCCACTATCTATCCACTAGATTTCTTCATTCTTGAAAGGAAAAGATGAGAAACTAGACATCATTAAAGAATCTTCTCTTTCACTCTCAACACCCTCACACTCATCCTCATTAGTAAGGCTAGCTTGCTTAGATTGGTTCTTCTTCTTGAAGCAGACAGCTTAGGGACAGCTTCATTACAAAATTAGTCCAAAAATCATCAAAAAACCTTGTTTTCTGACCAATTTTGACCAAAATTTGTGGGGAAAATCCACAAATTCGTGCAATAAAATCCAAATCCCTGTAATTCCATTGCATTCAAGCACTAAAAGTTCTGATTCAAGTGAAACATGGTTTTCATAGCCCATTTATGGTCCAAAAACCCCAATTTTTGGTCCAAAATCACTTTCTAATCAACCCTTTGACATTTCAAACAACATGCAATCATTAAATTCTGTAATTAATGACTGTAAAACAGTAAGTACAATTTGGAAAATGTACTCCACCAGATCCTATAATCAATTCCTTGCAAAAACCATCAATTCTAGGTGAAAAATTCACTAAATTCATCAAAAATCCTATGATTTCCATCAAAAATCATGGAGCAAATCCACAATTATGATCATTAGGCTGAAAGTACACCAAGGATCTGAGAATCCCCTACTTGAAATTGAATTCCAACACCTGGAAGAAGAAGCAAAGAGCTACACCAAAAGAACTACAAAATACAAGATCCTCAAGCTCCACCTCCTGGTAGATGTGATCCAAGCTCTGATACCACTGTAAGGACCACCAAGTGAAGATCTACAAGATTCCAATCACATGCAAACCAAAAGGACACTTGTGGAGCATGAATCCCCCAACCAATATGGAGAGGCTAGTCAATACCCTAACCAATCCACCCCCAATAAGAACACAAGAGAGGAGAGGAAGAACTAGCTCAAGAATCACAATTCACAATAGGAGGATGGGCGAGTTTCCACTAGACTTATTCTCCTCAAGAGAGAGAGAATATTCTCTTTAGGATCCCCATGCAATCTAAATTGAGCTATTGATCTCCTATTCTTGCATTAAAGCAATTTTTACCATGCATGTGCTCGTATGTCCAATTATAGGTTTGGGCCCTCATATGATTATTAATTATTTCATACGACCACGTCCGGAATGATGTAGCATAACTAATAACCACATACAACTGGAGTGACCGGCTATCCACGTTAGGAATAATTCCATTTCCCTTGTATAGGACATGGACATAACACCATCCTTTTGATAACATGACGTGGTGGGATGTGTGGCACCTCAGCATGACTCGTGGATGCCCATTGAGTGTGTCTGCTACTTCAATCCGGGGCCAAGAATCCCGTGGGCCCAAATAGGGGCTCTTTTAGGGAAAAAATCAGACTTGACTTTTTGCCCTACTTTGACCCATTCCATTTGGTGGTTCTGATGCTGGTCTGGCGATGATGTGTGCCTTCTGCAAGCCCTGCATAGTTCTTCGGGTAGTGACAAATAGCTCATCAATCGGAGGTCGAAAACTTATTATGGACAGGGTGTTTCTCATGCAAAAATTAAGGGACTGACAAGGACCACAAATAGGGTTTTTGGGCCCATCCTTCTGATAACATGACGGAGTGGGACGTGTGGCACCTTGGCATGACTCATGGATGCCCATTGAGTATGTCTGCTACTTCAATCCGGGGCCAGGAGTCCCGTGGGCCCAAACATGGGCTCTTCTAGGGCAAAAATTGCAGTTGACTTTTTGCCATGCTTTGACCAATTCCATTCGGTGGTTCTGATGCTGGTATGGCAATGACGTGTTCCCTTCTGCAAGCCCTCACATAGTTCTTTGGGCAGTGACTTCGGAGGTTGGGAACTTATTATAGACAGGGTGTTTCTCATGCGAGAAACAGTTTTAGGAGTCAACTTACATGGGTCAGTCTTCAAAGTTCAACCCATACACAATAGTTTATGCAACCAACTCAGAGGCCATTTGGCTATTAGAAATTGGATTTGTTAACATTTTGGTTTATATGACATTTGAATGACTTAGTGATTTGCCATGCTATGTTGAATCAATGGCCAGAGTGATGGAGGCGATGCATGACAAGGCCCCAGGTGCCATTGTTCAGAGGCCTCGACGAAAGTGTTTTTTTGGAGGCTGTGGATGTCTATGACGACAAGTAGTTCATACTAGTCAATTCCTTGCTATATTCGCAGAACATTTGATGTATATTTTTTGCTTCTTGGAATGGACTAGTACTGTGAAAAATTGTACTTGTCTATGATTTATAGGAAATAACATTAGATCTTTGCACCCCCATTAGTGCTCATAAAAAATGATTTTTATGACCTTCTGAAAAAAACTTCTAGCTTGTAATATAGTGTCTTTTTCTCAAATTAGCCAAAAATAAATGGTAGGGCTGATTTTTATTCATTTGAGTTTTTTTTTTCAACAATATTTAAATGTGGAAAAAAATCTATGGTAAAAAATTTACCATCGTACTAAAGGATTTGGGCTTTTGGACCCACTCCATGTGAAACCACCCCCTTGAAAAACCTTAAACAATCTATACAATTTGCAAAGCCAGTGCTAATAAGATTTGGAACCAAATATCTCTAGTTTGGTGCTTATCATGACTTGAGGTTGCCGATTGAGTGATCAAATCAAATGTTTATTTTAGCACATCAAAAACTTGAGTTCAATCCATTTTTTTATGGAACTCACCCCCCTATCAAATTTGATGTCTATCGTTTGAGATAATTCAATTTCTCTCTTATCACTTGAGATTTCTCATTGAGTGCTTAAATTAGAGGAATCTTGAGTCTAGGACATTCTGATAGCTCAAATTTGATGTCTATTACCAGAAATAGGTTTGACATGCAATTTTGGTCCTTATTATTTGACAAGGTGGCTCATTGAGTGATCAAAATTGATCAATATTATGCTTGGTATATTTTGATTGCTTGAGTTCGACTCCTTATCAATGGAATTGGCCCATACTCAAGAGATAGGCCAAATTTAATCTCCACCAATCGAGATAGCTCAATTTTGGCTATTATAAGGTTGAGGTTCTTGACAGAGTGATTCAATTCAAGAATTCTCAAGCTTACAAAAATCACGTAGCTCAAATTTGATGCCTATCACTAGGAATAATTTAAATTTGATTTCTAACTATCTAGTTTAGTTTTTGTGACTTAATTCATGAAGAAATTAAACTCGATTAATTTTAAGTTTAGGACAATTCTAAGATTGCTTGAGTTTGCTTCCTTGTGGATGGAATTAGACCCTGTCACTAGAGATAGTTCAAATTTGATGTGTATCAATCAAGATAGCTCAAATTTGGCCTTCATCATTAGAAGTTTCCCCTAAAGTGATCGAATTCATGGAATCTCAAGCTTAAGATTTTTTAATATCTCAAATTTGATGCTTATCACTCAAGCTAGCTCTAACTTGATGCCTAACATGTGATTTTGGTCCTAATCACTCGACATAGTTCATTGAGTGTTCAAACTTGATCAATATTAAGATTACCACACTCAGATCACTTGAGTTCGGTTTGGCCTTATTAATGGATTTGCCCCTACACTCGAGATGGCATTTCCTTTACTTGAGGTCACTTGAATTTGATTCCTACGCATGAGAAAGCTCAATGTTTGGTCTTCATCACTCAACATGGCTAATTGAGTGATCAAAATCAATACATTATTGAGGTTAGTGCATTCAAATTACTTGATTTTCATCCGTTATTGATGGAACCAACCCTTATCAAACAAGATAGCTTAAATTTGATGTTTGTTAATTGAGATGGCTCAAGTATGGCCCTTACTAGTTGAGCTTGTCCTAATCAAGTAATCGAAATCAAACCATTATTGAGTTTAGTGCATTTTAATAACTTGATTTTCATCCCTTATTGATGGAACCAACCCTTATCAAACAAGATAGCTTAAATTTGATGTATCTTAATTGAGATGGCTCAAGTATGGCCCTTATTAGTTGAGAGTGATCAAATGGAAGAATCTTGAGTTTAGGATGGTAGATACATCACCTCTCATTTTTATAACTCAAGCTAGCTAGAATTTAATACATAACATGCAAGTTTGGAACATGCTTATTGACCGATATAGTTCAACCAAATATGCACATTTCTTTGTGAGTACTGAACCGTTTGAAGCCTGGTTTGGTGCTGCATGATTGTCTTGACGTGCAGTACCATATGGAATAGACGGCGGGAAAAATGAACTCTGTTCGGCGATACTGGACCACTTTTTAGGAATGTAAAAATGTAGTCAATTCATTGTGCCCATTCCTTCCGACACGAAGGGCGTTTTTAGGCTAATGACATCCGAATTGAACTGCAACTGGTCCAGTTTTTGTAGCCACCTTCTATTTGAAGTTATGGGGGCTTTCGACTAGATCTGGCCAATTTTTGATCTGACATGCCTAACTTGCCAGTATTACTTTTAGGGTTTCTGGCTCAGGTGAATGTTTTGTTGGTGTTGATTTAGAATGAATGAACAGGCCATAGGGGAAATGAAGGTCGTTGTCCCATCACCAACAGAAGGAAAAACATGGTGAAACATGATAATGAATTTTGGATTACTTAGAGACCGAAGTAATATTGTAGTTTTGATATGTGTTGAGAATGAGTATCAGTGTAGGTGTCCTAGACAACCATAGAGAGAGATTTAAAAAATGATTAGGTGTCTGAGACAGCCATGCAATTCTTTGATACTGATATTCTAATATAAAAAAATGCTAAACGATTAGGTGTCAAAGACAGCCATACATTTTTTCGTTCATGATACTTGTGGAAGAAGAGTGAGAGTCAATTAACATTCAACAAGAATGCAATGAGATAGAATTGGTGGTTTTTATCTCTAAAATATTGGAAAACTCTTTTGATTAATCACCTACTTGATCCCATGCACATATTTAAAAATGCAGGTGAATCTATATGGAAACACTTGATTGGTGAAAAAGATACCATTGCTGCAAGGCACGATCTAAAAGACTCAAACACCAAAAGAGAATATTGGATAAAGGATGGTGAAGATCATGCTCCTTAGACAGTCACTAAGAAGGAGCTTCACCATGTGTCCTCCATTATTCATGACATTAGAACACCAACTGGTTTTGCCCATTCTAAAAGGGCATCATTCATAGTGGATGGAAAGTTGCAAGCCTCAAGTTTCATGATTGACTAAAGATGATTCAATTCATCTATCCATTGTCAATTCATGAGTGCTTGTCAAAAGATATTTGTGAGACCATATACAAACTACCAATTATTGTCAGGTATTTACATTTACTTTGTGCATCTTTTATTTAATATTTACTGACTGGAAATTCAAATAGACATAAAATGAATTGAATATATTGCAGATGGATGTGTTCAAAAGAAATTCATGAGCTAGGACACATCATATCCCGGAATGAAATCGCTACTGATCTTGAAAAATTAAAAGTCATTATAGAGATGTCCATCCCTAGAACTGTCCGTGAGGTCCTGATCTTTATGGGTCATGCAAACTATTATCATTGTCACGTATGTGACTTTGTAGGGAATGCACGCTAGATGTACTGATTGACCATAGATCCTAAATGGGTAGAAGAGCATGGCCATGCATTTCAAGATCTCAAAACTGCTCTAGCAAGTGCTCCTGTTTTGCGAGCACCAGATTATTCCAAGGAATTCCACGTGCACACAGATGCTTCTCAGTATGTCATTGACACTACTTGACGCAACCAGGTGAGGATTCCAAGGATTATCCTATCTGATTCCTGAGTAGACAACTAATCCCAGCCAAGAGAAATTATACCATTACTGAGAGGGAAGCACTTGCAATGGTGTATGCGGTTCAAAAGTTTTGCCATTATCTTTTAGGCAAATCCTTTGTGTTTTACACTAGTCATCAGACATTATTATATCTTTTGAGTAAGACGTGCACCACTACTGGACAGATAGCGTGCTGGTTGTTGTTACTCTGGAAACTTGAATTTCGAGTTGTTGTTAGAAGGGGTTCGCAACATTTTTTAGCTGATCATCTTTCACGAATCCCTAGCACGGACAAACCAACAAAAGGTGTTAATGACGACCTTCTTGATGCTATCTTGTTTCAAGTACACCCTCATTGTTGGACAATTGTATAAAAAAGGGACGGATGGAATTATTCGTAGATGTCTCATTGAGGGAGAAACGACCCCCATCATTTCCCTCACCCACGAAGGAAGTGCCGGAGGATGATTTTCATCAGACACAACATCGCGGAAAATATTGTTGGCCGGATTCTGGTGGCCAACCTTATTTATGGATACACATCAATTTGTAATGGCATGCGATTTATGTCAACGCTCAAAATGATCTCAATTCAAGGATTTCATGCCATTAGATCCCATACTGTCTGACCAAGCATTTTTCAAATGGGGAATTGCCTATGTGGGACAAATTAGCCCGACTGCTAGATTCACACAATCTCGATACATTATAGTAGCCACCGACTATTGCACCAAATGGGATGAAACTCATGCTCTTAAATTTGCAGATGCAAAATCCACTGCTAAATTCCTTTATGAGCAGGTTATAGTACGTTTTGGGTGCCCATTAGAGATCGTTAGCGATAGGGAAACGCATTTCTTAAATGTTGTGATCGAACACTTACTATCCAACTTCGTAGTGGTCCATAGGAAAAGTGCTCCTTATTACCCGTGTTGTAATGGCCAAGTTGAGTCAACGAATAAAATCTTATGCGAAATCCGTACTAAGACCATGGAGGCCAGTAGATCTGATTGAGAATTGAAATTACATGTCGCACTTTGGGCTTATCGCACAACCCCTAAGAAATCTACTGGATCTACCTCTGTTCAGTTGACTTATGGCCAAGAAGCAGCTATGCCAGTTGAATTTTATTTCCCATCCTTACGCCTGGCCTATGATCTGCAATTGGATTCTAAACAAATCTTAGCCAATCGCCTGTTTCATCTTGAAAAGCCTCTTGAAACCCGTATCATTAGTGTCCATGCACAACAGGTTCACAAATGTAGACAAAAAGATTGGCATGATCGTCTAATTAAGCCCAAGGAGTTTAAAGAGGGGGATAAGGTCCTCTTGTACCAAGCTAAGGCACATAAGAGGAAGTTGAAATTCACAGGGCAAGGGCAATATTTGATTGACCAGATCATTTTGTCCAATTATGCATGCCTTAAAACACTTGATGGAATCCCCTTAGATTCCATAGTGAATGGAAGTTTTTCACTTCTTCCCTTTACCACGCATTGTGCGGACCAACTCAAGGTTGTATCTCTTTTTGAATGGATCAATGTCAGCTGTTTTAAACCAATGCACAGTTATGTCTTTAATCTTAGATGTGATATCATCTCGATGAAGTAGGAGTACTTTTCCAATCCAAAAGTGGTGACCGAGATCATCATTTGTTGCCAGTGTAGCTACCAAAGTACCCTCTTGGATATCTTGCAGGTCACCCTTCCACATTTGGGCTAGTCTATCCCTCCTACTTGTTGACTGCCTTGCTCCAAGATACATCTCTCTGGTGTCGCTAACACATTCATTTGTTATCTGTACCTACTCTACTTCGGTATTACTTTGATGGACATGCCACAAAAAGTCAAATGGGAGTTCCCATTTGTCTCCTCAATATTACTTAATATCACCATTTGGTCCTCATAAAATGTATCCCACCATTTCAAGTATCCTGTTCTCCCACATATTTTTTGCTTTCTCGATTATAAGTTTATGCTTTCCTCTATGCACTTTCGATAATCAATAGGTCTTGTTTGTTTTTCAGCATCTTTAACTTCTTTGGCTAGTAACATAGGCATCTGCTTTGCGGACTTCATCTGAGCAACTGGTACATGTATCAAGAATTTTAAACCATCTATTGGAAGCCATTGTTCAGATGTCGACAATTGTTTCTCATACATTAACAAAACCTCATTCTCCATAATTTTTTAAGTAAGAAAGCAGTGCTGGTAGCTAATGTCATTTAACTTTTCCAAACATAGTTTTCTTGAAGACTTCAGAAACTCCTTGAAAGTCAATGGTCTCCTTGAGATGAAATATGCCTGGCTTAGGAGTGTAGGCTTCCTCTATGATGTATATCATTATAGGAAGTGTAAATGCATCTCACCACGATAAATTTTTAGAGAAAGTGCGGAACATTTGATCTATATGATCATGTGTGTGTCCAACCAATAGAAAATTAACCTTTACTTTTCTGAGAATGCCCTTCTCCACAAGCATATTCAAATAACCGAAGACCATTTGATTCTTATTCTCTCTTGCTATGTTGTCGAACTGAACATATAAAATAGTCGAAAACAATCCTCGCCATGAAGATAAAACATGATGAATAATAGTCACGGTTAAGTTGGGATCATTATGCACGTTAGGATATGTGAAAAATACTCGGGGATGAACAATCTCATTGTATATCAAGCAACCGACCAAATGTGTTTGAATCATCATTTCTTCATGAACATCCTTTGGTAGCCGTGCGAAGTGAGGCAACTGTGTCTTTTTTTTTATCCATTCCGTCAATGACAATGTCAAAATACTTCTATGAAAACCCAAAGCATTTTTTACGATGATGCATTATTTTTTGACTTTCTGCTACTTGTTCCTCTCTATGATCATTCAAAACTGACTTCACAGCCACAACCTTCGTTAGATCCCTTAAGGCTTTTCTTTTCTTCAGATTGAGGAGCTCACTGATGATATGAGGGGGCATTGATGGATATCTCTTCAGGAAATCAAAGATGAGACCACCATTGTGTCGGTGCTTTCACGTGTAATCTCAAAGGAGCTCAGCATGGACGAAATGCACCTTGAGTTTAAGAAGTAAGTTATTTTTTATATTTAGTTGTTTTATGTTTTTATTAGTATAATACTAGCTTTGCAAATCGATGTACTAGATTGAGTTGGTGATATTAACTTGATGTAGTGCATCGAGTTGGTGCACCAATTGGTATACTAATACACTAACTCGATGCACTGCATCAAGTTAGTATCACCAACTCGATGCACGACATCGAGTTTCTGTTGCTCACCATTTCAAATCATTATCTGTTTTTCTCATCACGTTATATCTGCAGTCACAAAGTGTTTATCCGAATTCAGGAGGTGATGATGAAGCGGCTGAACTGTTCTAGCTGGGATGAGGTCAAACAAAACTATCCGACTACCAACTCAACAAAAGTTCTGTCTAAATTCTTTTTGGCTTTCTAGAATTATAAGGTAAGAATGTAAAATAATATATTTATGTTTTGTTTTAAATCTTTATAATGCATTATTAAACCTATATATTTGCTATTGTGGTTTTACAACCAAAGAAAGCAAAGGCTGGAGAGGACTTGGATTGCCTTCCAAACTTTTTATCGCATATACAGAGGGCTAAAGAAGAACAACCAATGTCACTTGTCTTTTGGATCCGATGAGGACATAAATACGTATCGGGTTGTTTGTTTTGATGTCTCCTAGTGTTAGTTTCCTTGTTTTGATTATTGCATTGGTAGGATGTATGCCTTGTTTAATTTCTAGTTTCTTGGTTTCATTTCCAATCGTGTTTTAGAGTCATTTCTGGTTTTTCGCAAGTAGATTTAGTACTTGGAGTTTGGTTCAGGTACTAGAATCAAGAATATGAGTGGCTGTGCTGAATGACATTTCTTGTTTCTGCTCATTGTGACTTACCTTGTAGTTAGTTGATCCATTGGTAAGTGCCTAGATCAAACTATCATTGCTCTAGAGAGTTTCTCTTGATCAAGGTCGATTTGACTCAACTGTTGCTTAAGTTTTGTCCTTTCCTCCTCAACTTCTTTGCTTAATTTCTTATGTCTTCTAGCTGCTTCGCCTGCTTTTGTAGATCTTTTTTGGCTGAACAACCAATGTAGGTGGTAGTTGGTCTCCGCAAGACAGTTGCAATGATATTTTAGCCGCTTCGGTAAGACTATCAAAAATTGGAAATTTCTCAGAAGAACACTGAACGGATAGAAGGAAGCGAAAAAACTTTCATGAAGAAGACAATACTTGCAATGGCCATGGTAATTACCATGAACTGTTGGACATGGCATCCTCAATCAAGACTACTTATAAATTGGAGCATTCAAGTTCGTTAAGCAGATGTCTTCATTTTTTAGGACAAAAATGTTTAACTAGAGGGAATGTCATGTACTTTTAGTACATCAGTGCTTATCAACACATTATAGTATCTAGTGTAAGCCTTGTCAGGCCCAAAAGAAGCTACTAGCCTTAAGAAAAATGTGGTTTTCTCTTTAGGCCCTCCAAAGTACTTAAATAAGGATAATAGGCCAACAACAAGGGCCCAAGGTACACTTAATAAGACTTAACAAGAGGTAATTATACTTCAAGATAGTTAGTTACGTGAAGATCAGAGAGTTGAATTATGAATTAGATCTACCACCAACAACCCGTACGCATTGAGTGTTTCATTTCTCTCTTCTAAAGAAATGTTAGGGAAAACCACATTTTCCCTAACATGAATTGTGACTAGGTCTCATGTGCCCAATCCACATGAATTCCACCCCATTTCGTATTGATTTCCTTCCATCTCTTTGATTCTAATGATGATTCCGTGAAGCTCTATTTGTGAATTGTGTTTTATGGCTATATCAACATGTCAAATGCTATGTCCTTCTCTTGATTGTGACTTTAGTTTCATAATTATTGCTATTTGAGTGGGCTTGGCACAATGACACTCTCTTATGATGTTCAGAGTAGGTTTCCATGGCATGTGGTGTGAAAAGTCGAGAGAGATGTCGAGAAAATGTGAAGGGCGGGCTTTGCAATGTCTAAAAGGCTCACTTGCCATCGGAATTTAGGGGTCATCATCTAATATTCCCTATCCAATACATAAAGAGCATCTCTCAAAAATATGTCCTTGTATTTAGAGGAACACTTACATGTAACATGGAAGTATTAAGAGTGCAACTTTATGAATTCATAAAGTCCTCTTAGAGAGGTCGTGGAGAGAATTATGGGCCACAAAAAATGTTTCATCAACCATTTGGGCAGAGCATTAAGGCTAGAGCAAGGCAACACAAAAGCTTTATGTCATGTGAATTCCTCATAAAGGGCTTTACATCCCCTTAGGTGCTGCCCTCAGGCAACTGCCCTTTGAAGGCCTAGAGCCCCTTTAGAGTGTACTTAAGATTCCTATGAAGTTCTTGGGGATAGTTCCGAAGGTGGGGAAGGCCCCACCCACCCTAATATATATAACCACTATGCCTCAAAACTGGAAAGGTCTCACCCCCAAAGTCAGAGCGCGTTCATCTTTTTATTATGTGCTGCTGCTCTCTGTCTTTTACTTCGAATCTGTCCATTCCTTCCTTCTTCAGACTTCGTCTTCTTCTTCTTCTTCTTCTATTCGCGTGACGGGCGGTACCGCATGGATGATCAATCCGACAAGCAACAGCAACCGCCATGCCATATTTCCAAAGCCGCGTCCCATACTATCTTCTTCTTCTAATTACCTACAACGTCGCAATATGCTACTTAATCCGGATCACACCCAATACCAATATGTATATATAGGAACGTCTCCGATATTCCTCTCATCTCAACACACATTTCAATCAGCTTATTATAAGTCTCATCGCAAGCTGCTAACAAGATTGCCCACTATCTTGATCGTCTCGTCTGGGCTGACTCATTGTGTTTCTGATAGTTTCTATCAGCTACTATCTTTTTGTTAGGCATCTATGTTTGCTGGAGAGGCATGATTATATCCAGCAATTTGCTAAGAATATTGACCGCACTCATTTAATTTCTGTTGTGTGAACAGCACGAGAAACATGAAGCAAAGAAGCATCCGGAATCAATTGCATAGTAAAAGCTTTTATTGTTGTTCAAACTGTTTTTCTTCTACACAAAGTTGTTCAATTGATCACACTACATTATCTATCTATACACACACACATATATATAGATATATATATATTTCAACATCTTTATAACACAGGCATGGACGCTTGTCTTCATCGGCCCTCTATTGCAATTAACACTAAATGCATGCTCACAACTTCTAGATTTAAAAAATCAAACTAATTTGCAATGAAAGCCCTTTGTTTGGCACTTTGCCTTCATTGTCCCTCTACTCAGATTACAACCTTGATCAAATGCACGTTCATAAGTTTTAGAATTAAAATCTCAAATCTGTAGCAAATCCATGACTCATTTATGAGTTGGTCATAACAAAAACCCTAACATTAATGTGAACTAGATTCAATGTCTCCAACATTCAAATTTGAATCTACTAAACTCATGTACAACAATTTACCACATTTTTTAAAAGTGCTTATTCAAATGCTTTTAGACTAATATACCTTTAAAAAGTCAAACTCTAAGTCTAATATGAAAATTAGCCTCAATTGACAAATATACAAATATGACCAAAATAGCAAAACTAGTTGAAATTTCTCACACTCCCTCTTCAACTAGTTTTAGCATAGACTTTGAGAACACTCCACGTGAAGTCCTATGCTTCATTAACAAGTCTTTTCCCAACGCTTTTGTAAAGATATCAACTACACATTCCTTTGAAGGAAAATGTTGAAGCTCCACCTCCTTTGCTATGACTTGCTCCCTCACAAAGTGATATGCTACCTCAATATGCTTGCTCCTAGCATGAAAGATAGGATTGGTTGTCAACTTTTGGATTGATAGGTTGTCACAAAAGATGATTGAGCTCTTTGAAAAATCCAGCAAGTGAAGATCCTTGATCATCCTCTTGATCCATGCCATCTCCTTTGTGCAATGTGTAAGTGCTTTGTACTCGACCTCACTAGATGACAATGAGATAGTGGCTTGTTTCTTTGACATCTATGATATAGTTCCATCACCTATGAAAAGATAATGAGCACTTATGGATTTCCTATCCATTTTATCTCCAGCAAAGTCTGAATCTAAAAATCCAAACAAAGTAGGTGATGATCCCTCATATAATATGCCAAAATCTCAAGTTCCCATGATGTAGTATCTCAAAACTTGTTTCCCTAGCTTCCAATGCTCTTCACTAGGATCTTGCATAAATTGGCTTCACCAACCTGTCGATGAAATGTATCTTCATAAGAAAAGTAAACAACAATGACATACGCGTTAGTAAGATCATCATCTCGAATCATCCCAAGATAAAATGATGTGAGCCGCATTCACCGTACCTCACCAAACCACTGATTTTGTAGATTGCACTCCTTAACTCCTCTGTCAAGAGCCCTCTCAACACCAAGGGAAGCACAAACTGCATGCGCAAAAACAATTTGGTCATTGAGATACATATATGCACAATGAGGTCATCATGAAATTGCAAGACATGCTATAAAATGTAATCAACAATGTTAAGGTGGAAGCAACGTCAAAAAACATGTCATGCCAACCTGTAAAAAATTATGCTAGTCACGAGACTTTAGTCTACTTAGCTTGTTATCCCTTGTGAAGGCACCTTTTAGGCATCACATGTGTTCTATCGGAGTGCAAAATGAGGCTATTGCCTTCTTTACAATCGTCTCTTCTCTCCTCGAGAAGATCCATGGGGCCTTTGGTAGGACAATTGATGTCCCCACCATTTGTGGCCATAAATTTTCCATTTCTTTTAAGTCATCTCGTGTGTCTTTTTTTTATCTTTTGACCTGGTCAAGTGCCCCCAGATCATGCTCCCGACATTCTGGAATATGTGCATCGGGTCCAAAAGATGGTTTATCAACAATCCCCCCCCAATATGGGAGTTCATGAAATATTGATAACCTCTTTATGTCAGGAGGGAGTCGCCCTAGATCTTGATTGGATCTCCAAATATGAAGCCAATCACTTTCCTACAATATTAACAAACAAGCACACACATTTAATGCAGATTATCGTTAGAAGAAATATAAAAAGATTAACTATAAAATAAATAAATGACATGTACAGTAATTGACCCAAATATGTATTGTACCTTCATGGAATGAGGACGGTGACACATAGGGTGATTGAGTAGAAGGTATCGATTGTGGCCCTCATAAACCATCTTTCGTAGATGTTGTGATTGATGTGCTTGCAAATACTCGTCACAAATGGGGCATCCATTGTAGCCACTAGTCTGGAGTCCTACATTGAGACAAAAGAACCAACTTAATTGTGACTCTAATGTTCGAATTGAAAGAAAATTTGTGAATACACATAAAATTTAATATAATACCATGAATTGGACTAGCAAGGATATCTCACCTAAACATTCCCCATATCTAGGAAAGTTGTGCATCGTCCACATCAAGATCCCCTTTACTACAAAATCTCTTTGTCTCAGTGGTCTTGATATATCGCTCACTTGAACTCCTTGCCATAGAATCTTTAGCTCATCTATCAAGGGAGCCATATAGACATCCATATTTTTTGCCTTGTATTTTCCCGGGATAAGAAGAGCAACCATTAGGTGCCCCTTCTTGATACTTAGCCAAGGCGGGGTGTTGTAATTTACAAGGACAACCAGCCAAGTGGACCATGCTATGGAGAGCAAACCAAATGGATTCACACCATCCATCGCCAACCCCAAATGCAAATGTCGAGGCTCATTCCTAAACTCATGCCAAGTAGCATACATGACTTCCATGTTGGAGGATCCTCATAGTATCATCCGATGAAACAATTGTTCGAATGCCATGTCACTGGCTCCACGATGGAATTACACTTAAACATGTGGTGTATCGTGGGTATGATGGTAAAATGTCTTACCACGTTGGTGGGTATGGTTCCTCCTTGTAAATCTTGTCTATAGCGGTGTTCCCCACAGCGTGGACATGTGCTTGCCTCCTCAAACTCACCTCGATATAAGATGCAATCATTGAGACCTGCATGAATACTCTTGTAATCCATGCCGACCATGCATAGCATTTTCTTGGCTTCTTGTTGAGATGCCACCATGGTGTTATTTGGAGGCAACATTTTTCTGAGCAAACTGTGACAAAATATTTATGTAATTAGTTATATATAGTTTCTCACAATGCATGAAAAAATAATATGAGATGAGAGGTTTTCTATAACACTGTGCCATTCACAGCGCATGATCACAAGGGGGACATGGATGACATGATGGATGCATTCTTCACGAACCCACCCGAGGCTACATTGACAAGGGAAGAAGAGATGATGCATGGCTTGGCATCCACACCTCTGTATGAGGGTGGACAAATGTCAAAGTTGTGAGCTTTTTTGTTACTTTTGAACTTGCAAACTAAGTACGAGTGGTCGGATGCGAGCGTAACGGTGTTGTTTGGGTAAGCTTGCGAGCTTCTTGTGTGTATAGACAAACCGATCTCATCTCATTTTATTTTTTGATGCGTTGTGAGAAACTATATATAACTTATAACATAAATATATATTTTGTCGTTGTTTGGTCCGAAAAATGTTGCCTCCACATAACACCATGGCGGCGTCTCGACAAGAAGCCAAGAAAATGCTATCTACAATTGACATGGATTATAAGAGTATTCCTACATGTCCCAATGATTGCATCTTATATCGAGATAAGTTTGAGGAGGCAAGCATGTGAAATGCTAGTCCCTCCATGAGGAATTGAGTTCTTGATTTGTATTCATATTTTGTAATGAAGATAAATGTTTCTAGGATATTCGTGAGCCATTTGAGTTCTTTAACCATGACTGGACTTCAGTATTTGAGGACTTCTGTCTAGAACACATTAGTTCAAGAATAAGATTAACTATTTGTCTATTTGTACATGTCTGCGTAGAACATAACACAAATCCTTGTTGACAACTTAATTAGCCAGAGTGTAGTTCATTCGTGCTACTCTGATAACATTTCACTTGTAGAATGCTTTTCATTTGGTTCGATAGAGAAAGATTGTTGCTTTGAATTCGTCATCATCACACACCCACAACAAAAGTAATATTGGTTACTTATTAAATGTCTGTTGACAATCAGATTAATCCACGACGCCATTCCAATGGAAATAAGTCAGGACTGTACCAATTAAACAACTTTTAAGTGCTATCTCCTAGGGGATCTCCTAGGGGAACGACATAAATACTACACAAATCTAGCAATACTATGTTGGTATATCACGACATATGCCAATTTTTGGGGTCATTGTTGGGAATAACCAAATAAAGTTGACAACTCCATCTCTATTTCTAGTGTATGTCAGAAAGATCTGCTCGACTAGAAAGATATCGGAAACTTTCAGACGAATTTTTCAAAAGACTTTAGGAACCTTTGCAAAGAGGAGATTCACCTTTTCAAAATTTCAACAAAACTTTGATAACTTTCCTAATCCTAAAAATCTTCGTCCTGAAGCTTCTATTGCAGTTGAACTAGGTTTTGACGTTGTAAATCCAATTCCTAATCCGGATCCAAAGCCTGAATTTGAACTTGAATCGATTATGGAAGGCCCTGGTCCCCGTTTCACTTCAATCTTGAAGACCAAATATAATTATTTTAAAGGAACATATTCAGATGATGCTGATAGTTATGTTTCGCAGTTCGAATCAATTGCTAGCTTGAACAACGAAGGTGCTGATGCTGAGAAGCTGCGGATCTTTTCTGGTCTTCTAAGAAAACAAGCGCACATATGGTACAGCCAAGTTGAACCAGGATATGTAGCTACCTGGTTACTGTTGACAGATGTATTTTTGAATCAGTTCAGAGAAATTGGTTATTCATCCAGAGTTCTCGAATGACTTAAAAATGTGCAGAAGAACATAATCTCGAAGGTATACATGAAAAGTAAAAAATCTAATTGGAAAACTAACGGGTGTGTACCCTGTCGCGATGCAAGTCGAGTGGTTTTTGATAGGTTTACCACTGAAAGTTGATCGATACTGCAGACAAGGAGATATGACTTCTTTATCAACAGTCATATCAAGTGTTGAGAACCATGAGACTTCCAAGTTAGCATGCAAAAGACGTTCTACCAGATGAGCTCGAAAGTCTAAGCATGACTCCAGTGGCAGTGAAGACGAATCTAAATCTGAATCCAATTCAAGTTCTTTCAGTACCAAATCTGATTCCAGTGACTCATCAAATACAGAAACTAATGATGCAGATCGAAGGAAGAAATAAAAGTCCAAACGAAAAGAAGCTAGCAAAACCATTGAGGACAAGTCCATGACCTCTAAAGTTGAAAAGCTTTGGAAAAGTAATATGGTTGATCTTAATAAGAAATTCAACGATCTAAAAGTTCAAATTTCAGAAGTTGTAGACAAGAGACCAAAGGCTTCTTCAATATGGTGTACGAAATGCGGTACATCTGGACATTCTAAGGAAGATTGCAGATCTGTGAATGTAAAGTATGTGGAAGATCCTTCTCAAGTGCTCTTTATATTTCAAGATGATACGACTACCAATTATGTTCAATAGTACCACAACACATGCCCAACAAGTCAAACCAAAGTTTGCACCAAAGAGACACAAGCCACTAGAATTTTGTAGTTAAGTCTACCCATTCGACGAAATCCATTTTGAAAAACTGCTATAATTGTGGTGAACCAAGACATTTTTTCGCCTGATTGTCAACAGCCACAAAACTCGACCAGATTTATACCTTTATGTTCAAACAACGAAACAAATTTCTCTGTCAGATGTTGGCGTACTATCTATTGATCTAGGAGACCTTGGTACACCAGAAATTGATGTCACAGTTGCTGGATGTTTAATTGAAAAGGTCCTGATTGACTCAGGTTCAAGTGTCAACATAATAATTGAAGACATTGCTCATGCCTTGGGTTTGACTAATATTCAACCAACCCAATGAAATATCAAGCTGGCCGATTCGACACGAAGAAAACCTATTGGCGAATTGAAGGACGTGACTATATATATTCAAGCCAAGACTTTATTGTTATCAAACCACTTGGTTTATCATCTTACTCTGTTTCAATTGGACGACGTTGGCTTTATCAGGCTAATGCAAGTGTACACTGGAAGTCGAGAGAATTGAGATTCCAAACTGGCGAGACAAATAATCATGAAAAGCCAGCAGAATAGATTATTACCTGGAGTTGTGACAGATATGAAGGTGAAACTCCTATGTTTGCCGACACTAGTTTTACTTCAAAAGATTCTTCTTATGACCTTAATATATTCTCTAATGCATCAGACATCGAAGTAAATTATTTTGAATGCTATGAGAATAATGATTCATCGGATGACGAAGAAGAATTCTTCAATGTCTGCAATGCAGATGCTGATATAAGTGAATCAAAAGCTGCAGATCAGAATTCTAAAAATTCTGATGTAGATGATGAAGATACAAATGATGAATTTGATGAATCCGAACAAGAATTTGGAGATAAAGACCAAGCTGACAACAAGAATAAATCTGTGGAGTCAGCCATACGTGAAATTCATGGCCATACGCAGGCCAATATGACGGAAGGTATTACTTTACCAGATTCTATTGAGCTAGTTGAACTTGCACCTAGAAAAATGTTGTGCATGTTTTTAAGTCCCTTGGAGAGACAGAATTAGTAGAATTTACTAAGCTATTGAAAGAGTACCAAGATGTGTTTGCACGGTCGCTCGAAGACTTGAAGGGAATTTCTACTGAATTTGGTGAGCACCGCATTGATCTGAAAGAAGATGTTGTTCATGTCCGATAGAGGTAGTATCATCTTAATCCAAAGTACTCTCTTATGGTGAAAGATGAACTCCACAAGCACCTCAAGGCAGGTGTTATTTATCCCGTCTTAAGTAGTGAATGGGTGTCTTCCATTGTTGTAGTTCCAAAGAGGAAGACTGGCAAGATTCAAATTTGCGAAGATTTCATGAAGCTGAATGCTGTTACTAAGAAAGATCACCACCCATTACCCTTCACGGATTTTATTCTAGACCAGGTTGCTGGACAAGAGCGTTATAGTTTCTGTGACGGCTTCTCTGGCTATAATCAAGTTGGAGTAAGGAAGAAGGATCAACAAAAGACCACGTTTAATACTGATTGTGGCACTTATGCCTACAATAAAATGCCCTTAGGTCTCTGCAATGCACTAGCTACTTTCCAGAGAATTATGATGCTAATTTTCGATGCATTCCTAAGAACATTTCTCGAAATTTTCATTGATGATTTCTGTGTTTATAGTAATATCAAGTCTCATATTTAGAAACTAAAACTTACATTGTAGAGGTGTCGAGACACTTGTTTGTCCCTTCATCCCGAAAAATGTTTTTTCGGTATGAGAGAAGGTATACTTTTGGGGCATAGAATATCCAGCAGAGGAATTGAAGTCGACAAAGATAAAGTCAAAGTTATAAAGAATCTATTGATACCAATGAATTTACGTGAACTAAGAGGTTTCTTAGGACATGTTGGTTATTATCGAAGATTTATCCAGAATCATGTCTCTATTGTCGCAGCCCTAACACAGTTACTCAAGAAGCAAGTCACGTATATTTGGATGGCAGAACAACAGAAAGCATTCGAAGAACTTAAGCAAAGGTTGATTAATGCTCCAATTCTGAGACCGCCTAACTAAACGATATTATTTCATAGTTATGTTGATGTGTCAGCATTTGCTATTGGGGTCTGTCTAAGCTAGAAGGATGAACATAAGAAAACTCTCCTTGTCTTTTACCTTTTGCAATCAAGATATCCTTCTTTTTGATCATGCAAGCATCTCCATCAAACTCAACCTTGAAACCTTTACTTAGCAATTGACTCACACTAAGTAGATTCTTGGTAATGGAAGGTATGAACAGAACATCAATCAAATGTACATTCCAATCTGTAGAAAGAGAAATAGGAATTGTGCCAACCTTTTTGATTGCACACTCACCATCAACCTTACTATGACTAGACCAGATATATGTTATGCTATTGGCATTAGAAGTCAGTTTATGGCAGCACCTACGGAAACGCATTGGAAGACAGCTAAAAGCATTTTGCGTTATGTGAAAGGCACTTCAGAGTATGGCTTGATTTACAGAAAGCATGATGGTTTACCTGAGTTGTGTGGCTATGTGGATGCGGATTGGAGAGGTGACTATGATGATCGTAGATCCACCACAGGATATATATTCCAGTTTTGTGGTAGTTGCTTTTCCTGGTCTAGTAAGAAGCAAAGTACAATTGCTCTTTCCACCCCGATGCAGAGTATAAGGCAATGTGTAGTGTAGCACAGGAAGCTAGATGGTTGAGACAAATCTTGGAAGAAATTGGCATGAGGCAGAAAAATCCCACGACTTTACATAGCGACAGTCAGAGTGGCATTCAGCTAGCAAAGAATCTAGTGTTCCATGCGAGAACTAAACACATTGAGATTCAGTATCACTTCATACGTGAGAGGCTGCTGAGTCGTGAAATTCATGTTGTTCATTGTAGCACAGAAGAACAACTAGCTAATATTTTCACTAAGCCACTTATTGGAGAAAAGTTTGATAAGTTTAGATCAAAGCTTTCTGTACTTAAAGTTTGTTGGCTTTAAAGCTCTGTATATGACTGTATAAAAAGTGACTCTACTTTGAGGGAGAGACTTAGAATTAAAGTAGAATCATTGTGGTACCGTACTGTGGTTCCTATCAGTGGATAAGGATCAGTTGGCCTCGCCACGAGGCAAGTCGACAGGACATGCGTCCCGCCACAGCAACCTGGGTCATGCATGGGTTGCCTGAGTGAACAACTATATGTATAGTGTAATTTCATTTTGAGAAATACAGTTGCTATGTGAGCTTGCTGTGGAGAGTGTTTTCTGTCTGTGTTACTGTGTAGCATGATCTGGGTTCCTGAGCAAAGCAAATTCTAAGTCAAAGTCCTAAGATATGATAGTGGAGGTGAGTACCTGTCCACTAAACTCAAGGATCTTTGTAATCAATGTGAGATCAAAAGACAACGCAAGCTCATACTCCTGAACTCAATGGTGTAGCTGAGCGCAAGAATCATACGATTGTGGAAAGTGCCAGATCTATGCTTATTGAGATGAAACTACCAAAAAACTTTTGGTCAGAAGCATGCATTACCGCGGTCTATCTTCAAAACAGAAGTCCTACCATTGTCGTACCAAAGCATTAGAGGAGTTTTGAGCTCCAAAAAGACCCTTTAAGAATTCGTGCAAGATGTAGTTTATATTATTAAGATATTATAACACTAATACTTTTGACTTGCCATAACTTTTTATTCGTAGCTCAAAAGTATGTCATCTAACATATCATTGGAAAGCCCTTGTCAAGCGCTTTCTAATGCACCAAACTGCGCTAAATTTGGACTTACCACTAAAAAGTTATGCCATTTTTAGTGTGGAATCAAAATGTGGTCTCAAAAAGTTATGTTACGTAGATTTCAAATTTGAGTGTTTTGATTGGTCCATGTGTAAGAAGAAATTGAGGAAAAAAATATAAAAAGAATCTTTACAAAGGGTCTTTTTTGGATTTAGAGCTCCTCTAATGGTAACGCCTGAGGAGGCATTCACAAAGAAGAATCCAAAGGTGAACCACTTGTGAATCTTTGGCTGTAAGGTCTTTGTACACATTCCTAAGGAAGAGAGACGTAAGCTTGATGTAAAAGTTGCAAAGTGCATCTTCTTAGGATATGATGATCTTGTAGAGTGCTATAGATGTTTCGATCCATTAGAGAACAAAATACATGTTAGCCGTGATGTTATCTTTGATGAAAATCTAACATGTACAAAGATGAGGATGCTGAGAAGATGGATACATCTACTAGAAAAGATGGTAAAGTGAGAAATAATCTTGATGATGGACCATTTGTTGATGTTCCTAGTGATGGATAGATGGATACACCTCATGATGTTGCTACTCAATCTCAAGAGATAGGTTGAAGAGTTAGAGATAAACCTTTTGGTGGCAAGAGAATTGAAGTTGCAGGTGAAAAATGCAAGGACAAGGATGTACCATGGGATACATTTTCACTAGGAAACCGACCACCTAACAGGAAGCTCCCTAAGTGGTTTGAGAGATTGATGGAGAGCCACGACATGGATGGCTTTCCTGAATTATCTATCCAGGGAGAGCTACGAAGATCAACAAGAGAGAGGACACAACCTGATAGGTATGAAACAAATTATGCTCTCTTATCTAGCATCATTCAAGGCAAAGAACCTTCAACTTATGTTGAAGCGAAGGATGATGACATTTGGGTCAAGGCCATGGATGAAGAGATGGAGTCAATCGCTAAGCATGGCACATGGGACTTAGTGGAACCACAAGTTGGCAAGAAACCTATATTTCACCCTCTATCATCTCCCTCACTCATGAAGGTGTTGGAGCAGGTCATTTCTCATCCGAAATGATTGCTAAGAAAGTCCTCTTGGCCGGATTTTGGTGGCCAACTCTTTTTAAGGATACACACACCTACACTAAGGCTTGTGATGTTTGTCAAAGAACCAAACGATTTCAAAAGACTGATTACATGCCTTTGCACCCTGTCACAATTGATCAAGCTTTTCAGAAATGGAAAATTGATTATGCTAGACCCATTAGTCCTGCTGCTAGACACACTCAATCCCACTATATCGTAGTAGCTACAGACTATTGTATCAAATGGGCTGAAGCAAGAGCTGTTCGCAATGCTGACACGCATTCTACAACAAACTTTCTCTATGAATAGGTTATTGTTCATTTTGGATGTCCTCTAGAACTTATCAGCGATAGGGGTACACATTCTCTTAACTCTGTCATAGCAAATCTCTTGTGGTACATCGCAAAAGTTTTCTGTATTATCCACGATGCAATGGCCTGACAGAATCCACAAACAAAATCTTATGTGGCATTCTCACCAAAACTGTCGAATCCAGCCGATCCGATTGGGAACTAAAACTTTGTGCTACTCTATGGGCCTATCGCACTACCCCGAAGCGAGCCACAAGCTTAACCCCTTTTTAGCTAGTATATGGCCATGCTCAACAAGTCCACAAACGTCGACAAAAAGCATGGCATGATCGATTCTTAAAACTCAAAGAGTTTCAGGTCAGAGATAAGGTTCTGCTATATCAAGCCAAAGCATTAAAGGAAAACTCAACTTTTCCGGCCAATGACCTTATGTCATTCAAAAGATATTTGCCTCCGGATATGTCCAACACATACAGTCCAACAAGATGAAGCAATCTGGACATTCCTTGACTTATCATGAATATCCACCTGAAAGTCCAGAACCACTAGCCATACAAGATGGCTATACATGACAACGTTAGTAAATATGCAGCATGAATGGAGGCAGATTAAAATGGGATTTAGGAGAGCTAGTGAGAATAAATCCAACACCCCCCCTTAATCTGGATCCATGAATGCCTTGACCTTCAGACTGAGCAGTGCACAAAATCTGTTGTGTGCATTAACATTGAGTGCTTTCGTGAAGATGTCTGCAACCATGTCCTACATTCTACAGTATGTTAAGCTTACCTCTTTGTCGAGAACCTTGCCCCTAATGTAGTGATATCTGATCTCAATGTGCTTACTCCTAGAATGAAATCAAGGGTTGGCCAATAAGGCAATAGCACTTTGATTATCACAAAATAAAATTGTAGGGCTATACTAATACAGATTGATGTTTGACAGCAAATTTCTCAACCAAAACACTTCCTTAATAGATTGAGAAGCAACAATGTATTCCGCTTCAGTAGAGAAAAGTGCGATAGAGGTTTGCTTACGACTGTTCCACAAATTAGGACCACCAGTGAAGAAGAATGTAAATCCCGATGTGGACTTACGATTGTCTGCATCTCCTCCCCAGCTTGCATCAAAATAACCACTGAGCTGATGAAGATTGTCGTTGTTGACATCTCCATAGCAGATGCATTGGTCCATGGTAGCTCGAATATATCTCATGACTCGAATAAGAGCCTTCCAATGGGTAATGCCAGGATTAGCCATATATTGGCTGAGTGAGCTTACAACAAAAGAGATATCTAGTCTTGTATAGACCATTGTGTATATGAGAGATCCAAGTATCGATCGATACAGATATTCTCTCATCTGCTCCTCTTCCTGCTTGGTCTGGGGACATTGGTCCTTCGACAAATGCAGGCCTGGATCCATTGGTAAGTGAGCTAATTTACAATTCATCAAATTGTATCTATTGAAAACATTGTGATAATACCTTTGTTGAGTGATGTAAATCAGTCGATTTGCTCTACCTCTGTGGATTTGCATTCCAAGAAAGAGTGAGTTCGCCCAGATCAGTCATGTCGAATTCTAAGAACAACATCTGTTTTGCATCCTTGACCATTTCGGTATTGTTGCTGAAGAGCAACCTATCATCCACATACAAGGATTCTGCAGAGAATCACCATTCGTCATCTTGAGAGAGTAGAATTTCTTCCTGAGATGTAGCTTGGAAGCTATATCTTGCACTTCGTATACTGTGCTCAAGATGTCCTAGACTTCTTTCGATGTCTGAGCCTTGGATACATGGCCGATCTGGGCGTGATGTTGAGCATGATCAGCAAGAAAACTTTTCCATCTGGCAATTGTTGCGTCTGCTTCGGGTTTTCCTTCTGCGCCTGTAACAACATCGTACAATTCTTTTGCCATTAGTATAGTTTTCATCTTAAATTTCCACAGATGGTAATTGGCTCCATCAAACTTGTCCATGATAGGACTGGCTTTCCCTTAAGAATCCATGTGGAAGAATTAGTCTAAGTGATAGGAGAAACTATCGGTGACTTAAGTATGAAAATTTGATATTTACAGAACAAGAAAACAATTACTCTATCGGCTAGTAGAGTCTTGTACTGTGGAAGCTTATCAAGCTATGAAAATTGCTCTGATACCATGTTGGGAGAGAGAGGGGGAGAATAAATGACAAACATGAACGAGAAACAAAATCGAACAAGAAGTGATCGAGAAAAGAACTCGAACATAAAATGTTCGTGTGCAGCGGAGTGAAGTATATGACTCTCTCCGTAAGCATGACTACGCCTATCAAAATGACAGAATTTTAGTGATAGAAATCATGGTCATTCTAGATTACGTAGCCAAACATTAATAGATGAAGTGCTAGAAGAATAATTTGTTGCGAATAGCAAGACAAATTATATGTCACGAATGATTCGCGAAGAGCTAGACTGTGCTCGACTGATAATTAGTCGCGAATGATTCACGAAAGACAAGATTAAATGTTAATTGTCTATTACTAGTAAGAACAACTAGAAAGATCAGACATAATGAAAGATAAGCATAGCAGTACTAACATAGATCTAAACACAAAATAAAGAACTATATCAGATTAAGTATATCATGTATACATGTCAATAATGCGGTAGAGCACAATATAGTAGCGGACGAAACCGCGTGCCCGACAAAGCTTATTTCAATCTGTTAAAAGGAATTAAACTTTAATTCTAACAAAATGAAGAATCAATGCTCAGGGCATCTACTTTGTTTATGTCATCTTCTTCTGCTCTCTTTATTATCTTTTTCACAAATGGTGTCCAGTATATATATGCTACATAATATTATAGGTGTGCAGATGTGAAAGTACAGAGTGGACGTGCTGTCTGTAGGAGATCGTGGGTGGCTGCAATCGTTATCCAATTGAATAGCGCAACTGCATGGGGTGAGCGTGAAAAGGGTGCGACGTCAACAAGTGCTGAAGTGAATGTTAAACTATGTAGAAATAGTGTCGGGATTCTTTCGCCTTTTCTTCGTCTGTGCGAATTTGCATGTGAATATGTAGATTGCGTGACAACGTTAGTAAATCTGTAGCATGAATGGAGGCAGATTAAAATGGAATTAAGGAGAGCTAGAGGGAATAAATCCAACATTTTTCATTAAAGACTATGCCTTAAAGGACATCCTAATTACAGGAGATAATCTAGTGTCGTTGGAGGATTTAACTTCCTTTGTGCCCCATGAGCTTGATAGAATCATGAATACTCGACATATCAACTAAGAAATCGCTTGATTTCTGAATATCTGATTCATTGAAAAAGTAAGTCAGAAGATGAGGACACTTTGAAAAGGAGGACGATTTGAGGTTTAGATTCCCTAGCTTTCTCCCATAGAAGGAAGTTTCTATGAAGTAGAGAATGTTATGTACCATAATGGTACGCCTTTCATTGATGGCCTCACAAGAGACTCTTTTGTATTTCCAGGTGATGGTGCAAGATCCTTGCAAACCCTAATATCAGTTCAACGCGTAGATGTGCTATCTGATTGATTAAACTGGCCATTCGCGCGTTGAATCTATATTAGGTTTCTTTTTAAAACAGTCTAACTTCTTAACTGTAACTCTAATTGAGATGAACATGGTGCCATTAGAAAGAGCTCGACAAGCGTTTTGCAACCAGACCCTACATGACCTAGTTCCGAGTTACAAAGTTCGCAAAAAATCTCCCGCTCAAATCCCAAGGGCGCGCGCTGAACCGATATTAGGGTTTTGAATTTTGTTTTTTGAAAGAGCTCGACGAGAGCTTTGCAACGGCACCCGAATGACCTGATTCTGACTTACGGTTCAAAAGTTATAGGCAGTTAAAGTTTTGGCACGGGCTTTGCAACGACACCAGAATGACCTGATTTTGACTTACAGTTCAAAAGTTATAGGCAGTCAAAGTTTTGGTGCCAAAACTTTGACTGCCTATAACTTTTGAACCGTAAGTCAGAATCAGGTCATTCTAGTGCACCAAAACTTTGACTGCCTATAACTTTTGAACCGTAAGTCAGAATTAGGTCATTCTGGTGCCATTGCAAAGCTCTCGTCGAGCTCTTTCAAAAACAAAAAAATTCAAAATCCTAATATCGGTTCAGCGCGCGCCCTTAGAGTTTGAGTGGGCTCAAACCCTAAGGGCACGCGCTGAACCGATATTAGGGTTTTGAATTTTTTCTGGAGAAAGAGCTCGACGTGAGCTTTGCAAAGGCACCAGAATGACCTAATTTCAATTTACGGTTGAAAAGTTTTAGGCAGTCAAAGTTTTGGCGCCAAAACTTTGACTGCCTAAAACTTTTGAATCATAAGTCGGAATTAGGTCATTCTGGTGCCGTTGCAAAACTCTTGTCAAGCTTTTTCCAAAAAAAAATAAAAATTCAAAACCTAATATCGTTCAGTGCGTGGAAAATATTGTTGGTCGGATTCTGGTGGCCAACTTTATTTATGGATACACATCAATTTGTAATGGCATGCAATGTATGTCAATGCGCAAAATGATCTCAATTCAAGGATTTCATGCCATTAGATCCCATACTGTCTGACCAAGCATTTTTTAAATGGGGAATTGACTATGTGGGACCAATTAGCCCGGCTGCTAGATTCACACAATCTCAATACATTATAGTAGCCACCGACTATTGCACCAAATGGGTCAAAACTCGTGCTGTTAAATCTGCAGATGCAAAATCCACTGCTAAATTCCTTTATGAGCAGGTTATAGTACGTTTTGGGTGCCCATTAGAGATCGTTAGAGATAGGGAAATGCATTTCTTAAATGTTGTGATCAAACACTTACTATCCACCTTCCTAGTGGTCCATAGGACAAGTGCTCCTTATTACCCTTGTTGTAATGGCCAAGCTGAGTCAACTAATAAAATCTTATGCGAAATCCATACTAAGACCATGGAGGACAGTAGATCTGATTGAGAATTGAAATTACATGCCGCACTTTGGGCTTATCGCACAACCCCTAAGAAATCTACTGGATCTACCTCTTTTCAGTTGACTTATGGCCAGGAAGCAGCTATGCCAGTTGAATTTTATGTCCCATTCTTACGCCTGGCCTATGATCTGCAATTGGATTTTAAACAAATCTTAGCCAATCGCCTATTTCATCTTGAAAAGCCTCTTGAAACCCGTATCATTAGTGTCCATGCACAACATGTTCACAAACGTAGACAAAAAGATTGGCATGATCGTCTAATTAAGCTTAAGGAGTTTAAAGAGGAGGATAAGATCCTCTTGTACCAAGCTAAGGCACATAAGAGGAAGTTCACAGGGCAAGGGCACTATTTGATTGACCAAATCTTTTCGTCAAGTTATGCATGCCTTAAAACACTTGATGGAATCCCCTTAGATTCCGTAGTGAATGGAAGTTTTTCGGTTCTTCCCTTTACCATGCACTTTACGGACCATCTCAAGGCTGTATCCCTTTTTGAATGGGTCAATGTGAGCTATTTTAAATCAATGCACAATTAAACTCATCTCGATATAAGATGCAATCATTGGGACCTGCATGAATACTCTTGTAATCCATGCTGACCATACATAGCATTTTCTTGGCTTCTTGTTGAGATGCCACCATGGTGTTATTTGGAGGCAACATTTTTCTGAGCAAACTGTGACAAAATATTTATGTAATTAGTTATATATAGTTTCTCACAACGCATGAAAAAATAATATGAGATGAGAATTTTTCTATAACACTGTGCCATTCACAGCCCATGATCACAAGGGGGACATGGATAACATGATGGATGCATTCTTCACGAACCCACCCGAGGCTACATTGACAAGGGAAGAAGAGATGATGCATGGCTTGGCATCCACTCCTCTGTACAAGGGTGGACAAATGTCAAAGTTGTGAGCTTGTTTGTTACTTTTGAACTGGCAAACTAAGTACAAGTGGTCAGATGCGAGTGTAACGATGTTGTTTGGGTAAGCTTGTGAGCTTCTTGTGTGTTATAGACAAACCGATCTCATTTCATTTTATTTTTTGATGCGTTGTGAGAAACTATATATAACTTATAACATAAATATATATTTTGTCGCTGTTTTTTTCATTTTTTCTTGGCCATGACTTTGACTCTCTTTGTCTTTTCAGGGGAGTGCGCTTGAGATGGAGGGTGTTTCTTTTTTGGAGAAAGCAATTTCAGTGAGGACAAGTCTTCACTAATTGGTATAGATTGTTGAATGAAAGGTAGCAAATCTTTGATTAAATTCTTCATGTTTTTTAATATTATCTTCAGTTTCTCAGGAAGGAAAGATGTTCTACACACGTTAGCTTCCATTAGAGAAAATAATCTAACATCATTATTTGTCCCCCAAGTTTCAATCAGGATTGACTCCCCCAAGTCACCCTCATAGTCTATTCTTTGAATACGACCACAAGACTTCGAATTACCCTCATTCAGAATAGTTGCTTTCAACTTGCACACATACAGAAATAGTCCTTCCTCTGGAGAATACGATAAGGCCCAGGAATTATTTGGCAGTTTCTTGATGGAAGATGAGAAAGATTCTTTCACTGAATTTTCTTTTGGATCTTCCACATTCTCATCAGAATAACGTCTAGCCAATGGATCGGCTTGTCTAGCCTTCAATATTGCTGGAATCTGTGTATCAGAAAATATTCCTAAATTTTGACTGTCATGTCATAACTTTAGTCGTTTCTCAACATTTGCCATTTCTTTTTCTGGGGTTTGCGTCTTTTTGCTCCTGAAAATTAGAATAATACTCGTTATTCACGTTCATTCAGCATCAAATTTTATATTTTAATAGATAATAAATCTCATAAAAAAGCTTGACATGATTAATTCACAAAGTTTAAATCTAGTAATTACTTGTTATCTTAATATAAATTTGCTTAAATTTTGTCAAATGATAGCTATGGTAATTATCTTAACAGAGTATTTAATCAACGGATCTTATTTACAAAGAGTATCACCATGTAATTCAAACTACTTACCAAAACCTAAAGATTATATGCACTGAATAATGTTTCTGTTTTGCATTTGTTTGATGCAAATACACTCATGGCAAATTTTATTCTAAATGGATACAATGCATACTTTATGCACAAACATGATGCAGTGCATCGTGAATGTTGGCTAACATTATGCATTGCATAGACCTAAACACACTAACTTGATGCACTGCATCGACTTGGGTCACCAACTCAATGCCATGTGTCGAGATGGATCACCAACTCGATGTAGTGTATCGAGTAAGTGATCCAGCTCAACGCAGTGCATCGAGTTGGTGATTCATCTCGATTTAGTGCCCCCATTTCGATGCAGTGCATCAAAATGGTGTGTCCAACTCGATGTAGTGCATCAAGATGGTAATCCATTTCGATGCACTACATTAACATGGTCCATCAACTCGATGCACTGCATTGAGTTGGACACACAATTTCGATGCACTGCATCGAATTGGACCACATTTTCGATGCATTGCATCAAAATTTGACTAACATATTACTCAACCCTAGGAAAACAATGGCAAATTTTTTTAACCCTAGGAATCTGCGGCGAGAAATACTCATAAATAATATTACGGACATACTTGTTGGTCTTTATTTTGTGGAGGCAAGGGAAACGGAATGCAGTGTAGTAGGTGAGCCTCTCATTTTCTTCATATGAGGGAGCCCCAGTGGTCAGTGTAAACAACATATAAAAAAATGTGTTAAGAGATGTGTCAAAAAATGTGTCAAAGAACGTGTTAGAGAATTTGTTAAATCTTGTCCATAGTGAGGCATTTGGGTCGTTTGGTTCTGACAATCATTGTGCCAATGTTGACACTCCATTTGTGAGCATGGAAGTTGACATGCTCACTGAGTCAAGCAACAATTAGTCAGATAGTGAGACTGTTGGCTTAACTAATGAGAAAAATGCTTACCAAGAATGTTCGCCAATTGTATTTCGTTGCATAAGGCGTTCCTTTGGTAAGGATAGAAAAGATTTTTTGACAGCTGATCAACAAGTTCAGGAGGCATTGCATTCATTTTGTTGTAATGCAAATTGTTTAATAAAGTTAGGAAAACAAAAGATAAAAAGATGGAGAACATTTTATTTAGGTCTGAGTCCTAGTGAGCAAGACGTGTTTCTATCCTCACAATTGATACCTTGTATAAAAATAATGTTTGACTATAGTCTGGGGAATGACCTCGTTTGTAGAGGGGCATTTAAAATTGTGTTGAGAGCCTTGACAACTCTCGACTGGAGAGGATAAAGTACAGAGTTAATAAGTTCGGTCATATCCAACCATCTCCGAAGGTTGTGGGTGATGTTGCACAACACACATTGTTATGGATGGAAAAATATTTTTGTCTTCATTGCGAGGTAATGCCAACGACTGGCAAATTCCATCTTGTTGATAACTTTATTCGAATGGAAATTTTTTCAGTATACAAAGAGCATATGATTCAAAACAGCGACAGGTATATATATCTTACTCATATTTCACAAAACTTTGTTAAAGAGATTTCAATAATGTCTCTATTCCACGAAAAGTGTGAATGGGAGTATGTAGTACGTGTGTAGAATTGAAAAGTAAAAGAAAAGCCTTAAGGGATCTGACGAAGATTGAGGCGGTGAAGTCAGTTGAATGATCATAGAGAGGAACAAGCAGCGGAATGTCAAAAAATAATGCATCATCGTAAAAACTTCTTTGGGTTTTCAAAGAAGTATTTTGGCATTGTCATTGATGAAATGGATCAAAAAAAGACACAGTTGCCTCACTTCACACGGCTACCAAAGGATGTTCATAAAGAAACGATGATTCAAACGCATTTGGTCGGTTGCTTGATATACAATGAGATTGTTTGGCAACCAATCCTATCTTTCATGCTAGGAGCAAGCATATTGAGGTAACATATCACTTTGTAAGGGAGCAAGTCATAGCAGAGGAGGTGGCGCTTCAACATTTTCCTTCAAAGGAATGTGTAGCTGATATCTTTACAAAAGCATTGGGAAAAGACTTGTTAATGAAGCATAGGACTTCACGTGGAGTGTTCTCAAAGTCTATGCTAAAACTAGTTGAAGAGGGGGTGTGAGAAATTTCAACTAGTTTTGCTATTTTGGTCATATTTGTATATTTGGCAATTGAGGCTAATTTTCATATTAGACTTAGAGGTTGACTTTTCAAAGGTATATTAGTCTAAAAGCATTTGAATAAGCACTTTTAGAAAGTGTGGGAAATTGTTGTACATGAGTTTCGTAGATTCAAATTTGAATGTTGGAGACATTGAATCTAGTCCACATTAATGCTAGGGTTTTTGTTATGGAGAGAAACCAAACTTATTAATGAGTCATGGATCTGCTACATATAGTTGTACACTCATGGGAAGACACACATTATCTCTCTCGTATCTCACTTCATGCTTATACATGAGTTCTCTTGGGTTCATCTATCTATTGGTGCACTATATTTGTGATATCTTGCAATCTTGTGTGTTGAATGCTCATTTTATGCTATTTCGGATCCACACGTGTGAAATACAGTAGCTTACTATTTTTGTACAGACAACAACTTCATCATATCATATGTTTGATGTTTGATCAGGTTCTTATTGAATTTGCATCTCTTTCATTAAGTAGATGTTGATTTTTCTACATTGGCAACATTGGTAGGATTGATCTCTTTCTAACCAAAGATCAGGTTATTGATTTGGATCTTGATTGATCTGAAATCCTTCACAGTTTGTCCTCAATTTATGGTCTTACACAACAAGATGCCATGGTTGGGTCTATAGCCTACAAGTCTCGTTACTCTGGACCTCGGATCAGCCGACATCAGAAATATTCCTTTGGCTAATTGTGATAATGGTAGAGAATCTACCAACAATAATGCAAGCCATCTCAAGTGATAGGGACAATTTTATCCATAGGAGAATGAATTCGAGCAAGCTAAATGTCCTAAACTTGAGATTGATCGAGTTTGAACATCCTATGTCAAGACATAGGGACCAAACTCAAACTATCTTACACAGACATAAAATTGATTCTACTTGAATGTCTTAAACACAAGCTTACTCTAAATTGATAAGTCAATTGACAATCTCTAGTCATATATGAAGTGGTCATAAGCTCCTTGTGTATTAAATGACTTCTTCTTACTGCAGAAATCAAAATTCGCAGAAGCATTATGCACTTTTTATCGAGGCACCCTGATTATAATCCACCTTTGAGTTGCTTTAGTATACCTCTTCAGCCTTGCTACAATGCCCAACAGTAAGAAAAATATTTGTAATTTCTTAGCATTCTACTTTACAACTTGAGGGTGAACTTGATGATTGTGAAAATTAATTTTACCTTTCACCTTGATGTCCAAATCAAAATCTAGCCCTTGCAATACTTTCAAAATGATCTTTGTTGTCCATGATGCACTTCAAATGTCAGAATTATTAAAGCTATATCTAAGGGAGTGTCCCCATTAAACCTCTACTCTTAATGGAGTCAAAGGTGCATTTTGAAAAGAAATCAACATGTTCTTTTTTTCTCCTAAAAGAATAACCCTTTGGATCAAGGCAGGGGCTACAAACCTCTGGACATTTCGATTTGAGATTTTAATTCTAAAACTTATGAACGTGCATTTGATCAAGGTTGTAATTTGATCAAGGTTATGGAGAAAAACCAAACTCATAAATGAGTCATGGATCTGCTACAGATTTGAGATTTTAATTCTAAAACTTATGAACGTGCATTTGATCAAGGTTGTAATTTGAGTAGAGGGACAATGAAGGCAAAGTGCCAAACAAGGGCTTTCATTGTCAACTTAGTTTGATTTTTTAAATCTAGAAGTTGTGAGCATGCATTTAGTGTTAATTGCAATAGAGGGCCGATGAAGACAAGCGTCCATGCCTGTGTTATAAAGATGTTGAAATATATATATATATATCTATATATATATATATATATGTATAGATAGATAATGTAGTGTGATCAATTGAACAACTTTGTGTAGAAGAAAAACAGTTTGAACAACAATAAAAGCTTTTACTATGCAATTGATTCTCATCATTGCTGTGCACAAAATGCCCGAGAGCAGATACAATATAGTAGCAAATCTGATGATTTTGACTAATAGAATTACCAGACACACTACTCTTGCTCTGAGAAATAAGAGCATCTTCTACACGCTGTTCAGGTATCTCAACATATAAAATCATCTGATCGGTATCAAACTGTGAAAATGGTCGTGGAATTTAATTTTCATAGACGCACATGTAGAGTGATGATTTTAATGTTGCTGAATCAGAAATGGTGTTTTCTGGCCTCTTTTTTAGCATGTTTCACTTCATGGCGTTCATGAAATGTAACACCCAACATACCGACAGTCACTGCTTCGGCGATGGATTGTTCAACCTTGTGCCTGTGGGCGTGCTCCGGATGCTTCTTTGCTTCATGTTTCTCGTGCTGTTCACACAACAGAAATTAAATGAGTGCGGTCAATATTCTTAGCAAATTGCTGGATATAATCATGCCTCTCCAGCAAACATAGATGCCTAACAAAATCCACGTGGACTATGTCAAACTACGAGATCGACGCATAAAGAGGAGAAAAAGTGCTGATTGAGGTGAATTTCATGTGACTTACAAGTGCAAAAGCTCCTGCCGCCAGCGCCCCTGCTTCTGCAAGGTGTTTTTTGTGCTTGTGTGCCTTAACCTCTTCCTTTGCGTTGTAAGATGTCGCATGGTTACCAGCCTCCTCGCTGGCCTTGTGATGCAGGAAGCTGTGATGCTCATGATGATGGCCTCCAGTCATGCTGTAATATAATATAAAGTAACTGCAGCCGGTGTCTTGCAGACACGTAACAACGTGACAGAACTAACCGACAGCCAATTAGGAGGAACTAGTACGGAGTGCCACTGAAATTAAGACCAATGAGGAGGAGCAGAAAGATAGTAGCTGATTGAAACTATCAGAAACACAATGAGGCAGCCCAGACGAGACGATCAAGATAGTGGGCAATCTTGTTAGCAACTTGCGATGAGACTTATAATAAGCTGATTGAAATGTGTGTTGAGATGAGAGGAATATCGGAGACGTTCCTATATATACATATTGGTATTGGGTGTGATCCGGATTCCGTAGTATATTGCGACGTTGTAGGTAATTAGAAGAAGAAGATAGTATGGGACGCGGCTTTGGAAATGTGGCATGGCGGTTGCTGTTGCTTCTCGGATTGATCATTCATCCATCCATCCATCCATCCATGAGGTACCGAGTGGATGCGACCCGTCACGCGAATAGAAGAAGAAGAAGAAGACGACGAAGTCTGAAGAAGGAAATGGA
Source organism: Diphasiastrum complanatum (assembly GCA_029204225.1). NCBI lineage: Eukaryota > Viridiplantae > Streptophyta > Lycopodiopsida > Lycopodiales > Lycopodiaceae > Diphasiastrum > Diphasiastrum complanatum. The sequence goes on along the minus strand of CM055098.1, from coordinate 8,788,256 downwards.
CAGATTCGAAGTAAAAGACAGAGAGCAGCAGCACATAATAAAAAGATGAACGCGCTTTGACTTTGGGGGTGAGACCTTCCCAGTTTTGAGGCATAGTGGTTATATATATTAGGGTGGGTGGGGCCTTCCCCACCTTCGGAACTATCCCCAAGAACTTCATAGGAATCTTAAGTACACTCTAAAGGGGCTCTAGGCCTTCAAAGGGCAGTTGCCTGAGGGCAGCACCTAAGGGGATGTAAAGCCCTTTATGAGGACTTCACATGACATAAAGCTTTTGTGTTGCCTTGCTCTAGCCTTAATGCTCTGCCCAAATGGTTGGTGAAACATTTTTTGTGGCCCATAATTCTCTCCTGGACCTCTCTAAGAGGACTTTATGAATTCATAAAGTTGCACTCTTAATACTTCCATGTTACATGTAAGTGTTCCTCTAAATACAAGGACATATTTTTGAGAGATGCTCTTTACGTACTGGATAGGAAATATTAGATGATGACCCCTAAATTCCGATGGCAAGTGGGCTTTTTAGACATTGCAAAGCCCGCCCTTCACATTTTCTCGACATCTCTCTCGACTTTTCACACCACATGCCATGGAAACTTGCTCTAAACAACATAAGAGAGTGTCATTGTGCCAAGCCCACTCAAATAGCAATAATTATGAAACTAAAGTCACAATCAAGAGAAGGACATAGCATTTGACATGTTGATATATAGCCATAAAACACAATTCACAAATAGAGCTTCACAGAATCATCATTAGAATCAAAGAGATGGAAGGAAATCAATACGAAATGGGGTGGAATTCATGTGGATTGGGCACATGAGACCTAGCAAGCTCTCTTCCCAAGACTCGCATTCACAAAGAGAAAGCTAACATCTCTTATTTGCAAATGAGCCAAAAGATCTTTCAAACTCATGTCTCTTGTTTATTTGTAGACAAATCTCCTAACATAACTAAACATAACTACCTTGAAGTATAATTAGCTCTTGTTAAGTCTTATTAAGTGTACCTTGGGCCCTTGTTGTTGGCCTATTATCCTTATTTAAGTACTTTGGAGGGCCTAAACAGAAAACAACATTTTTCTTAAGGCTAGTAGCTTCTTTTGGGCCTAACAAAGCTTACACTAGATACTATAATGTGTTGATAAGCACTGATGTATGTCAAAATATTGAAAAATCTATCTAATGTTGTGAGTATGGGTCCTAAAAATGCCAAAGATGAATTGAGCTTGTCAATCTTTGCGACTGCTTCCAGATACTCGGGATGGTCTGAGGCTCCGGTGCAAGCAGGCACAAATGGAATTTGTTGTGTAAGGTCATCAATTCTAAGTAAGGCTTGAAGGTACTCGTCGTGTGCATCTGGTCCGCCGCAAGATGGGGTAGCTTCACTTAAAAACTCCCTTAGCTCCGCCAATTCTTCCTCGACAAGAGCCTTCGAATCCTCGAGTGGTTGCAGGAACTCAACTCGAAAATTGTCGCGCATCTCATCTTGGAGCTGGTTTAGCTTCCTGAGGTCGACTGTAACGAACCCTGCATTGGAGCATACAGAGAGAGCAGCTTCTGCCTTCAGTCTTCTCATTCGCTCCTCCTGGAAATGTTTCTGGAGCGTGAAATTATGTTGATTTGCAGCTGTCAGTTGCTACTTTAAAGAATCATTTTGAGTCTGATAATTATCAGACTTAGCCTCAATCGCCTTATTGATCTGTTTTAAAGAATCAGCTTCCTTTATTAAGGTTTGAAGCTGTGTGTCGAGAGAACGATTTCGTTCAATCAGCTTCATGTTGTCTGATTCGAGCGAATCAATCTTCTCGATACACGCCTTGAGATCCTCTTGGCATCTCCTTTCTGAGTTGACAAATTCCATCGTAAGTTGTTGGTGGTACTTGTCCAACTCATACACTTCAGCCACTAGGTTTTTGGCTTTCTTGGTCATAGTGCGATACCATTGGGGCTGGTCATCTGGTTGTGCGTCATCTGCCACAAGTGCCCCAGTGTCGCCTTCAACAGTTGTTTGTCTTTTGTCTGATGTATCAGACTGAGTTGCGTCATCATTAGAGGAGGAGGCACTCGGCTGCTTCTGAGATGTGGAAGCAAATGCAGGCTGTGAAGAATTAGCAGCAGCATCAGTCTCCATTGCCACAACTGGAACTGGTTCCGACTGGGATGGTGCAGCGTCAATGTCCATAGCAGTGGTAGCTGCTACTTCGACGGCTGGTGCAATTTTAGTAACGAGGCCGAAAAAATCAATTGGCTTGGGGGCCAACATCCTTCCCGTCAGCAATGTTTTCTCTTGCTCGTCCAAAATGTCGAAATGGGCGCATAGCCGAGAGACATGTGCTCCAACTCTAGAAAATTTTTGGTGCTTGATCCAGCGCAAAAATGCTTTATATGTAGTAGTGCCGAAACAAACCGGATTACCCGCAAGTGCGTCTAAGATGTAACCAAAATTTTGCACTGAAATCGTCGCATCAACATCCGTCAAAAAGAGTACTTGGTTTGCATATTTACAAAACATCTTAAATGTGGTATCACGAATCATATAGATCTTGTACCCCTTTGTGGGTACAAAGCAGTTGTTAAGGAAGTGGGCAGCTTCATCCACCGAATCCTTATTTGTTGAGATCATCTTCCCATCCATCGATAATCCAAGGGCTGTGCAGAACAAGTCTTCAGAGATAGTGAAGAATTTGCCTCGCACATGGACTTTGAAATCCACCTTTGAAATGGAATGAATGGAGTTGACAGACTCCGTACTGACTTCGGAGAGGATGATGGAGCGGTCCACATTGAAATTACCCAACCTGCATCGATCCAAAAAGGACTGGATGGATGTTAGGCGGATTTCTGCGCGTGCTTTCCAGATGATGTTAGAGCTTGAACTGGATCCAGAAGCCATTGTTCAATTTTTTCACGAAAGCTCGTAGATCGCAATAGTCGCAAATGAATGCTTTGATCGCAAAGAGAATGTGCGCAGGAAAACATAAAATTGCAGGCAGAAAGTGTAAGGAAAAAAATGGAAAATAACTCTGATATGCAGTAGCGGTGTGGAAGGGATGTTGACGTGGCATGGTGACCTGACATTTGGCACTTCCATTTATGGAGTACGTGCATGGGTCAGTGTTTGAAACTATGACTTGACAGATCGATCTTTAATGACGAAAAAACGTTTTTGAAAAGAAAACAAATAAATTAAGGAGAAACAATATCGGTTTTGATATGTGAGCATACACACGTGTGAATAATGAGGATCACGTGGCCATCATCTTTAATAGAGGGATGTAAAAAGTATGTAGATAGATTCTCGAAAGATTCTCGAAAAGGTAGATTGAGAGATTCTTGAAGGATACTAGAAAGTTTCTAGAATGTTTCGCGAAACATTCTTGAGAGATTCTAGAAAATGATACAAAACTTCACGAAGAATTCTTGAAAATGTTAAGCGTCATTCTAGAAAATTTCTCGAAAAACTGGAAAAAAAAAAATGCTAGAAAAATTCTTGAAAGAAAAAAAAATGACAAGTTTCAGTTCACAGTTAGAGTGTCGCAAAAGTTACTCGAAAAGTTCTCGAAAATACTTTGAAAAATAACTTAAAAGATTTAAGAGAAGACAAGAAAAATTCTCAAAAAAATCATGAAACAGTTTGAACAAATATTGAACAATGGTAGAAAAGTTCACGAAAATTTCTAGACAATTTTCTAGCAAAAAAAAAAAAGTCGCGAACATTATCAGAAAAATACTAGAAAATAATAAGAATAAAAATATATAAATAAAAAAAATCTGGTCAAAGGTAGTATTTTTTTTTACTGGACCCGTTAATACGTGTAGGTAGCAGTTCCCCTTCAAGTGATTGAAGTTGCATAGAACCATTGCCAAACACCTCTATGACTTTACTAGGTCCAAGCCATCGCGTATGGAGTTTTCCTGGGAACTTTTGATGGTGACTGTTATATATCAACACATAATCATCAGCTTTAAGATCACATTTTTTTATATGACTGTCATATTTCTTCTTTCTTTGTTTCTGGATTTCCTTCATTAATTTTTGTGAAGACTCACGAGCTTCAGCTAGTTCTTCAATATTAGTCAGCCTTTCATTTATACAGTCTGCATTTGTTCGTTGAGCTTGGATACAAAAAGATTTGACCTCAAATTCAATTGGCAAAATATGTCAGAAAATATGGTGTTTGTTTCGTCGTGATTTTCTCTGTATTTCGATAAGCCCAAAGAACTGATGGTAGTTTCTGATCCCAATCCATTGCGTGTGCAATAGTAATTTTAGTCAGGATCTTACATAAAATTCCATTAGCTCTTTCTGTCAACCCGTTTGCTTTTGGATTATACAATGTAGTTTTTCTTTGTTTGATAAGAAAACAAGTTGTCAGCAACCGTATAGTGTCATTTAAAAAATATGTACCTCGGTCACTTACTAGTTCGAGTGGACACCCATATCTGGTGATAATACTTTTGAATAAGAATGTCGCGATAGTTTTTGCATCATTTCTTTTTGTCGCCTCTGCTTCCACGTTCTTTGTAGCATAATCCGTTGCAACTAGAATATATCGACATTTTCTATGTCGGGTAACAGGTTTAATTGGACCGACAAAGTCAATCCCCCACTTCTCGAATGGTGCAAGAGGAAGGATTGGTGTCAACGGCCAATTCATTGATTTTGTAGGCTTACCAGATCTTTGGCATGGATCACATGAACGAATAAAGTTTGATACATCCTTAAACATTGTTGGCCACCAATACTTGGCAGTCAATATCTTATTCACTATGTTCTTCAAAGCAAAATGTCCACCAACATCTTCTAAGTGTAAGGCTTTAACGACCTTTTTAATGTCTTCGGATTCGAGACATCTTCGAAGCTGATGATCTGCACCAAGCTTGTACTAAACATTGCTAATAATTGTATAAGGTGCTACCTTATATTGAAAAACTGTCTTTTGCTCCAAATCATAACCATCCGGATATATCTGATCCTTGAGATAAGTAATGATATCATAATATAGCGAATTTGTAGATGAAATATCAAATAAATGTTCGTTTGGAAAATCATCATTGATAGGATCTTCAATTTTTCCAGTGCTGAGTCGCGATAGATAATCAGCATTTGTATGATACTTTCCTTGACAAAGCTCTACTTGATAAGTGAATTCTTGCAGAAGTAGAACCCATCGAGAAATTCGTCCTGATAGATCTGGTTTATTTATAAGATACTTAAGAGCATAATGATCCACATGAAACATAAATGCATATCCCAGCAAATAATGCCGAAAATTTTTAACAGTGAAAATCATGCCAAGTGCTTCCCTTTCTGTAGCCGAATAATTTTTCTCTGATGCATTGAGCTGTCGACTCGCATAGTAGATGGGATGATCCTTCTTCTGGTCGTCCTTCTGGCTTAGACAGATGCCAATAGCAAATGCAGAAACATCCACAAAACTGTGAAATAAAATAGCCCAGTTGGGTGGTCTCAGAATAGGAGCATTGATCAACATTTGCTTAAGATCTTCAAATGCTTTCTGCTGTTCATTCGTCCACAAGTATTCCACTTGTTTCTTCAGTAGATGTGTAAGAGAGGCAGCAATAGCAGCATGAGTTTGAATAAATCTCCTGTAATCGCCAACATGTCCTAAGAAAGCTCGTAGTTCACGCAAATTGGTTGGTATCAGGAGGTTCTTTATAAGCTCGACTTTATCTTTGTTGACTTCTATTCCTCTGTTAGATATTTTGTGTCTGAACAATATTCCTTCTCTCATACCAAAAAAACATTTCTCTGGATGAAGAGATAAATGAGTATCTCGACACCGTTGCAATGTTAATTTCAGCTTCTGTAGGTGTGTCTTTATATTACTGTACACACAAAAATTATCAATAAGTATTTCGAGAAAAGTTCTCAGGAAGGCTGTGAAAATTAACATCATGATTCGCTGAAAAGTCACTGGAGCGTTACAAAGACCAAAGGGCATTTTGTTGTAGGCCCCAATCCGTCGTGAATGTGGTCTTTGACCGATCCTCCTTTTGCACTCCCACCTGATTATATCCAGAGAAGCCGTCACAGAAACTGTAACACTCTTGACCAGCAACCTGATCTAGGATGGAATCAGTAAAAAGCAAAGGATGATGGTCCTTCCTCGTGGTAGCATTGAGTTTTCGGAAATCCTGGCTTATTCATATTTTTCCAGTCTTCTTCTTCGGGACGACAACAATGGGTGAAACTCATTCACTACTTAAGACGAGATAGATTATACATGTCTTAAGGTGTGTGTTAAATTCGTCCTTGACCATTAGAGAGTATTTAGGATTGAGACGATACTGTCTCTGTCGAACAGGTACAACATCTTCCTTTAGATCAATTCGGTGCTCTTCAAATTCTGCAAGTATACCCTTCAAATCATCGAGCGACCAAGCAAAAACATCTTGATACTCCTTTAGTAGTTCAATGAATTCTGCCAACTCAGATTCTCTAAGTGACCTTGAAACATGCACAAATCTGCCGGGTGCAAGTTCAATCAGTTCAGTAGAATCTGGTAAGATGATACCTTCAGTCATATTGGCCTTGGTATGGCCATGAATTTCACGCATGGTTGACTCCATAGATGTTTTCTTGTTGTCAACCTGGTCCTTGTTACCAAATTCGTGTTCAAATTCATCACTCGAATCGTCATACTCTTTCAAGTTTGTGTCTGCAATGTTAATTTTTTCATACAAAACATTAGTTTCATCGTTGTAGGCATCCAAGAATTCTTCGTCATCAGCATTCTCATAACATTCAAAGTACTGCACTTCAATATTAGATTTATAAAAAAAAATATTCAAGGCATACAAAGATTTTTTTGATGTAAAATTGGTGTCGGACAAAGGAGTTCCACCTTCATATTTGTCACGACTCCAGGTTATGATTTGTTCTGCTGGCTCACCTTGGTTATTGGTCTCACCAGTATGAAATCTTAGCTCTCTGGATTTTCAATGTACACTAGCATTTGATTGATAAAGCCAAGGTCGTCCAATCAGCACAGAATAGGATGACAAACCGAGTGGTTTGATAACAATGAAATTCATGGTGAATGGCTTGGCTTGAATGTAGACAGTGACATCCTTCAGCTCACCAACATGTTTTCATCGTGTCGAATCAGCTAACTTGATGTTTCGCTTTGTTGGTTGAATGTCAGTCAGCCCCAGAGCATGAGCTATGTCTTCTGTTATTATATTTACACTGGAACCAGAGTCAACTGGCACGTTTTCGATCAGGCATCCTACAATAGTAACATCAATTTTAGGTACAGCGAGATCACCTAAATCAATGGACGAAACACCAGCATCTGGCAGAGAAATTTTCTTCTTCTTTGTAGGCACAAAAAGAACTTTCAGCTGCTTTTTGTAATAAGTGTTATCTGCCAACAGCTGTTCAAAAGTAATGTTTGGTCGAAAAGATCCGATATCAGTTACGATGTCATATTAACCATCATGCTTCCTGTAAATCAAGCCATACTCTGAAGTGCCTTTCACATAACGCAAAATGCGTTTAGCTGTCTTCCAATGCATTTCCGTAGGTGCTGCCATAATCTGACTTCTAATGCCATAAATATATAACATAACATAACATATATCTGGTCTAGTCATAGTAAGGTAAATCAAGCTCCCTACTAACTGTCTATATAGCGTAGCATCAAATGACTGTGACTCATCAAGCTTAGAAAGCTTTTTACCTGGTTCTATAGGAGTGTTTACTGGTTTGCAATCCTGCAACCTAAACCTGTACAGCAACTCTTTGACATACTTCACCTATGTTAAACCCAGTTCATTTCCTTTTTGCCACACTTCTACTCCAAGGCAATAATGCATCAGGATGAGATCGGTCATCTCAACTTACATACTGGCGCAAAGGTCTCCTCATAGTCAATGCCTTTACTTTGAGCATACCCTTTGATCACCAATCTTTCCTTGTGCTTTGCTATACTTCCATCTGCATGATACTTAGTCCTATATACCCATTTGCAACCAATGGGTTTCTTGCCAATTGGTGGTTCTACTATGTCCCATGTGCTATGCTTAGCAATTGACTCCATCTCTTCTCCCATGGCCTTGACCCAAATGTCATCATCCTTCGCTTCACCATAAGTCGAAGGTTCTTTGCTTTGAATAATGCTAGATAAGAGAGCATAATTTGCTTCATACCTTTCAGGTAGTATCTTCTCTCTTGTTGATCTTCGTAGCTCTCCCTGGTTAGATGATCCTGGAAAGTCATCTATGTCGTGGCTCTCCAACAATCTCTCAAACCACTTAGGGAGCTTTCTGTCAGGTGATCGGCTTCCTGGTGAAAATGAATCCCACGGTACATCCTTCTCCTTGTGTTTGTCAGTTGAGTAGTAGTATCTTGAGATGTATCCTCATATTCATCACTCGGAAGGTCAATGAATGGATCATCATTAGGTGGTATCCTCACTATACCATCTTTCCCACTGGATGTGTCTATCTTCTCAGCATCCTCGTCTTCATACATCTTGGATTCATCAAAGATAACATCACGGCTTATATGGATTTTGTTTTCGACTGGATCAAAACATCTATAACCCTTCACACGATCATCATATCCTAGGAATATGCACTTGATAGCTTTTACATCAAGTTTACGTCTCTCTTCCTTAGGAATGTGTACAAAGGCCTTACATCCAAAGATTCGCAAGTGGTTCACCTTTGGCTTCTTCTTCGTGAATGCTTCCTCAGGTGTTATCTTTGGTATGGCAATGGTAGGACTTCTATTTTGAAGATAGATTGCCGTGCTACATGCTTCTGACCAGAAATCTTTTGGTAGTTTCATCTCAACTAGCATAGATCTGGCACTTTCCACAATCGTATGATTCTTGCGCTCAGCTACACCATTGAGAGCAGGAGTATGAGCTTGCGTAAATTATCTTTTAATCCCACATTGATCACAAAGATCATTGAAGTCATTAGACTTGCACTCACCTCCACTATCTGATCTTAGGACTTTGATCTTCCTACCTGTCTGATTTTCAACCAATGCTTTGAAGCTCTTGAAGTTATCAAATGCATCTGATTTCTTTTTCAAGAAGTAGATCCACGTCTTACGTGACATATCATCAATAAAGGTCATGAAATAGAAGACTTTACCTAAGGATATAGTCCTCATAGGCCCACATAAATTTGTGTGGATTAAATCCAGGATGTTCTTTGCTCTTGCAACACCTCTTTATTGAACTTCTCTTGATGTTGCTTCCCATATACACAAGATTCGCAGATCGTTTTCAAGTGATCTTCTATGGTAGGCAATCCTGTTACCATCTTCAATTTCTCATCAAACTGAGGCTTCCCAAGTTCAAGTGGCCAAGCCTCTTATGCCACAACTCAATTTGCAATGGAATGGACAATACAAGTCCATGTTGCCCCTTAATTGTAGCATTCAACCTGTACAATTTCGTATTGGGCTCTCTTACTCCATCCGCAATAACTTTGAACTTTTGGTTCGCATCCTTCACAAAGCAACGATCATGGGCAGATTCTACTTTCAGCTTATGATCAGTAATGACTCCAACAGAAAGTAGATTTTTCTTCAAACATGGTACGTAAAGTACCTCCTTGATCATCCTGCTTTTTCCATCAGGTAGTTGGATTGAAACGGTGCCTATCCCCTTGATCATACACACCTCACCATTTGCTTGTGAAACAACACCTTCAAACTACTGAACCAATTCTTGTTACATGTCATGTGTCTTGTGGCTCCTCAGTCAATATACCATGCTTGATCATCTTGATTAGATGACAATGCAGATATGAAGATGCTAGAGTCTTCAATCTCACCCTCATCGACAAGGTTACGTGCTTGTTTTGGTTTTCCCTTGACTTGTTCTGCCAGGAATTTGCGACATTCACTCTTTCAATGGCCTTTTTTATCACAATGGAAGCACTTGTCTTTTTTTTTAGTTTTACTGGAAGATCCCTCATCCTCCTGAAACTTGGCAAATTGCCGCTTAGACTTCTTCTTGCCCTTGCCGTTGCCTTGTTTTTGGCATGTCGCAAGTGCCTGATCGTCAGTATTTTGACATCTAGCTTTCACCATTTCTCGTCGTTGCTCTTCCTGCATCAAGATTCCCGTGAGTTCGTCAAAGGTTGGCAATCTTTCTCTTGATGCTATTTTGCTCACAAACATCTGATAGGGTTCTGCAATGCCGCACAATGCATTGTGCACCAGCTCCACATCACGTATGTGCTCACCAATAGAATGCAATTCATCTCTCATTGTCTTGATTCTGGTCATGTATGTCTGAATGTGCTCTCCTTGCTCCATGCGGGCACTATTCAACTTTGACTTCAGAAACATGATTCTTGACAGATTTGACGTCTCGAACTGCTCTTTTAGCACATCCCATGCCTGTCTGGGTGTAATAGCATCACAAATGTGGGTAATAATGTGATCCTTCACTGACAAGTTAATGAAGGTCAAAGCTTTCCTCATCTTTTTGTCGAACACTTTGATGTCTGCTTCATTTGGCGGCCTTCTCTCATCACCTGTGACGACTTCCCACACGTCTTTCTCCATCAATATATTTTTCATTTTGAATTGCCACAAATGCAACTTGGTTAGCAATAACACAAGCATCTAGTTTCAACAACTCTCCTTGTCTTTTACCTTTTGCAATCAAGATATCCTTCCTTTTGATCATGCAAGCATCTCCATCAAACTCAACCTTGAAACCTTTACTTAGCAATTGACTCACACTAAGTAGATTCTTGGTAATGGAAGGTATGAACAGAACATCAATCAAATGTACATTCCAATCTGTAGAAAGAGAAATAGGAATTGTGCCAACCTTTTTGATTGCACACTCACTATCATTGGCCGTGTAGATCACCTTCTTGTCATCTTCATATGCCTACAAAGAAGTGAAGTGCTCTTTGTGAAAAGTCACGTGTGAGCTTGCATCACTATCAATCATACCATGGATCTAGATCTCCATCATTAGCAAGCCTACATGAAGACATCACGAAGGCATCATCATTTGAATTTTGAACATCCAAACCATCTTCATCATGAGTAAGATTACCTTGATTGTCACCTTGATCTCTCTTCTTCTTGTAACACTCACTTGCAAAGTGTCCTTTGATGCCACAATAGAAGCACTTTAGCTTTGACCTATCTTTCCTTTTGCCATTTAAAGAAGCCTCTTCTTGATCGTGCCCTTTAGACCACTTACTTGTGTTTTTGCCCTTGAATTTTTCCTTGATGAACATAGCCTCCTCTCCAACTTGAGATGTTGATGCAGATCCACCTCTTGCTTGAAGCCTATATTCTTCATTGATCAAGATCTCTTGAAGATCATTCAAACTTGGCAAAGTTCTTTGAATGGCAAGACTTTGTACAATGTTAGCATGAGCATCCAACAAACCATTAAGAATAACTTGAACAAGCTCTCCTTCCTTAATTCTCTCATCAATGCAAGATAACTCATCATTCAAAGCCTTCACTCTCAAAACAAAAGAATTTGGACTCTCTTCATTCTTTTGAGAACTTTGAAAGATTTGTCTTCTTAGAGTCAACACTCTAGATGTAGACTTGGACTCATAAAGCTTATTCAAAGCTTCCCAAGCCTCACTTGATGAAGTACACTTACCAACTTCCTTGAAAAGTTCACTAGCAACATTCATTTTTATTGTGAAAAATACAAAAATAAGCTTGGTAGAGGCCAAAAATCTTGTAGACACACATGTGTGGAGCCTGTTTCCACATGTGAAACTAGTGTACTTTTTATGTACCATAATCATATATGTTGTACATATGATTTAATTCAAGTTCTAGTGGCTAAAATGGCCAAAAACTAGTTTTCTAGAGATATTTCACATTTGGCACCAATCTAATGATTGCATGAGCCAAATATTTTGAATAGGTGTCACATCCCATGTGTAGAGGATAGATCACACGTGTGGAAATAGCTGAAGTAGGTGAGTTTTTGCTTCTAGAAGATTTCCATGAAATTCTCCATATAGTAGGAAAATAGACCAAAAATGCCCAAAATGAAAAGTTTTGATCCAAGTGTCAAATTGCATGATGGTGACAAGGCATCCTCACACGTGTGAGATCTGATGCATTATCAGTACCTCGAGCTCCAAAAGTGTATATATAGAGGCTTATTTTGCCATAATCAATGTGAGACACCAATCTTGGTTTTGGAAGCAATTTTGAGTTATTCTCTCCATTTGCCTACATTTGTTTTGATTGTTTTGAGTACTTGATTTTCAGGTTGGAGTCCATACTCAGACAATGTTTCACACGTGTGAAACCAGAAAGTACACCTACCTTCAATTAATGATTGTTCTTGTTAGGATTTTGTGTCTAGAATTGATCTAGATTGATCTTAATCTCAAGTAGATTGATAGATCAAGTAATCTGACAACCAATCCCTCTTGAGGATCAGATTAGGATCCACTCTTGGTCCTTTTTGTACTTTTTTCACATGGTATCAGAGCCTAGTACAAGAGGTTTTGTTGAAATTGATAGGGTTAATCCAAATCAAAGCCAAAATTAGCAGTTTTTTGGAAACTAGTCAAATTTTGTGTAGTGAGTTGGATTTGAAAGCTATCCACAAATTTTTTTTCTAGATCTTGTTGTGGGCTGTAGGAACCATTTTCACACGTGTGAGGCCGTACAACTCTAGTTTTGACTGAGAAATTTCAAAAAATTGTAGAATTTGACTCACATACCCAATTTGAATGATTTTTGGTGCAAAATCAAGCATTTTCTATATAAATCTCATCTCTTGATTAGTTCTTGGATTAGATCAGCCAAAATTTTTTAAATTTAAGCTTGAATTAGGTGCACTAATTGATCTTCTCTGATTTTTTGAGTGTATGTTGAGGTTGAAGAGAGAAATTGCTAAAAAACATAGATTAAGGAGTGATTTTGCAAGTTTGAGACTAGATTCTAAATTTCCATCATTCTAGATTGGTTCATGAGCGATAGAATTGAGTCTATAAGCTTTCTAAATTGCTAGAAGACTTTAGGTTCAAATCTCTTAGAGAAACCATAAGAGTTTCTAGTGCTTTTTCACATTAAAAAATGGCATCAATGGGTGGTTTTTTGCTTGAAGCTAGTGAAAGACTTACATCCACTAATTATGCTACTTGGATAGTTCGAATGGAGTCTTTGCTTGTACTTCATGATCTTTATGACATAGTACTTGAGGTGGAAGTAGAACCTCAAGGAGGAGTTGAATTGGCTAAGTACAAAAAGAGATGTAAAGTTGCATTACACTGCATAAAAATGAATGTAAGTAATGGAATAAGGAATTGTCTTCTATAGATGATAAAATCAAAGATGATGAATTAGTTCAAATCATTTTGAATGGATTAGGAGATGATTATTCCAATCTTGTTCAAACCTTTGCTATTCAAGATTCACTTCCTAGTATTGAAAAACTTCAAAGTGTGCTGGTTAGTGAGGAGAGTAGAATGCTTCATATCAAAAGTAGGATGAGTTCCTTATATTTGAATGATGGTGATGAAAAAGCTAACTTTTCTTTGAAAGGCAAGAAGAAGAAGTTTCCATCCAAGAAGACTCAAGACATGGAGATGGAGAACAAAGATGGAGCATCAAGTTCCAAAGCCAAGAGCAAGAAGGACAAGAAGAAGCTAAAGTGTTTCTTTTGTGGAAAAAAGGGACATTTTGCATCCGAGTGCTACAAGAAGAAGAATGCCCAAGAGAAGGACAATCAAGGCAATCTTGTGCTTGAGGAGGAGGAAGAAGGCAATCTATCTTTGATGGTATCCTTACCACAAACATCTAATCAAGACACTTGCTGGATTGATAGCGGGGCAAGCTCTCATATCTCACCAAAAAGACTACTTTTCTAATCAACTTTCTTACAATAGTTCTAAGAGATTTATCTTCACTGCAAGTGATCAAGAATGTGAGATTGTAGGTGTTGGATCCATTCCTTTATGTCTAGGATCATCTGAAAAAGTAGATCTAGACAATGTTCTTCAGTGTACCTTCAATTACAAAGAACTTGTTGAGTACGACAACTTATGCATAGTGAATTAGATGTACATTTCAAGCATGGAGAATGTTTTATCTTGAAAGATAAAAAATGTATTGCTAGTGGTTCCAGCAAGGGAGGTTATTTAAATTGGATGCTAATGTGATGGTTGGAAGTGTGAACATGGCAAGGGAGGAGCTCACATGGTGATTTATTTTTTTTACTATTTTTGAGACTCTTATTGGTTGCTTGTAGTATTTTTTTTCTCTTATTTCATTGTGCCCATATGTCAGAGGGTGGATCCCCTAGCCATAGGTTAGGCCATAGTCGCGGGTCATCTCACTTTTCCTCCCTTACCGAAGGCCACCCGCATAGACACTATTGGAATTAAGCTCATCACTCCAACTCACCAGAATTCGAATCTCCAGAATTCGACTCATCAGAACACGAATCATTCGAGTCCATCTCGATTCTTGAGCACCAGTACATTATGTAAATATATATACACACACTCTCTCTACGACAACTTTGCAGTTTTACTTTCTAAAGTTGAATATTTGTGCATCAATCAACTGGAGCAAAAGCGAGATCGACGACGAACTCTTCGAGTTCGAGATATTCAACTACATCCTCTTCGATCACCTATAATCTCAAAGTCTTCGAGTTCAAGATCCACGTCATCCACACTGTCCTATCCAAATGCAAACAACATCACAGTTCACTTTAGCACTTTTCAGTAACTGCACTATTTCATGCTCGTTGCCTACGCAATCATTGTAACTATTCCATTTATATATACATAACGGCAACTCACGTAAATAATGAGGAGACAATATGTGAAGAACACATGCAAGTGAAGAAGAGTGAATCAGAGTTCCTGCACAAACTCCATTGTGTCTTAATTATGGGATTCCATAGGATCAGAGATCTTAGAGAGAGTGAAAGCCATTCAAGGAATAGAGATAGTTATTTAATCTATAGCTGGCTAAGTAAGATCGTTACACACAGTTCGCCATTACTGTGAAACATTCTTGGGCACATGATTGTGAGCTGGTCATTGTATTCACAAACCTCTTACGACAATCTAGTATTGCTACTTAGCAATGTTTCTGACCTATCTCTACAAAAACTGACAACAAGTTGATTGTAGGAAGAAGTAAGAAGGAAAAGCTTATCCACGTCGAATACGAAAACAGTCTCTCTCTATTCGAACAAGCAACAGCTCCCGAAGAAGAAATCTTCGAAGGACAAGAAGACAAAAGCTGAGCAAAGTGATTCAGACCAGCAATCACAACAACACAATCAACAATATCAAAAGCCTAAGACCAGACTCTTCTGCAAGTACTGCAAGAGAACCAACCACAACATCAAGGATTGTCAAGTTCTCAAGCATTACAAAGCAAAGAAGAAGATGCAGCAGGATGGAGGATCTGATTCTGCCATAATCTCTCACGAAGACCCAACACTACTAATGATACAAGATGAACTCATTAGAGGAGTCATGAATTGGTACCTCGATTCTAGTGCTTCTCAGCACATGACTTCATCTTGGGATGCTCTATGGAAGACTCTCGTGCAGTAGCCATTTGCTTTCAGATTATAAGGGGTCATCTTTCTTGTTTGATCTAAAAATAAGTAGTCAGTAGTCAGATTGTATCATTAATGAAATGGGTACCACGATCACTGACTAACTCAAGAGGACAACCATAACATGTGATAGTAGATTTGAATAGAAAAGGAACGACAATTTTTAAAATGTTTCGTTTCGTCGCTTTTGCTTCAACATTTTTTGTTGCATAATCTGTTGCAACTAGAATATATCGACACTTAGTGTGTTGAGTTACTGGCTTTATTGGACCAACAAAGTCAATCCTTCACTTTTCAAATGGTGCAAGTGGTATGATTTGGCATCAACGGCCAATTCATAGATTTGGTTGGTTTACCAAATCTCTGGCATGGATCACAAAATCGAATATAAATAGAGACATCCTTAAACATGGTAGGCCACCAATATTTGGCAGTCATAATCTTATTAGTAGTTCTCTTCAAAGCAAAATGTCCACCAGCATCTTTGGAATGTAAGGCTTGAATAACCTTTGGAATATCTTCATCTTCAAGACACCATTGTGAATAATGGTATAAGGAGCTACTTTGTATTGTCATATCCATCAGGATAAATCTGATCTTTGAGATAAATAATAATATCAAAATATAAAGACTTCGTAGAAGATATCTCGAATAAATTTTCATTGGAAAGTCATCATTTAATGGTTCTTCAATCCTTCCCGTGCTAAGTAGTGAAAGATAATCAACATTAGTATGATATTTTTCTTGATGACGCTCAACTTGAAAAGTGAACTCTTGTAGCAACAAAACCCAGTAAGCAATTCAGCTAAATAAATTAAGTTTATTAACAAGATACTTCAAAGCATAATAATCAACATGGAATATAAAACATATCTTAGCAAATAATGCCGAAATATCTTTACAGTAAAAATCATTCCAAGTGCTTCCCTTTCTGTTGCCGAATAATTTTTCTCTGAGGAACTGAGCTGGTGACTAGCATAGTATATTGGATGATCTTTCTTATGTTCATCCTTCTAGCTTAGACAGACCCCAATAGCAAATGCTGACACATCAACATAACTATGAAATAATATCGTTTAGTTAGGAGGTCTCAGAATTGGAGCATTAATCAACCTTTGCTTAAGTTCTTCGAATGCTTTCTGTTGTTCTGCCATCCAAATATAAGTGACTTGCTTCTTGAGTAACTGTGTTAGGGCTGTGACAATAGAGATATGATTCTGGATAAATCTTCGATAATAACCAACATGTCCTAAGAAACCTCTTAGTTCACGTAAATTCATTGGTATCAATAGATTCTTTATAACTTTGACTTTATCTTTGTCGACTTCAATTCCTCTGCTGGATATTCTATGCCCCAAAAGTATACCTTCTCTCATACCGAAAAAACATTTTTCGGGATGAAGGGACAAACAAGTGTCTCGACACCTCTACAATGTAAGTTTTAGTTTCTAAATATGAGACTTGATATTACTATAAACACAGAAATCATCAATGAAAATTTCGAGAAATGTTCTTAGGAATGCATCGAAAATTAGCATCATAATTCTCTGGAAAGTAGCTAGTGCATTGCAGAGACCTAAGGGCATTTTATTGTAGGCATAAGTGCCACAATCAGTAGTAAACGTGGTCTTTTGTTGATCCTTCTTCCTTACTCCAACTTGATTATAGCCAGAGAAGCCGTCACAGAAACTATAACGCTCTTGTCCAGCAACCTGGTCTAGAATAAAATCCGTGAAGGGTAATGGGTGGTGATCTTTCTTAGTAACAGCATTCAGCTTCATGAAATCTTCACAAATTTGAATCTTGCCAGTCTTCCTCTTTGGAACTACAACAATGGAAGACACCCATTCACTACTTAAGACAGGATAAATAACACCTGCCTTGAGGTGCTTGTGGAGTTCATCTTTCACCATAAGAGAGTACTTTGGAAGAAGATGATACTACCTCTATCGGACATGAACAACATCTTCTTTCAGATCAATGCGGTGCTCACCAAATTCAGTAGATATTCCCTTCAAGTCTTCGAGCGACCGTGCAAACACATCTTGGTACTCTTTCAATAGCTTAGTAAATTCTGCTAATTCTGTCTCTCCAAGGGACTTAGAAACATGCACAACATTTTTCTAGGTGCAAGTTCAACTAGCTCAATAGAATCTGGTAAAGTAATACCTTCCGTCATATTGGCCTGCGTATGGCCATGAATTTCGCGTATGGCTGGCTCCACAGATTTATTCTTGTTGTCAACTTGGCCTTTATCTCCAAATTCTTGTTCGGATTCGTCAAATTCATCATTTGTATCTTCATCATCTACATCAGAATTTTTAGAATTCTGATCTGCAGCTTTTGATTCACTTATATCAGCATCTGCATTGCAGACATTGAAGAATTCTTCTTCGTCATCCGATGAATCATTATTCTCATAGCATTCAAAATAATTTACTTCGATGTCTGATGCATTAGAGAATATATTAAGGTCATAAGAAGAATCTTTTGAAGTAAAACTAGTGTCGGCAAACATAGGAGTTTCACCTTCATATCTGTCACAACTCCAGGTGATAATCTGTTCTGCTGGCTTTTCATGATTATTTGTCTCGCCAGTTTGGAATCTCAATTCTCTCGACTTCCAGTGTACACTTGCATTAGCCTGATAAAGCCAAGGTCGTCCAATTGAAACAGAGTAAGATGACAAACCAAGTGGTTTGATAACAATAAAGTCTTGGCTTGAATATATATAGTCACGTCCTTCAATTCGCCAATAGGTTTTCTTCGTGTCGAATCGGCCAGCTTGATATTTCATTGGGTTGGTTGAATATTAGTCAAACCCAAGGCATGAGCAATGTCTTCAGTTATTATGTTGACACTTGAACCTGAGTCAATCAGGACCTTTTCAATTAAACATCCAGCAACTGTGACATCGATTTCTGGTGTACCAAGGTCTCCTAGATCAATAGATAGTACGCCAACATCTGACAGAGAAATTTGTTTCGTTGTTTGAACATAAAGGTATAAATCTGGTCGATTTTTGTGGTTGTTGACAATCAGGCAAAAAATGTCTTGGTTCACCACAATTATAGCAATTTTTCAAAATGGATTTCGTCGAACTTGTAGACTTAACTACAAAATTCTAGTGGCTTGTGTCTCTTTGGTGCAAACTTTGGTTTGACTTGTTGGGCATGTGTTGTGGTACTATTGAACATAATTGGTAGTCGTATCATCTTGAAATATAAAGAGCACTTGAGAAGGATCTTCGACATACTTTACATTCACAGATCTGCAATCTTCTTTAGAATGTCCAGATGTACCGCATTTCGTACACCATATTCTTGAGTTCAAAGAAGAAGCCTTTGGTCTGTTGTCTACAACTTCCGAAATTTGAACTTTTAGATCGTTGAATTTCTTATTAAGATCAACCATATTACTTTTCCAAAGCTTTTCAACTTTAGAGGTCGCGGACTTGTCCTCAATGGTTTTGCTAGCTTCTTTTCGTTTGGACTTTTATTTCTTCCTTTGATCTGCATCATTAGTTTCTGTATTTGATGAGTCACTGGAATCAGATTTGGTACTGAAAGAACTTGAATTGGATTCAGATTTAGATTCGTCTTCACTGCCACATTAGTCATGCTTAGACTTTCGAGCTCATCTGGTAGAACGTCTTTTGCATGCTAACTTGGAAGTCTCATGGTTCTCAGCACTTGATATGACTATTGATAAAGAAGTCATATCTCCTTGTCTGCAGTATCGATCAACTTTCAGTGGTAAACCTATCAAAAACCACTCGACTTGCATCGCAACAGGGTACACACCCGTTAGTTTTCCAATTAGATTTTTACTTTTCATGTATACCTTCGAAGAGATTATGTTCTTCTGCACATTTTTAAGTCATCCGAGAACTTTGGATGAATAACCAATTTCTCTGAACTAATTCAAAAATACATCTGTCAACAGTAACCAGGTAGCTACATATCCTGGTTCAACTTGGCTGTACCATATGTGCGCTTGTTTTCTTAGAAGACCAAAATGAAAAGCATTCTACAAGTGAAATGTTATCAGAGTAGCACGAATGAACTACACTATGGCTAATTAAGTTGTCAACAAGGATTTGTGTTATGTTCTACGCAGACATGTACAAATAGATAAATAGTTAATCTTATTCTTGAACTAATGTGTTCTAGACAGAAGTCCTCAAATACTGAAGTCCAGTCATGGTTAAAGAACTCAAATGGCTCACGAATATGCTAGAAACATTTATCTTCATTACAAAATATGAATACAAATCAAGAACTCAATTCCTCAGGCAGGGACTAGCATTTCACATGCTTGCCTCCTCAAACTTATCTCGATATAAGATGCAATCATTGGGACATGTAGGAATACTCTTATAATCCATGCCCATTGTAGATAGCATTTTCTTGGCTTCTTGTCGAGACGCCGCCATGGTGTTATGTGGAGGCAACATTTTTCGGACCAAACAACGACAAAATATATATTTATGTTATAAGTTATATATAGTTTCTCACAACGCATCAAAAAATAAAATGAGATGAGATCGGTTTGTCTATACACACAAGAAGCTCGCAAGCTTACCCAAACAACACCGTTACGCTCGCATCCGACCACTCGTACTTAGTTTGCAAGTTCAAAAGTAACAAACAAGCTCACAACTTTGACATTTGTCCACCCTCATACAGAGGTGTGGATGCCAAGCCATGCATCATCTCTTCTTCCCTTGTCAATGTAGCCTCGGGTGGGTTCGTGAAGAATGCATCCATCATGTCATCCATGTCCCCCTTGTGATCATGCGCTGTGAATGGCACAGTGTTATAGAAAACCTCTCATCTCATATTATTTTTTCATGCATTGTGAAAAACTATATATAACTAATTACATAAATATTTTGTGAGATATAAATGTTTAGGTGAGATATCCTTGCTATTGGTTCAATTCATGGCATTATATTAAATTTTATGTGTATTCACAAATTTTCTTTCAATTCGAACATTAGAGTCACAATTAAGTTGGTTCTTTTGTCTCAATGTAGGACTCCAGACTAGTGGCTACAGTGGATGCCCCATTTGTGACGAGTATTTGCAAGCACATCAATCACAACATCTACGAAAGATGGTTTATGAGGGCCACAATCGATACCTTCCACTCAATCACCCTATGTGTCAACGTCCTCATTCCATGAAGGTACAATACATATTTGGGTCAATTACTGTACATGTCATTTATTTATTTTATAGTTAATCTTTTTATATTTCTTCTAACGATAATCTGCATTAAATGTGTGTGCTTGTTTGTTAATATTGTAGGAAAGTGATTGGCTTCAAATTTGGAGATCCAATCAAGATCTAGGGCGACTCCCTCCTGACATAAAGAGGTTATCAATATTTCATGAACTCCCATATTGGGGGGGGATTGTTGATAAACCATCTTTTGGACCCGATGCACATATTCCAGAATGTCGGGAGCATGATCTGGGGGCACTTGACCAGGTCAAAAGATAAAAAAGACACACGAGATGACTTAAAAGAAATGGAAAATTTATGGCCACAAATGGTGGGGACTTCAATTGTCCTACCAAAGGCCCCATGGATCTTCTCGAGGAGAGAAGAGACGATTGTAAAGAAGGTAATAGCCTCATTTCGCACTCCGATAGGACACATGCGATGCCTAAAAGGTGCCTTCACAAGGGATAACAAGCTAAGTAGACTAAAGTCTCATGACTGGCATAAATTTTTACAGGTTGGCATGACATGTTTTTTGACGTTGCTTCCACCTTAACATTGTTGATTACATTTTATAGCATGTCTTACAATTTCATGATGACCTCATTGTGCATATATGTATCTCAATGACCAAATTGTTTTTGTGCATGCAGTTTGTGCTTCCCTTGGTGTTGAGAGGGCTCTTGATAGAGGAGTTAAGGAGTGCAATCTACAAAATCAGTGGTTTGGTGAGGTACGGTGAATGCGGCTCACATCATTTTATCTTGGGATGAATCAAGATGATGATCTTACTAACGCGTATGTCATTGTTGTTTACTTTTCTTATGAAGATACATTTCATCGACGGGTTGGTGAAGCCAATTTATGCAAGATCCTAGTGAAGAGCATTGGAAACTTGAGATACTACATCATGGGAACTTGAGATTTTGGCATATTATATGAGGGATCATCACCTATTTCGTTTGGATTTTTAGATTCAGACTTTGCTGGAGATAAAATGGATAGGAAATCCATAAGTGCTCATTATATTTTCATAGGTGATGGAACTATATCATAGATGTCAAAGAAACAAGCCACTATCTCATTGTCATCTAGTGAGGTCGAGTACAAAGCACTTACACATTGCACAAAGGAGATGGCATGGATGTAGAGGATGATCAAGGACCTTCACTTGCTGGATTTTTCAGAGAGCTCAATCATCTTTTGTGACAACCTATCAACCCAAAAGTTGACCACCAATCCTATCTTTCATGCTAGGAGCAAGCATATTGAGGTAGCATATCACTTTGTGAGGGAGCAAGTCATAGCAAAGGAGGTGGAGCTTCAACATTTTCCTTCAAAGGAATGTGTAGTTGATATCTTTACAAAAGCGTTGGGAAAAGACTTGTTAATGAAGCATAGGACTTCACGTGGAGTGTTCTCAAAGTCTATGCTAAAACTAGTTGAAGAGGGAGTGTGAGAAATTTCAACTAGTTTTGCTATTTTGGTCATATTTGTATATTTGTCAACTGAGGCTTATTTTCATATTAGACTTAGAGTTTGACTTTTTAAAGGTATATTAGTCTAAAAGCATTTGACTAAGCACTTTTAAAAAATGTGGTAAATTGTTGTACATGAGTTTAGTAGATTCAAATTTGAATGTTGGAGACATTGAATCTAGTTCACATTAATGTTAGGGTTTTTGTTATGGAGAAAAACCAAACTCATAAATGAGTCATGGATCTGCTACAGATTTGAGATTTTAATTCTAAAACTTATGAACGTGCATTTGATCAAGGTTGTAATTTGAGTAGAGGGACAATGAAGGCAAAGTGCCAAACAAGGGCTTTCATTGTCAACTTAGTTTGATTTTTTAAATCTAGAAGTTGTGAGCATGCATTTAGTGTTAATTGCAATAGAGGGCCGATGAAGACAAGCGTCCATGCCTGTGTTATAAAGATGTTGAAATATATATATATCTATATATATATATATATATATGTATAGATAGATAATGTAGTGTGATCAATTGAACAACTTTGTGTAGAAGAAAAACAGTTTGAACAACAATAAAAGCTTTTACTATGCAATTGATTCTCATCATTGCTGTGCACAAAATGCCCGAGAGCAGATACAATATAGCAGCAAATCTGATGATTTTGACTAATAGAATTACCAGACACACTACTCTTGCTCTGAGAAATAAGAGCATCTTCTACACGCTGTTCAGGTATCTCAACATATAAAATCATCTGATCGGTATCAAACTGTGAAAATGGTCGTGGAATTTAATTTTCATAGACGCACATGTAGAGTGATGATTTTAATGTTGCTGAATCAGAAATGGTGTTTTCTGGCCTCTTTTTTAGCATGTTTCACTTCATGGCGTTCATGAAATGTAACACCCAACATACCGACAGTCACTGCTTCGGCGATGGATTGTTCAACCTTGTGCCTGTGGGCGTGCTCCGGATGCTTCTTTGCTTCATGTTTCTCGTGCTGTTCACACAACAGAAATTAAATGAGTGCGGTCAATATTCTTAGCAAATTGCTGGATATAATCATGCCTCTCCAGCAAACATAGATGCCTAACAAAATCCACGTGGACTATGTCAAACTACGAGATCGACGCATAAAGAGGAGAAAAAGTGCTGATTGAGGTGAATTTCATGTGACTTACAAGTGCAAAAGCTCCTGCCGCCAGCGCCCCTGCTTCTGCAAGGTGTTTTTTGTGCTTGTGTGCCTTAACCTCTTCCTTTGCGTTGTAAGATGTCGCATGGTTACCAGCCTCCTCGCTGGCCTTGTGATGCAGGAAGCTGTGATGCTCATGATGATGGCCTCCAGTCATGCTGTAATATAATATAAAGTAACTGCAGCCGGTGTCTTGCAGACACGTAACAACGTGACAGAACTAACCGACAGCCAATTAGGAGGAACTAGTACGGAGTGCCACTGAAATTAAGACCAATGAGGAGGAGCAGAAAGATAGTAGCTGATTGAAACTATCAGAAACACAATGAGGCAGCCCAGACGAGACGATCAAGATAGTGGGCAATCTTGTTAGCAACTTGCGATGAGACTTATAATAAGCTGATTGAAATGTGTGTTGAGATGAGAGGAATATCGGAGACGTTCCTATATATACATATTGGTATTGGGTGTGATCCGGATTCCGTAGTATATTGCGACGTTGTAGGTAATTAGAAGAAGAAGATAGTATGGGACGCGGCTTTGGAAATGTGGCATGGCGGTTGCTGTTGCTTCTCGGATTGATCATTCATCCATCCATCCATCCATCCATGAGGTACCGAGTGGATGCGACCCGTCACGCGAATAGAAGAAGAAGAAGAAGACGACGAAGTCTGAAGAAGGAAATGGACAGATTCGAAGTAAAAGACAGAGAGCAGCAGCACATAATAAAAAGATGAACGCGCTTTGACTTTGGGGGTGAGACCTTCCCAGTTTTGAGGCATAGTGGTTATATATATTAGGGTGGGTGGGGCCTTCCCCACCTTCGGAACTATCCCCAAGAACTTCATAGGAATCTTAAGTACACTCTAAAGGGGCTCTAGGCCTTCAAAGGGCAGTTGCCTGAGGGCAGCACCTAAGGGGATGTAAAGCCCTTTATGAGGACTTCACATGACATAAAGCTTTTGTGTTGCCTTGCTCTAGCCTTAATGCTCTGCCCAAATGGTTGGTGAAACATTTTTTGTGGCCCATAATTCTCTCCTGGACCTCTCTAAGAGGACTTTATGAATTCATAAAGTTGCACTCTTAATACTTCCATGTTACATGTAAGTGTTCCTCTAAATACAAGGACATATTTTTGAGAGATGCTCTTTACGTACTGGATAGGAAATATTAGATGATGACCCCTAAATTCCGATGGCAAGTGGGCTTTTTAGACATTGCAAAGCCCGCCCTTCACATTTTCTCGACATCTCTCTCGACTTTTCACACCACATGCCATGGAAACTTGCTCTAAACAACATAAGAGAGTGTCATTGTGCCAAGCCCACTCAAATAGCAATAATTATGAAACTAAAGTCACAATCAAGAGAAGGACATAGCATTTGACATGTTGATATATAGCCATAAAACACAATTCACAAATAGAGCTTCACAGAATCATCATTAGAATCAAAGAGATGGAAGGAAATCAATACGAAATGGGGTGGAATTCATGTGGATTGGGCACATGAGACCTAGCAAGCTCTCTTCCCAAGACTCGCATTCACAAAGAGAAAGCTAACATCTCTTATTTGCAAATGAGCCAAAAGATCTTTCAAACTCATGTCTCTTGTTTATTTGTAGACAAATCTCCTAACATAACTAAACATAACTACCTTGAAGTATAATTAGCTCTTGTTAAGTCTTATTAAGTGTACCTTGGGCCCTTGTTGTTGGCCTATTATCCTTATTTAAGTACTTTGGAGGGCCTAAACAGAAAACAACATTTTTCTTAAGGCTAGTAGCTTCTTTTGGGCCTAACAAAGCTTACACTAGATACTATAATGTGTTGATAAGCACTGATGTATGTCAAAATATTGAAAAATCTATCTAATGTTGTGAGTATGGGTCCTAAAAATGCCAAAGATGAATTGAGCTTGTCAATCTTTGCGACTGCTTCCAGATACTCGGGATGGTCTGAGGCTCCGGTGCAAGCAGGCACAAATGGAATTTGTTGTGTAAGGTCATCAATTCTAAGTAAGGCTTGAAGGTACTCGTCGTGTGCATCTGGTCCGCCGCAAGATGGGGTAGCTTCACTTAAAAACTCCCTTAGCTCCGCCAATTCTTCCTCGACAAGAGCCTTCGAATCCTCGAGTGGTTGCAGGAACTCAACTCGAAAATTGTCGCGCATCTCATCTTGGAGCTGGTTTAGCTTCCTGAGGTCGACTGTAACGAACCCTGCATTGGAGCATACAGAGAGAGCAGCTTCTGCCTTCAGTCTTCTCATTCGCTCCTCCTGGAAATGTTTCTGGAGCGTGAAATTATGTTGATTTGCAGCTGTCAGTTGCTACTTTAAAGAATCATTTTGAGTCTGATAATTATCAGACTTAGCCTCAATCGCCTTATTGATCTGTTTTAAAGAATCAGCTTCCTTTATTAAGGTTTGAAGCTGTGTGTCGAGAGAACGATTTCGTTCAATCAGCTTCATGTTGTCTGATTCGAGCGAATCAATCTTCTCGATACACGCCTTGAGATCCTCTTGGCATCTCCTTTCTGAGTTGACAAATTCCATCGTAAGTTGTTGGTGGTACTTGTCCAACTCATACACTTCAGCCACTAGGTTTTTGGCTTTCTTGGTCATAGTGCGATACCATTGGGGCTGGTCATCTGGTTGTGCGTCATCTGCCACAAGTGCCCCAGTGTCGCCTTCAACAGTTGTTTGTCTTTTGTCTGATGTATCAGACTGAGTTGCGTCATCATTAGAGGAGGAGGCACTCGGCTGCTTCTGAGATGTGGAAGCAAATGCAGGCTGTGAAGAATTAGCAGCAGCATCAGTCTCCATTGCCACAACTAGAACTGGTTCCGACTGGGATGGTGCAGCGTCAATGTCCATAGCAGTGGTAGCTGCTACTTCGACGGCTGGTGCAATTTTAGTAACGAGGCCGAAAAAATCAATTGGCTTGGGGGCCAACATCCTTCCCGTCAGCAATGTTTTCTCTTGCTCGTCCAAAATGTCGAAATGGGCGCATAGCCGAGAGACATGTGCTCCAACTCTAGAAAATTTTTGGTGCTTGATCCAGCGCAAAAATGCTTTATATGTAGTAGTGCCGAAACAAACCGGATTACCCGCAAGTGCGTCTAAGATGTAACCAAAATTTTGCACTGAAATCGTCGCATCAACATCCGTCAAAAAGAGTACTTGGTTTGCATATTTACAAAACATCTTAAATGTGGTATCACGAATCATATAGATCTTGTACCCCTTTGTGGGTACAAAGCAGTTGTTAAGGAAGTGGGCAGCTTCATCCACCGAATCCTTATTTGTTGAGATCATCTTCCCATCCATCGATAATCCAAGGGCTGTGCAGAACAAGTCTTCAGAGATAGTGAAGAATTTGCCTCGCACATGGACTTTGAAATCCACCTTTGAAATGGAATGAATGGAGTTGACAGACTCCGTACTGACTTCGGAGAGGATGATGGAGCGGTCCACATTGAAATTACCCAACCTGCATCGATCCAAAAAGGACTGGATGGATGTTAGGCGGATTTCTGCGCGTGCTTTCCAGATGATGTTAGAGCTTGAACTGGATCCAGAAGCCATTGTTCAATTTTTTCACGAAAGCTCGTAGATCGCAATAGTCGCAAATGAATGCTTTGATCGCAAAGAGAATGTGCGCAGGAAAACATAAAATTGCAGGCAGAAAGTGTAAGGAAAAAAATGGAAAATAACTCTGATATGCAGTAGCGGTGTGGAAGGGATGTTGACGTGGCATGGTGACCTGACATTTGGCACTTCCATTTATGGAGTACGTGCATGGGTCAGTGTTTGAAACTATGACTTGACAGATCGATCTTTAATGACGAAAAAACGTTTTTGAAAAGAAAACAAATAAATTAAGGAGAAACAATATCGGTTTTGATATGTGAGCATACACACGTGTGAATAATGAGGATCACGTGGCCATCATCTTTAATAGAGGGATGTAAAAAGTATGTAGATAGATTCTCGAAAGATTCTCGAAAAGGTAGATTGAGAGATTCTTGAAGGATACTAGAAAGTTTCTAGAATGTTTCGCGAAACATTCTTGAGAGATTCTAGAAAATGATACAAAACTTCACGAAGAATTCTTGAAAATGTTAAGCGTCATTCTAGAAAATTTCTCGAAAAACTGGAAAAAAAAAAATGCTAGAAAAATTCTTGAAAGAAAAAAAAATGACAAGTTTCAGTTCACAGTTAGAGTGTCGCAAAAGTTACTCGAAAAGTTCTCGAAAATACTTTGAAAAATAACTTAAAAGATTTAAGAGAAGACAAGAAAAATTCTCAAAAAAATCATGAAACAGTTTGAACAAATATTGAACAATGGTAGAAAAGTTCACGAAAATTTCTAGACAATTTTCTAGCAAAAAAAAAAAAGTCGCGAACATTATCAGAAAAATACTAGAAAATAATAAGAATAAAAATATATAAATAAAAAAAATCTGGTCAAAGGTAGTATTTTTTTTTACTGGACCCGTTAATACGTGTAGGTAGCAGTTCCCCTTCAAGTGATTGAAGTTGCATAGAACCATTGCCAAACACCTCTATGACTTTACTAGGTCCAAGCCATCGCGTATGGAGTTTTCCTGGGAACTTTTGATGGTGACTGTTATATATCAACACATAATCATCAGCTTTAAGATCACATTTTTTTATATGACTGTCATATTTCTTCTTTCTTTGTTTCTGGATTTCCTTCATTAATTTTTGTGAAGACTCACGAGCTTCAGCTAGTTCTTCAATATTAGTCAGCCTTTCATTTATACAGTCTGCATTTGTTCGTTGAGCTTGGATACAAAAAGATTTGACCTCAAATTCAATTGGCAAAATATGTCAGAAAATATGGTGTTTGTTTCGTCGTGATTTTCTCTATATTACGATAAGCCCAAAGAACTGATGGTAGTTTCTGATCCCAATCCATTGCGTGTGCAATAGTAATTTTAGTCAGGATCTTACATAAAATTCCATTAGCTCTTTCTGTCAACCCGTTTGCTTTTGGATTATACAATGTAGTTTTTCTTTGTTTGATAAGGAAACAAGTTGTCAGCAACCGTATAGTGTCATTTAAAAAATATGTACCTCGGTCACTTACTAGTTCGAGTGGACACCCATATCTGGTGATAATACTTTTGAATAAGAATGTCGCGATAGTTTTTGCATCATTTCTTTTTGTCGCCTCTGCTTCCACGTTCTTTGTAGCATAATCCGTTGCAACTAGAATATATCGACATTTTCTATGTCGGGTAACAGGTTTAATTGGACCGTCAAAGTCAATCCCCCACTTCTCGAATGGTGCAAGAGGAAGGATTGGTGTCAACGGCCAATTCATTGATTTTGTAGGCTTACCAGATCTTTGGCATGGATCACATGAACGAATAAAGTTTGATACATCCTTAAACATTGTTGGCCACCAATACTTGGCAGTCAATATCTTATTCACTATGTTCTTCAAAGCAAAATGTCCACCAACATCTTCTAAGTGTAAGTCTTTAACGACCTTTTTAATGTCTTCGGATTCGAGACATCTTCGAAGCTGATGATCTGCACCAAGCTTGTACTAAACATTGCTAATAATTGTATAAGGTGCTACCTTATATTGAAAAACTGTCTTTTGCTCCAAATCATAACCATCCGGATATATCTGATCCTTGAGATAAGTAATGATATCATAATATAGCGAATTTGTAGATGAAATCTCAAATAAATGTTCGTTTGGAAAATAATCATTGATAGGATCTTCAATTTTTCCAGTGCTGAGTCGCGATAGATAATCAGCATTTGTATGATACTTTCCTTGACAAAGCTCTACTTGATAAGTGAATTCTTGCAGAAGTAGAACCCATCGAGCAATTCGTCCTGATAGATCTGGTTTATTCACAAGATACTTAAGAGCATAATGATCCACATGAAACATAAATGCATATCCCAGCAAATAATGCCGAAATTTTTTAACAGTGAAAATCATGCCAAGTGCTTCCCTTTCTATAGCCGAATAATTTTTCTCTGATGCACTGAGCTGTCGACTCGCATAGTAGATGGGATGATCCTTCTTCTGGTCGTCCTTCTGGCTTAGACAGATGCCAATAGCAAATGCAAAAACATCCACTAAACTGTGAAATAAAATAGCCCAGTTGGGTGGTCTCAGAATAGGAGCATTGATCAACATTTGCTTAAGATCTTCAAATGCTTTCTGCTGTTCATTCGTCCACAAGTATTCCACTTGTTTCTTCAATAGATGTGTAAGAGAGGCAGCAATAGCAGTATGATTTTGAATAAATCTCCTGTAATAGCCAACATGTCCTAAGAAAGCTCGTAGTTCACACAAATTGGTTGGTATCAGGAGGTTCTTTATAAGCTCGACTTTATCTTTGTTGACTTCTATTCCTCTGTTAGATATTTTGTGTCCGAGCAATATTCCTTCTCTCATACCAAAAAAACATTTCTCTGGATGAAGAGATAAATGAGTATCTCGACACCGTTGCAATGTTAATTTCAGCTTCTGTAGGTGTGTCTCTATATTACTGTACACACAGAAATTATCAATAAGTATTTCGAGAAAAGTTCTCAGGAAGGCTGTGAAAATTAACATCATGATTCGCTGAAAAGTCACTGGAGCGTTACAAAGACCAAAGGGCATTTTGTTGTAGGCCCCAATCCGTCGTGAATGTGGTCTTTGACTGATCCTCCTTTTGCACTCCCACCTGATTATATCCAGAAAAGCCGTCACAGAAACTGTAACACTCTTGACCAGCAACCTGATCTAGGATGGAATCAGTAAAAAGCAAAGGATGATGGTCCTTCCTCGTGGCAGCATTGAGTTTTCGGAAATCCTGGCATATTCATATTTTGCCAGTCTTCTTCTTCGGGACGACAACAATGGGTGAAACTCATTCACTACTTAGGACAAGATAGATTATACATGTCTTAAGGTGTTTGTTAAATTCGTCCTTGACCATTAGAGAGTATTTAGGATTGAGACGATACTGTCTCTGTCGAACAGGTACAACATCTTCCTTTAGATCAATTCGGTGTTCTCCGAATTCTGCAGGTATACCCTTCAAATCATCGAGCGACCAAGCAAAAACATCTTGATACTCCTTTAATAGTTCAATGAATTCTGCCAACTCAGATTCTCTAAGTGACTTTGAAACATGCACAAATCTGCCAGGTGCAAGTTCAATCAGTTCAGTAGAATCTGGTAAGATGATACCTTCAGTCATATTGGCCTTGGTATGGCCATGAATTTCACGCATGGTTGACTCCATAGATGTTTTCTTGTCGTCAACCTGGTTCTTGTTACCAAATTCATGCTCAAATTCGTCACTCGAATCGTCAGACTCTTTCAAGTTTGTGTCTGCAATGTTAATTTCTTCATACGAAACATCAGTTTCATCGTTGCAGGCATCCAAGAATTCTTCGTCATCAGCATTCTCATAACAGTCAAAGTACTGCACTTCAATATTAGATTTATAAAAAAAAATATTCAAGGCATACAAAGATTCTTTTGATGTAAAATTGGTGTCGGACAAAGGAGTTCCACCTTCATATTTGTCACGACTCCAGGTTATGATTTGTTCTGCTGGCTCACCTTGGTTATTGGTCTCACCAGTATGAAATCTTAGCTCTCTGGATTTCCAATGTACACTAGCATTTGATTGATAAAGCCAAGGTCGTCCAATCAGCACAGAATAGGATGACAAACCGAGTGGTTTGAGAACAATGAAATTCATGGTGAATGGCTTGGCTTGAATGTAGACAGTGACATCCTTCAGCTCACCAACATGTTTTCATCGTGTCGAATCAGCTAACTTGATGTTTCGCTTTGTTGGTTGAATGTCAGTCAGCCCCAGAGCATGAGCTATGTCTTTTGTTATTATATTTACACTGGAACCAGAGTCAACTGGCACTTTTTCGATCAGGCATCCTACAATGGTAACATCAATTTTAGGTGCACCGAGATCACCTAAATCAATGGACGAAACACCAGCATCTGGCAGAGAAATTTTCTTCTTCTTTGTAGGCACAAAAAGAACTTTCAGCTGCTTTTTGTAATAAGTGTTATCTGCCAACAGCTGTTCAAAAGTAATGTTTGGTCAAAAAGATCCGATATCAGTTACGATGTCATATTCTTTTGTATTTGATTTTGAGGTTAGTTTATCAATAACAGCATTAGACAATTTCATCTTCGCGATTTCCTCGTCTTCTTCTTCGATAGTGACCACCTTCTCTGCAAGAGCAGTCTTTAGTTCAGCGTTGATGATTTCTTTTGCTTCTGCCGAGATATCTTTTGCAAATAACTTCGCAGCATCACGGTCATAGTCAGGGTCATCCTTGAGATCTTCTTTAGTCGTGGATTTGTTCGTCATCTTGCTAGAAGATTTCGTCTTCGAGGATTTTTAGCACTTTGTCGAAGATTTCTGATCAAGTTTTGAGGAGCTTTTGCTTCTCGTAGTGACTTTAAAAATCTTTTCCACGTCACTTGGCCAGGATTGATATTCAGTCTTTGCCAATTTTCCTTCAATAACGTCAATTCTCTATACAACAGCATCTGTCGCAACTTTCACTTTCGTGTCTACAGCAGGTGGTGTTGCTACATACTGATATTTGGGTCGCGGCTTCTGCGACTGAGGGCAGTCAGGATACTTGTGACCAGGTTCTCTGCAATTTGAGCATAATGGTACGTAACCAATTGGCTTCCGTGGTTGAGGACAGTCAGGAAAAAAATGTCTCAGCTCTCCACAGTTGTAGCAGTTGTCCAAAACTGGCTTATTCAAGGTTTGAGACTTTGATGGTCCAACAAATTCAGGAGGATTATGTCTTCTTGGTGCAAATTTGGGTCTGTCCTGCTGGGCTGATGCCGCAGTACCCTGTACATAGTTAGTAGTCGCATCATTTTGAAAAATAAAAAGTACTTCCTAGGCAGGATCTTCAATGTATTTGACATTAACAGTGGTGCAATCTTCCTTGGTGTGTCCAGATGTTCCACATTTTGTACACCACATTCTTGAGTTAGAAGAAGACGCCTTTGGTCTTTCATCTGCAACTTCTGAGATCTGCACTTTCAAGTCATTAAATTTTTTATTAAGGTCAGCCATATTACTTTTCCAAAGCTTTTCCACTTTGGAAGTTGACGACTTATCCTCGACAACTTTCGTGTCATCCTTTCGTTTAGTTCGTCGTTTATTCTTTTTCTCTCCTTTGTCAGCATCTGATTTCGATGAATCGCTACTTTCAGATTCGTGTTTGAAGAACTACTATTGGAATCAAAATCTGAATCGGCATCACTGTCACTGAAATCAGTTTTAGACTTTCAAGATTTCTTTGTTGATCGCCACTTTCGCGCTAATTTCAAAGTCTCAAAATTTTCTGCACTAGCTATAACGGCTGCTAAGGAGTTCATGTCCCCTTGTCTGCAGTATCGATCAATCTTTGGTGGTAGACCAGCCAAAAACCATTCGATTTGCATATCCACGGGATATACACCGGTTAGTTTTCCTATGAGGTTTTTAACCTTATGTGTATATTTGCAAAGAGATTCTTTACTCTTCTGAACATTGTTCAGTCGTCCAAGAATTCTAGATTTGTAACCTATCTCTCTGAACTGGTTCAGAAACGCATCTTTCAACAGGTACCAGGTTCCTACACGGTCTGGTTCTACCTGACTATACTAGATACGCGTCTGTTTTCTTAGCAGACCAGAGAAAATTCGTAGTTTGTCTACGTTAGTTCCCTCGTTATTTGCATTGGCTATTGACTCAGATTGTGAGACATAGCTATCTACATCATCAAAGCTGGTCCCTTTAAAATAATCATATTTAATTTTAGAGATAGAAGTGAAGCGTGTAGCAGGACCCTCCATACCGAAGCTAATTAGGAGTTCAAGTAGCTGAGCAGTGATTTTGTCTAGATTTCTATGACTAGTACTTTCACTCTGTCTTCGTAAAAACTCCTCTCTAAGCTTTCGGTATCTTTCTAATCTCGATTCTCTATTTGACATACATTAGAGATGGAAATGGATCTTCAGATTTCTTATAACTTTTCTAAACTATCCCTGGCAACGGTGCCAAAAATTGGTATATGTCGTGCTATACCAACATGTTTAATATAGATTTTGTAGTGAAAAGTATCGTTCCCACAGATGATAGCATTAGAAAGTTATGTTTTTGGTGTAATTATGGCAGGTGGTTTCGAATGTTATTCTGGTTGTCGACAGACATTAAAAAGTAACCAGTATTACTTATATTTGGAATGGGTAATGTTAATAAATTCAGAACAACAATATGGCCTCTATCGAATTGAAGGAAGCGCGTTCTACAAATGAAATGTTATCAAAGTAGTACAGCAAACTACACTCTGGCTGACTAAGGTGTCAACAGAGAATCGGGAATTGTTCGATGTATTCACGACTGCGCAGACAATTAATTAATCGAGTTCGCGAACTATTTGTTCCTAGACAATAGTCCCCAACAACTAAAGCCCAACTTAATGGTTAAAGAGCACGAATGGTTTTAGAGCACGTTAGAAACTTATGCCAATGCCAATCAGAAAAACAGATCAGAGACTTAATTCTTCAGACAGGGACTGTCATCTCATTTGCATACATACCACTTAATTCAATGATCGTGCTAGACTGCACAAAGATAGTCATTATTCGAGTGTTGAAAAGAAAGTATTCGCGACAGACGAATAAGATGATTTTAAGATAGTTCTTTAGAGCATGCTTTACGGAAAAACAACAAATGACTGTAATGCACTAGAGCGTCTGTCTGATCAGAGAGTAATTCATGAAATGCGTTAAAGATTGTTAGCAGACTCAAGATCACTCACACTCAACGGTGTGGAGAACAGAGATAAGGGAGAATAACTCACAGAACTCTATTCACTTCTTCAATCTCTTACATAAGCATAAACTCTTCTCTCTCGATGATCGAGACTGAAGTGTGAGATCAATATATGTTCTACAGGGCAAACAAACACACCTCCTAAACAATAGGTGCGTCGCTCCCGCGAAAGGGTCTAGTTAAGAATTAAACTGAAAATATGTTCAACTATACCATAAGAGGTATACTTAACTATGAGTTAAAGTTACTCTAGTTTAACATGTCTTTTCATAACTAGTCATTTCGTATGGACGACCTATTTAAGGATTATCCAAGGCAATGTATTTTCCTATTAAAGGTCTAGCCCTTAATTTATAAGGCAAGTACCTAGGAGATATATTCTCGAAAAATGACTTAGGCCTCTTCATGATTTATACTTAACCAGCTCATATCTTCATTTTCGAGTATGCCATATTTATGTTGATATTCAATTTTTGACATTTGCGTGGCATCACATCCTTGTCAAGAACAAAAAAAGTCTCTTTTTAAATGTATTTTGAAAAACACTTCGCGCATGCGTATTGCTTTTTTGTTGACACCCATAAAAAGAGGCCATTTTTTGAAGTATCTTAGGGAATATTCTAAATGTTTCACCTTAGTTGAAAAAGTTATCCATTCAATAGGAAATTGTGTTATATGTTGGTATTGCCCTCGTAGCTTTGACTCAATACCTATAAAAGCTCGGACTATGATACAGAAACCACGCATGCACACACACACGACATGCACACACAGACACACACACCCTAAATCCTAAACACACACGAAGAGAAAAAAAAAGAGAATATAGTAGAGTGCTAATCAAAACTCCCGAATCGTACGATTATATCCTATTTCAGAATGTCACCATATGCTCTCTCCCTACAACGTTTGGGCTTTTTTGTGGAACTTAACTTCCAACAAGAAACATTTGAACCACGCCTTTAACGGAAGAAAACAATGGCTACACACCTTCCTATAAATGGGAGTGCTGGTTACCTTTAACTCTTTCATGATCTCTCTCTCTCTCTCTCTCTCTCTCTCTCTCTCTCTCTCTCTCTCTCTCTCTCTCTCTCTCTCTCTCTCTCTCTCTCTCTCTCTCTCTCTCTCTCTCTCTCTCTCTCTCTCAGGCATGAAACATAACTAACATATAACACATAAATTAAGATACTACAAACTAAAGTAGCATGAATAAATTAAGATACCATGCATTCGAGTAGCATGAAATAGTAAGCATGAAAAATGTCAAATTTGGGTAACACATGGTATTGTGTTAGGACATATCATTTCAAAAAATGACATCGCAACTGACCTAGACAAGATCCTGATCATTCAAAATCTACCCGAACCTCGTACTGTCCGCGAAGTGTATTCTTTCTTTGGCCACACCGACTACTATCAGTGCTTTATTCTAGACTTCGGTAATAAAACACGATTAATCTATAAAGTAGTTGTTGTCCCCAAATGGACTGATGAACAACGCATTGCATTCAATCAACTAAAAGAAGCCCTTACCAATGCACCTATCCTCTAGGCTCCTGATTATTCCAAAGAATTCCATGTGCATATCGATGCATCCAAGTATGCCATTGGAGCAGTGCTCACCCAACCGTGAGAATTAAAAAAAGATTATCCAATCTGATTTCTCAGTAGACAATTGATACCTGCTGAAATCAATTATACCACTACCGAGCGTAAAGCTTTGGCAATGGTATATGCAGTTCAGAAGTTTCGCCATTATCTTCTAGGAAAAGTTTTTGCCTTCTTCACTGATCATCAAGCACTCCTATATCTCATCAACAAAACTTGCAGGACTGGTCATATCACTCGATGGATCCTATTACTGTGAGAATTTGAGTTTAGGATCGTGGTTCAAAAGGAACTTCAACACAGATGGATGTGAAATCTGCTTTTCTAAATGGTGAGTTAGAAAGAGAGGTGTTTATGGATCAACCTGAAGGCTTTATAACGAAAGGATAGGAGAATAAAATATGTAGCTTGAAGAAAGCACTTTATGGTCTCAAGTAGGCACCACGTGCGTGTGGTACAACATGATTGATGCCTACTTTTGTCCTAAGGGGATGTTGAGAACACACTCTGATCCAAACCTTTATGTCTTATGCTTTGATGGGATGATTGCTTTGGTTGCTCGTTATGTTGATGACTTGATTACTATGAGAAATAATCAAGAGATGATAGATATGATATAGTAGGATCCCATGGAACAATTCGAGATGACAGATCTCAACCTAATGCATTATTGCCTTGGAGTGGAAGTGTGGCTAAAAGGAATGATGTGGGACTAACACAGGTGAAGTATGTCACAGAGTTGCTACACAGGTCCAGGCTACAAGATTGCAAGCCAGTGAACACTCCTATTGAGCCAAGTAAAAAGCTTTCATAGCTAGACAAATCATAGCCATTTGATGCTGCACTATATAGGCAGTTAGTAGGGAGCTTGATTTACCTTACCATGACTAGACCATATATATGCTATGTTGTTGGTATTGTAAGTCAATTTATGATAGCGCCTACGGAAATGCATTGGAAGATAGCCAAACACATTTTGCTATATGTCAAAGGCACTTCCGATTATGGCTTGGTGTACAGGAAGCATGAAGGCTTACCTAAGTTATGTGGCTATGTGGATGTGGATTGGGGAGGTGATTGTGATGATCATAGATCTACCATAGGGTATGTATTCCAATTTTGTGGCAGTTGTTTTTCTTGGTCTCGGTAAGCAGCAAAGTAAAGTTGCTCTATCCACAACAGAAGCAGAGTATAAGACAATGTGTATCGCAGCACATTGGTTTGGGCAATGGTTTTTTCGTCCTTCATTAGAAACTAGATAATTTATTTGGCATCATAACTAGTACCCTTGCCATGGATCGTCTCTCCCGAATTAGGAAATCTACTCTGTAGGTGCTCGGGAGAGATGTTGATGATGGTAGAACTGCCGCCCTTAGATGTGATTTTGAACATTTGGAACTCATTTGAATAGGTTGAGTAGGCAGCTTGAATCAAACTATCGCTTTGCTGATCGAGGAGTATCAGATCAAAGCTCAGGTCATAAGAATATCCTTGTCTAGGATAAGTTGCTCAACATAATTTTTGATATAAATCATGAAAATGTCCCATGAATAAGGCTTAGGGGCCTTACGTCGTGAGAGGCCATGATAATAGTGATTCTAGATTGCTCGGGAAGTTTTGAAAATTCTAAAAAATTTCAACATGATTGGTAGCAGGAATCTAGAATGAATTCGTGGAGAGGATGGGGGAGGCCTATATATAGACTTTTTTGGTCAAGAATTTGCAACTTCACCCAAAAATCGTCCTCAGTGTCCATGATTTCCTAGTGAGGTTCACGAATTTTGAGGCACTGTTCTGAGGGTCGACGAATTCTTGTAAATGAGAGAAATGGCTGACAATACAAAAATGGATCTGATCAGAATTCGCGAAGATGATAGAGAAATTGTGGAGATGATTTTGATGCTCAACGAATTTGCTACGAATTCTATCAAGGAGGATCTGAAGCAGAAAATTGATGTTTTCTATTTATAGATAGTTTGTCTCTGAGACAAAATTTGTGGAGGTAAAAAATGAATCGTGCATACTAAAAAAGTGGTTGGGTGAATTCTATCGGATGTGGTTGTGAGGCAAATTTTCTAAAAAGAATAATTCCTATGGTTTTCTAAAAAAAAGACTGATTGTATGTCTGATCTGATGATATCTTGATGTTGTGAAACAAGAAAACATGGTCAAAAATTGTTGAAATGGTAAGCATGCAAGAAAGAAAATTAAGGAAAAAAAATTAGGAAAGAAAACAACTAATACATATCAAGATAAAAATAGGGCTCATTATACTTTCTCAATCTGCTCTTGTTGACCACAATGTCTAAAAGATCACCTTGTAGGGTTTGGAGTTGGACATATCCGGCGGCAAATATCTTTTGAATGACATAAGGTCATTGGCCGAAAAAGTTGAGTTTTCCTTTAAATGCTTTGGCTTGATATAGCAGAACCTTATCTCTGACCTGAAACTCTTTGAGTTTTAAGAATCGATCATGCCATGCTTTTTGTCGATGTTTGTGGACTTGTTGAGCATGGCCATATACTAGCTAAAAAGGGATTAAGCTTGTGGCTCGCTTCGGGGTAGTGCGATAGGCCCATAGAGTAGCACAAAGTTTTAGTTCCCAATCGGATCGGCTGGATTCGACAGTTTTGGTGAGAATGCCACATAAGATTTTGTTTGTGGATTCTGTCTGGCCATTGCATCGTGGATAATACAGAAAACTTTTGCGATGTACCACAAGAGATCTGCTATGACAAAGTTAAGAGATTGTGTAGCCCTATCGCTGATAAGTTCTAGAGGACATCCAAAATGAACAATAACCTATTCATAGAGAAATTTTGTTGTAGAATGCGTGTCAGCATTGCGAACAGCTCTTGCTTCAGCCCATTTGATACAATAGTCTGTAGCTACTACGATATAGTGGGATTGAGTGTGTCTAGCAGCAGGACTAATGGGTCTAGCATAATCAATTTTCCATTTCTGAAAAGCTTGATCAATTGTGACAGGGTGCAAAGGCATGTAATCGGTCTTTTGAAATCGTTTGGTTCTTTGACAAACATCACAAGCCTTAGTGTAGGTGTGCGTATCCTTAAAAAGAGTTGGCCACCAAAATCCGGCCAAGAGGACTTTCTTAGCAATCATTTCGGATGAGAAATGACCTGCTCCAACACCTTCATGAGTGAGGGAGATGACAGAGGGTGAAATATAGGTTTCTTGCCAACTTGTGGTTCCACTAAGTCCCATGTGCCATGCTTAGCGATTGACTCCATCTCTTCATCCATGGCCTTGACCCAAATGTCATCATCCTTCGCTTCAACATAAGTCGAAGGTTCTTTGCCTTGAATGATACTGGATAAGAGAGCATAATTTGTTTCATACCTATCAGGTTGTGTCCTCTCTCTTGTTGATCTTCGTAGCTCTCCCTGGATAGATAATTCAGGAAAGCCATCCATGTCGCGGCTCTCCATCAATCTCTCAAACCACTTAGGGAGCTTCCTGTTAGGTGGTCGGTTTCCTGGTGAAAATGTATCCCATGGTACATCCTTGTCCTTGCATTTTTCACCTGCAACTTCAATTCTCTTACCACCAAAAGGTTTATCTCTAACTCTTCAACCTATCTCTTGAGATTGAGTAGCAACATCATGAGGTGTATCCATCTATCCATCACTAGGAACATGAACAAATGGTCCATCAAGAGGATTTCTCACTGTACCATCTTTTCCACTAGATGTATCCATCTTCTCAACATCCTCATCTTTGTACATGTTAGATTTTCATCAAAGATAACATCACGGCTAACATGTATTTTGTTCTCTAATGGATCGAAACATCTATAGCACTCTACAAGATCATCATATCCTAAGAAGATGCACTTTACAACTTTTACATCAAGCTTACGTCTCTCTTCCTTAGGAATGTGTACAAAGACTTACAGCCAAAGATTCACAAGTGGTTCACCTTTGGATTCTTCTTTGTGAATGCCTCCTCAGGCGTTACCATTAGAGGAGCTCTAAATCCAAAAGAGACCCTTTGTAAAGATTCTTTTTATATTTTTTTCCTCAATTTCTTCTTACACATGGACCAATCAAAACACTCAAATTTGAAATCTACGTAACATAACTTTTTGAGACCACATTTTGATTCCACACTAAAAATGGCATAACTTTTTAGTGGTAAGTCCAAATTTAGCGCAGTTTGGTGCATTAGAAAGCGCTTGACAAGGGCTTTCCAATGATATGTTAGATGACATACTTTTGAGCTACGAATAAAAAGTTATGGCAAGTCAAAAGTATTAGTGTTATAATATCTTAATAATATAAACTACATCTTGCACGAATTCTTAAAGGGTCTTTTTGGAGCTCAAAACTCCTCTAATGCTTTGGTACGACAATGGTAGGACTTTTGTTTTGAAGATAGACCGCGGTACGGCATGCTTCTGACCAAAAGTTTTTTGGTAGTTTCATCTCAATAAGCATAGATCTGGCACTTTCCACAATCGTATGATTCTTGCGCTCAGATACACCATTGAGTTCAGGAGTATGAGCTTGCGTTGTCTTTTGATCTCACATTGATTACAAAGATCCTTGAGTTTAGTGGACAGGTACTCACCTCCACTATCATATCTTAGGACTTTGACTTAGAATTTGCTTTGCTCAGGAACACAGATCATGCTAACAGTAACATAGACAGAAAACACTCTCCACAACAAGCTCACATAGCAACTGTATTTCTCAAAATGAAATTACACTATACATATAGTTGTTCACTCAGGCAACCCATGCATGACCCAGGTTGCTGTGGCGGGACGCATGTCCTGTCGACTTGCCTCATGGCGAGGCCAACTGATCCTTATCCACTGATAGGAACCATAGTACGGTACCACAATGATTCTACTTTAATTCTAAGTCTCTCCCTCAAAGTAGAGTCACTTTTTATACAGTCATATACAGAGCTTTAAAGCCAACAAACTTTAAGTACAGAAAGCTTTGATCTAAACTTATCAAACTTTTCTCCAATAAGTGGCTTAGTGAAAATATCAGCTAGTTGTTCTTCTGTGCTACAATGAACAACATGAATTTCACGACTCAGTAGCCTCTCACGTATGAAGTGATACTGAATCTCAATGTGTTTAGTTCTCGCATGGAACACTAGATTCTTTGCTAGCTGAATGCCACTCTGACTGTCGCTATGTAAAGTCGTGGGATTTTTCTGTCTCATGCCAATTTCTTCCAAGATTTGTCTCAACCATCTAGCTTCCTGTGCTACACTACACATTGCCTTATACTCTGCATCGGGGTGGAAAGAGCAATTGTGCTTTTCTTCTCACTAGACCAGGAAAAGCAACTACCACAAAACTGGAATATATATCCTGTGGTGGATCTACGATCATCATAGTCACCTCTCCAATCCGCATCCACATAGCCACACAACTCAGGTAAACCATCATGCTTCTTGTAAATCAAGCCATACTCTGAAGTGCCTTTCACATAACGCAAAATGCGTTTAGATGTCTTCCAATGCGTTTCCGTAGGTGCTGCCATAAACTGACTTCTAATGCCAACAGCATAACATATATCTGGTCTAGTCATAGTAAGGTAAATCAAGCTCCCTACTAACTGTCTATATAGCGTAGCATCAAATGACTGTGACTCATCAAGCTTAGAAAGCTTTTTACCTGGTTCTATAGGAGTGTTTACTGGTTTGCAATCCTGCAACCTAAACCTGTACAGCAACTCTTTGACATACTTCACCTATGTTAAACCCACTTCATGTCCTTTTTGCCACACTTCTACTCCAAGGCAATAATGCATCAGGCTGAGATCGGTCATCTCAACTTACATACTGGCGCAAAGGTCTCCTCATAGTCAATGCCTTTACTTTGAGCATACCCTTTGATCACCAATCTTTCCTTGTGCTTTGCTATACTTCCATCTGCATGATACTTAGTCCTATATACCCATTTGCAACCAATGGGTTTCTTGCCAACTGGTGGTTCTACTAAGTCCCATGTGCTATGCTTAGTAATTGACTCTATCTCTTCTCCCATGAAGGTTCTTTGCTTTGAATAATGGTAGATAAGAGAGCATAATTTGCTTCATACCTTTCAGGTAGTATCTTCTCTCTTGTTGATCTTCGTAGCTCTCCCTGGTTAGATGATCCTGGAAAGTCATCTATGTCGTGGCTCTCCAACAATCTCTCAAACCACTTAGGGAGCTTTCTGTCAGGTGATCGGCTTCCTGGTGAAAATGAATCCCACGGTACATCCTTCTCCTTGTGTTTGTCAGTTGAGTAGTAGTATCTTGAGATGTATCCTCATATTCATCACTCGGAAGGTCAATGAATGGATCACCATTAGGTGGTATCCTCACTATACCATCTTTCCCACTGGATGTGTCTATCTTCTCAGCATCCTCGTCTTCATACATCTTGGATTCATCAAAGATAACATCACGGCTTATATGGATTTTGTTTTCGACTGGATCAAAACATCTATAACCCTTCACACGATCATCATATCCTAGGAATATGCACTTGATAGCTTTTACATCAAGTTTACGTCTCTCTTCCTTAGGAATGTGTACAAAGGCCTTACATCCAAAGATTCGCAAGTGGTTCACCTTTGGCTTCTTCTTCGTGAATGCTTCCTCAGGTGTTATCTTTGGTATGGCAATGGTAGGACTTCTATTTTGAAGATAGATTGCCGTGCTACATGCTTCTGACCAGAAATCTTTTGGTAGTTTCATCTCAACTAGCATAGATCTGGCACTTTCCACAATCGTATGATTCTTGCGCTCAGCTACACCATTGAGAGCAGGAGTATGAGCTTGCGTAAATTGTCTTTTAATCCCACATTGATCACAAAGATCATTGAAGTCATTAGACTTGCACTCACCTCCACTATCTGATCTTAGGACTTTGATCTTCCTACCTGTCTGATTTTCGACCAATGCTTTGAAGCTCTTGAAGTTATCAAATGCATCTGATTTCTTCTTCAAGAAGTAGATCCACGTCTTACGTGACATATCATCAATAAAGGTCATGAAATAGAAGGCTTTACCTAAGGATATAGTCCTCATAGGCCCACATAAATTTGTGTGGATTAAATCCAGGATGTTCTTTGCTCTTGCAACACCCCTTTATTGAACTTCTCTCGATGTTGCTTCCCATATACACAAGATTCGCAGATCGTTTTCAAGTGATCTTCTATGGTAGGCAATCCTGTTACCATTTTCAATTTCTCATCAAATTGAGGCTTCCCAAGTTCAAGTGACCAAGCCTCTTATGCCACAACTCAATTTGCAATGGAATGGACAATACAAGTCCATGTTGCCCCTTAATTGTAGCATTCAACCTGTACAATTTTGTATTGGGATCTCTTACTCCATCCGCAATAACTTTGAACTTTTGGTTCGCATCCTTCACAAAGCAACGATCATGGGCAGATTCTACTTTCAGCTTATGATCAGTAATGACTCCAACAGAAAGTAGATTTTTCTTCAAACATGGTACGTAAAGTACCTCCTTGATCATTCTGCTTTTTCCATCAAGTAGTTGGATTGAAACGGTGCCTATCCCCTTGATCATACACACCTCACCATTTGCTTGTGAAACAACACCTTCAAACTATTGAACCAATTCTTGTTACATGTCATGTGTCGCTCCTCAGTCAATATACCATGCTTGATCATCTTGATTAGATGACAATGCAGATATGAAGATGCTAGAGTCTTCAATCTCACCCTCATCGACAAGGTTACGTGCTTGTTTTGGTTTTCCCTTGACTTGTTCTGCCAGGAATTTGCGACATTCACTCTTCCAATGGCCTTTTTTATCACAATGGAAGCACTTGTCTTTTTTTTTTAGTTTTACTGGAAGATCT
The DNA here is from genome assembly GCA_029204225.1 of Diphasiastrum complanatum. Lineage (NCBI taxonomy): Eukaryota > Viridiplantae > Streptophyta > Lycopodiopsida > Lycopodiales > Lycopodiaceae > Diphasiastrum > Diphasiastrum complanatum. The sequence goes on along the minus strand of CM055098.1, from coordinate 8,744,448 downwards.
CTCATCCTCCTGAAACTTGGCAAATTGCCGCTTAGACTTCTTCTTGCCCTTGCCGTTGCCTTGTTTTTGGCATGTCGCAAGTGCCTGATCGTCAGTATTTTGACATCTAGCTTTCACCATTTCTCGTCGTTGCTCTTCCTGCATCAAGATTCCTGTGAGTTCGTCAAAGGTTGGCAATCTTTCTCTTGATGCTATTCTGCTCACAAACATCTGATAGGGTTCTGGAATGCCGCACAATGCATTGTGCACCAGCTCCACATCACGTATGCGCTCACCAATAGAATGCAATTCATCTCTCATTGTCTTGATTCTGGTCATGTATGTCTGAATGTGCTCTCCTTGCTCCATGCGGGCACTATTCAACTTTGACTTCAGAAACATGATTCTTGACAGATTTGACGTCTCGAACTGCTCTTTTAGCACATCCCATGCCTGTCTGGGTGTAATAGCATCACAAATGTGGGTAATAATGTGATCCTTCACTGACAAGTTAATGAAGGTCAAAGCTTTCCTCATCTTTTTGTCGAACACTTTGATGTCTGCTTCATTTGGCGGCCTTCTCTCATCACCTGTGACGACTTCCCACACGTCTTTCTCCATCAGTATATTTTTCATTTTGAATTGCCACAAATTCAACTTGGTTAGCAATAACACAAGCATCTAGTTTCAACAACTCTCCTTGTCTTTTACCTTTTGCAATCAAGATATCCTTCCTTTTGATCATGCAAGCATCTCCATCAAACTCAACCTTAGAACCTTTACTTAGCAATTGACTCACACTAAGTAGATTCTTGGTAATGGAAGGTATGAACAGAATATCAATCAAATGTACATTCCAATCTGTAGAAAGAGAAATAGGAATTGTGCCAACCTTTTTGATTGCACACTCACTATCATTGGCCGTGTAGATCACCTTCTTGTCATCTTCATATGCCTACAAAGAAGTGAAGTGCTCTTTGTGAAAAGTCACGTGTGAGCTTGCATCACTATCAATCATACCATGGATCTAGATCTCCATCATTAGCAAGCCTACATGAAGACATCACGAAGGCATCATCATTTGAATTTTGAACATCCAAACCATCTTCATCATGAGTAAGATTACCTTGATTGTCACCTTGATCTCTCTTCTTCTTGTAACACTCACTTGCAAAGTGTCCTTTGATGCCACAATAGAAGCACTTTAGCTTTGACCTATCTTTCCTTTTGCCATTTAAAGAAGCCTCTTCTTGATCGTGCCCTTTAGACCACTTACTTGTGTTTTTGCCCTTGAATTTTTCCTTGATGAACATAGCCTCCTCTCCAACTTGAGATGTTGATGCAGATCCACCTCTTGCTTGAAGCCTATATTCTTCATTGATCAAGATCTCTTGAAGATCATTCAAACTTGGCAAAGTTCTTTGAATGGCAAGACTTTGTACAATGTTAGCATGAGCATCCAACATACCATTAAGAATAACTTGAACAAGCTCTCCTTCCTTAATTCTCTCATCAATGCAAGATAACTCATCATTCAAAGCCTTCACTCTCAAAACAAAAAAATTTGGACTCTCTTCATTCTTTTGAGAACTTTGAAAGATTTGTCTTCTTAGAGTCAGCACTCTAGATGTATACTTGGACTCATAAAGCTTATTCAAAGCTTCCCAAGCCTCACTTGATGAAGTACACTTACCAACTTCCTTGAAAAGTTCACTAGTAACATTCATTTTTATTGTGAAAAATACAAAAATAAGCTTGGTAGAGGCCAAAAATCTTGTAGACACACATGTGTGGAGCCTGTTTCCACATGTGAAACTAGTGTACTTTTTATGTACCATAATCATATATGTTGTACATATGATTTAATTCAAGTTCTAGTGGCTAAAATGGCCAAAAACTAGTATTCTAGAGATATTTCACATTTGGCACCAATCTAATGATTGCATGAGCCAAATATTTTGAATAGGTGTCACATCCCATGTGTAGAGGACAGATCACACGTGTGGAAATAGCTGAAGTAGGTGAGTTTTTGCTTCTAGAAGATTTCCATGAAATTCTCCATATAGTAGGAAAATAGACCAAAAATGCCCAAAATGAAAAGTTTTGATCCAAGTGTCAAATTGCATGATGGTGACAAGGCATCCTCACACGTGTGAGATCTGATGCATGATCAGTACCTCGAGCTCCAAAAGTGTATATATAGAGTCTTATTTTGCCATAATCAATGTGAGATACCAATCTTGGTTTTGGAAGCAATTTTGAGTTATTCTCTCCATTTGCCTACATTTGTTTGATTGTTTTGAGTACTTGATTTTCAGGTTGGAGTCCATACTCAGACAATGTTTCACACGTGTGAAACCAGAAAGTACACCTACCTTCAATTAATGATTGTTCTTGTTAGGATTTTGTGTCTAGAATTGATCTAGATTGATCTTAATCTCAAGTAGATTGATAGATCAAGTAATCTGACAACCAATCCCTCTTGAGGATCAGATTAGGATCCACTCTTGGTCCTTTTTGTACTTTTTTCACATGGTATCAGAGCCTAGTACAAGAGGTTTTGTTGAAATTGATAGGGTTAATCCAAATCAAGGCCAAAATTAGCAGTTTTTTGGAAACTAGTCAAATTTTGTGTAGCGAGTTGGATTTGAAAGCTATCCACAAATTTTTTTTCTAGATCTTGTTGTGGGCTGTAGGAACCATTTTCACACGTGTGAGGCCGTACAGCTCTAGTTTTGACTGAGAAATTTCAAAAAATTGTAGAATTTGACTCACATACCCAATTTGAGTGATTTTTGGTGCAAAATCAAGCATTTTCTATATAAATCTAATCTTTTGATTAGTTCTTGGATTAGATCAGCCAAAAATTTTTAAATTTAAGCTTGAATTAGGTGCACTAATTGATCTTCTCTTATTTTTTGAGTGTATGTTGAGGTTGAAGAGAGAAATTGCTAAAAATCATAGATTAAGGAGTGATTTTGCAAGTTTGAGACTAGATTCTAAATTTCCATCATTCTAGATTGGTTCATGAGTGATAGAATTGAGTCTATAAGCTTTCTAAATTGCTAGAAGACTTTAGGTTCAAATCTCTTAGAGAAACCATAAGAGTTTCTAGTGCTTTTTCACATTAAAAAATGGCATCAATGGGTGGTTTTTTGCTTGAAGCTAGTGAAAGACTTACATCCACTAATTATGCTACTTGGATAGTTCGAATGGAGTCTTTGCTTGTACTTCATGATCTTTATGACATAGTACTTGAGGTGGAAGTAGAACCTCAAGGAGGAGTTGAATTGGCTAAGTACAAAAAGAGATGTAAAGTTGCATTACACTGCATAAAAATGAATGTAAGTAATGGAATAAGGAATTGTCTTCTATAGATGATAAAATCAAAGATGATGAATTAGTTCAAATCATTTTGAATGGATTAGGAGATGATTATTCCAATCTTGTTCAAACCTTTGCTATTCAAGATTCACTTCCTAGTATTGAAAAACTTCAAAGTGTGCTGGTTAGTGAGGAGAGTGGAATGCTTCATATCAAAAGTAGGATGAGTTCCTTATATTTGAATGATGGTGATGAAAAAGCTAACTTTTATTTGAAAGGCAAGAAGAAGAAGTTTCCATCCAAGAAGACTCAAGACATGGAGATGGAGAACAAAGATGGAGCATCAAGTTCCAAAGCCAAGAGCAAGAAGGACAAGAAGAAGCTAAAGTGTTTCTTTTGTGGAAAAAAGGGACAATTTGCATCCGAGTGCTACAAGAAGAAGAATGCCCAAGAGAAGGACAATCAAGGCAATCTTGTGCTTGAGGAGGAGGAAGAAGGCAATCTATCTTTGATGGTATCCTTACCACAAACATCTAATCAAGACACTTGCTGGATTGATAGCGGGGCAAGCTCTCACATGACTCACCAAAAAGACTACTTTTCTAATCAACTTTCTTACAATAGTTCTAAGAGATTTATCTTCACTGCAAGTGATCAAGAATGTGAGATTGTAGGTGTTGGATCCATTCCTTTATGTCTAGGATCATCTAAAAAAGTAGATCTAGACAATGTTCTTCAGTGTACCTTCAATTACAAAGAACTTGTTGAGTACGACAACTTATGCATAGTGGATTAGATGTACATTTCAAGCATGGAGCATGTTTTATCTTGAAAGATAAAAAATGTATTGCTAGTGGTTCAAGCAAGGGAGGTTATTTAAATTGGATGCTAATGTGATGGTTGGAAGTGTGAACATGGCAAGGGAGGAGCTCACATGGTGATTTATTTTTTTTACTATTTTTGAGACTCTTATTGGTTGCTTGTAGTATTTTTTTCTCTTATTTCATTGTGCCCATATGTCAGAGGGTGGATCCCCTAGCCATAGATTAGGCCATAGTCGCGGGTCATCTCACTTTTCCTCCCTTACCGAAGGCCACCCGCATAGACACTATTGGAATTAAGCTCATCACTCCAACTCACCAGAATTCGAATCTCCAGAATTCGACTCATCAGGACACAAATCATTCGAGTCCATCTCGATTCCTGAGCACCAGTACATTATGTAAATATATATACACACACTCTCTCTACGACAACTTTGCAGTTTTACTTTCTAAAGTTGAATATTTGTGCATCAATCAACTGGAGCAAAAGCGAGATCGACGACGAACTCTTCGAGTTCGAGATATTCAACTACATCCTCTTCGATCACCTATAAACTCAAAGTCTTCGAGTTCAAGATCCACGTCATCCACACTGTCCTATCCAAATGCAAACAACATCACAGTTCACTTTAGCACTTTTCAGTAACTGCACTATTTCATGCTCGTTGCCTACGCAGTCATTGTAACTATTCCATTTATATATACATAACGGCAACTCACGTAAATAATGAGGAGACAATATGTGAAGAACACATGCAAGTGAAGAAGAGTGAATCAGAGTTCCTGCACAAACTCCATTGTGTCTTAATTATGGGATTCCATAGGATCAGATATCTTAGAGAGAGTGAAAGCCATTCAAGGAATAGAGATAGTTATTTAATCTATAGCTGGCTAAGTAAGATCGTTACACACAGTTTGCCATTACTGTGAACCATTCTTGGGCACATGATTGTGAGCTGGTCATTGTATTCACAAACCTCTTACGACAATCTAGTATTGCTACTTAGCAATGTTTCTGACCTATCTCTACAAAAACTGACAACAAGTTGATTGTAGGAAGAAGTAAGAAGGAAAAGCTTATCCACGTCGAATACGAAAACAGTCTCTCTCTATTCGAACAAGCAACAGCTCCCAAAGAAGAAATCTTCGAAGGACAAGAAGACAAAAGCTGAGCAAAGTGATTCAGACCAGCAATCACAACAACACAATCAACAATATCAAAAGCCTAAGACTAGACTCTTCTGCAAGTACTGCAAGAGAACCAACCACAACATCAAGGATTGTCAAGTTCTCAAGCATTACAAAGCAAAGAAGAAGATGCAGCAGGATGGAGGATCTGATTCTGCCATAATCTCTCACGAAGACCCAACACTACTAATGATACAAGATGAACTCATTAGAGGAGTCATGATTTGGTACCTCGATTCTAGTGCTTCTCAGCACATGACTTCATCTTGGGATGCTCTATGGAAGACTCACGTGCAATAGCCATTTGCTTTCAGATTATAAGGGGTCATCTTTCTTGTTTGATCTAAAAATAAGTAGTCAGTAGTCAGATTGTATCATTAATAAAATGGGTACCACGATCACTGACTAACTCAAGAGGACAACCATAACATGTGATAGTAGATTTGAATAGAAAAGGAACGACAATTTTTAAATTGTTTCGTTTCGTCGCTTTTGCTTCAACATTTTTTGTTGCATAATCTGTTGCAACTAGAATATATCGACACTTAGTGTGTTGAGTTACTGGCTTTATTGGACCAACAAAGTCAATCCTTCACTTTTCAAATGGTGCAAGTGGTATGATTTGGCATCAACGGCCAATTCATAAATTTGGTTGGTTTACCAAATCTCTGGCATGGATCACAAAATCGAATATAAATAGAGACATCCTTAAACATGGCAGGCCACCAATATTTGGCAGTCATAATCTTATTAGTAGTTCTCTTCAAAGCGAAATGTCCACCGGCATCTTTGGAATGTAAGGCTTGAATAACCTTTGGAATATCTTCAGCTTCAAGACACCATTGTGAATAATGGTATAAGGAGCTACTTTCTATTGTCATATCCATCAGGATAAATCTGATCTTTGAGATAAATAATAATATCAAAATATAAAGACTTCGTAGAAGATATCTCGAATAAATTTTCATTGGAAAGTCGTCATTTAATGGTTCTTCAATCCTTCCCGTGCTAAGTCATGAAAGATAATCAACATTAGTATGATATTTTTCTTGATGACGCTCAACTTGATAAGTGAACTCTTGTAGCAACAAAACCTAGTAAGCAATTCAGCTAAATAAATTAAGTTTATTAACAAGATACTTCAAAGCATAATAATCAACATGGAATATAAAACATATCTCAGCAAATAATGCCGAAATCTCTTTACAGTAAAAATCATTCCAAGTGCTTCCCTTTCTGTTGCCGAATAGTTTTTCTCTGAGGAGCTGAGCTGGTGACTAGCATAGTATATTGGATGATCTTTCTTATGTTCATCCTTCTAGCTTAGACAGACCCCAATAGCAAATGCTGACACATCAACATAACTATGAAATAATATCGTTTAGTTAGGCGGTCTCAGAATTGGAGCATTAATCAACCTTTGCTTAAGTTCTTCGAATGCTTTCTGTTGTTCTGCCATCCAAATATAAGTGACTTGCTTCTTGAGTAACTGTGTTAGGGCTGCGACAATAGAGATATGATTCTGGATAAATCTTCGATAATAACCAACATGTCCTAAGAAACCTCTTAGTTCACGTAAATTCATTGGTATCAATAGATTCTTTATAACTTTGACTTTATCTTTGTCGACTTCAATTCCTCTGCTGGATATTCTATGCCCCAAAAGTATACCTTCTCTCATACCGAAAAAATATTTTTGGGGATGAAGGGACAAACAAGTGTCTCGACACCTCTACAATGTAAGTTTTAGTTTCTAAATATGAGACTTGATATTACTATAAACACAGAAATCATCAATGAAAATTTCGAGAAATGTTCTTAGGAATGCATCGAAAATTAGCATCATAATTCTCTGGAAAGTAGCTAGTGCATTGCAAAGACCTAAGGGCATTTTATTGTAGGCATAAGTGCCACAATCAGTAGTAAACGTGGTCTTTTGTTGATCCTTCTTCCTTACTCCAACTTGATTATAGCCAGAGAAGCCATCACAGAAACTATAACGCTCTTGTCCAGCAACCTGGTCTAGAATAAAATCCGTGAAGGGTAATGGGTGGTGATCTTTCTTAGTAACAACATTCAGCTTCATGAAATCTTCGCAAATTTGAATCTTGCCAGTCTTCCTCTTTGGAACTACAACAATGGAAGACACCCATTCACTACTTAAGACAGGATAAATAACACCTGCCTTGAGGTGCTTGTGGAGTTCATCTTTCACCATAAGAGAGTACTTTGGATTAAGATGATACTACCTCTATCGGACATGAACAACATCTTCTTTCAGAGCAATGCGGTGCTCACCAAATTCAGTAGAAATTCCCTTTAAGTCTTCGAGCGACCGTGCAAACACATCTTGGTACTCTTTCAATAGCTTAGTAAATTCTGCTAATTCTGTCTCTCCAAGGGACTTAGAAACATGCACAACATTTTTCTAGGTGCAAGTTCAACTAGCTCAATAGAATCTGGTAAAGTAATACCTTCCATCATATTGGCTTGCGTATGGCCATGAATTTCGCGTATGGCTGGCTCCACAGATTTATTCTTGTTGTCAACTTGGTCTTTATCTCCAAATTCTTGTTCGGATTCGTCAAATTCATCATTTGTATCTTCATCATCTACATCAGAATTTTTAGAATTCTGATCTGCAAGTTTTGATTCACTTATATCAGCATCTGCATTGCAGACATTGAAGAATTCTTCTTCGTCATCCGATGAATCATTATTCTCATAGCATTCAAAATAATTTACTTCGATGTCTGATGCATTAGAGAATATATTAAGGTCATAAGAAGAATCTTTTGAAGTAAAACTAGTGTCGGCAAACATAGGAGTTTCACCTTCATATCTGTCACAACTCCAGGTGATAATCTGTTCTGCTGGCTTTTCATGATTATTTGTCTCGCCAGTTTGGAATCTCAATTCTCTCGACTTCCAGTGTACACTTGCATTAGCCTGATAAAGCCAAGGTCGTCCAATTGAAACAGAGTAAGATGACAAACCAAGTGGTTTGATAACAATAAAGTCTTGGCTTGAATATATATAGTCACGTCCTTCAATTCGCCAATAGGTTTTCTTCGTGTCGAATCGACCAGCTTGATATTTCATTGGGTTGGTTGAATATTAGTCAAACCCAAGGCATGAGCAATGTCTTCAGTTATTATGTTGACACTTGAACCGGAGTCGATCAGGTTCTTTTCAATTAAACATCCAGCAACTGTGACATCGATTTCTGGTGTACCAAGGTCTCCTAGATCAATAGATAGTACGCCAACATCTGACAGAGAAATTTGTTTCGTTGTTTGAACATAAAGGTATAAATCTGGTCGATTTTTGTGGCTGTTGACAATCAGGCGAAAAATGTCTTGGTTCACCAAAAGCAACTATAACATATATATAGATACTGATTACGAGTCAATGTTTATGGCATGGTAACATCGATCTAATATAGATAGTGAAAAATTCAAATCGTGTGTACATATTCTCTTCATTTCAATACAAGCAATTTCGGCCTCTTATGAGTCATGCTTAGACTTTCGAGCTCATCTGGTAGAACGTCTTTTGCATGCTAACTTGGAAGTCTCATGGTTCTCAGCACTTGATATGACTGTTGATAAAGAAGTCATATCTCCTTGTCTGCAGTATCGATCAACTTTCAGTGGTAAACCTATCAAAAACCACTCGACTTGCATCGCGACAGGGTACACACCCGTTAGTTTTCCAATTAGATTTTTTACTTTTCATGTATACCTTCGAAGAGATTATGTTCTTCTGCACATTTTTAAGTCATCCGAGAACTCTGGATGAATAACCAATTTCTCTGAACTAATTCAAAAATACATCTGTCAACAGTAACCAGGTAGCTACATATCCTGGTTCAACTTGGCTGTACCATATGTGCGCTTGTTTTCTAAGAAGACCAGAAAAGATCTGCAGCTTCTCAGCATCAGCACCTTCGTTGTTCAAGCTAGCAATTGATTCGAACTGCGAAACATAACTATCAGCATCATCTGAATATGTTCCTTTAAAATAATCATATTTGGTCTTCAAGATTGAAGTGAAACGGGGACCAGGGCCTTCCATAATCGATTCAAGTTCAAATTCAGGCTTTGGATCCAGATTAGGAATTGGATTTACAACGTCAGAACCTAGTTCAACTGCAATAGAAGCTTCAGGGCGAAGATTTTCAGGATTAGGAAAGTTATCAAAGTTTTGTTGAAATTTTGAAAAGGTGAATCTCCTCTTTGCAAAGGTTCCTAAAGTCTTTTGAAAAATTCATCTGAAAGTTTCCGATATCTTTCTAGTCGAGCAGATCTTTCTGACATACACTAGAGATAGAGATGGAGTTGTCAACTTTATTTGGTTATTCCCAACAATGACCCCAAAAATTGGCATATGTCGTGATATACCAACATAGTATTGCTAGATTTGTGTAGTATTTATGTCGTTCCCCCAGGAGATCCCCTAGGAGATAGCACTTAAAAGTTGTTTAATTGGTACAGTCCTGACTTATTTTCATTGGAATTGCGTCGTGGATTAATCTGATTGTCAACAGACATTTAATAAGTAAACAATATTACTTTTGTTGTGGGTGTGTGATGATGACGAATTCAAAGCAACAATCTTCCTCTATCGAGCCAAATGAAAAGCATTCTACAAGTGAAATGTTATCAGAGTAGCACGAATGAACTACACTCTGGCTAATTAAGTTGTCAACAAGGATTTGTGTTATGTTCTACGCAGACATGTACAAATAGATAAATAGTTAATCTTATTCTTGAACTAATGTGTTCTAGACAGAAGTCCTCAAATACTGAAGTCCAGTCATGGTTAAAGAACTCAAATGGCTCACGAATATGCTAGAAACATTTATCTTCATTACAAAATATGAATACAAATCAAGAACTCAATTCCTCAGGCAGGGACTAGCATTTCACATGCTTGCCTCCTCAAACTTATCTCGATATAAGATGCAATCATTGGGACATGTAGGAATACTCTTATAATCCATGCCGATTGTAGATCGCATTTTCTTGGCTTCTTGTCGAGACGCCGCCATGGTGTTATGTGGAGGCAACATTTTTCGGACCAAACAACGACAAAATATATATTTATGTTATAAGTTATATATAGTTTCTCACAACGCATCAAAAAATAAAATGAGATGAGATCGGTTTGTCTATACACACAAGAAGCTCGCAAGCTTACCCAAACAACACCATTACGCTCGCATCCGACCACTCGTACTTAGTTTGCAAGTTCAAAACTAACAAACAAGCTCACAACTTTGACATTTGTCCACCCTCATACATAGGTGTGGATGCCAAGCCATGCATCATCTCTTCTTCCCTTGTCAATGTAGCCTCGGGTGGGTTCGTGAAGAATGCATCCATCATGTCATCCATGTCCCCCTTGTGATCATGCGCTGTGAATGGCACAGTGTTATAGAAAACCTCTCATCTCATATTATTTTTTCATGCATTGTGAGAAACTATATATAACTAATTACATAAATATTTTGTCACAGTTTGCTCAGAAAAATGTTGCCTCCAAATAACACTATGGTGGCATCTCAACAAGAAGCCAAGAAAATGCTATGCATGGTCGGCATGGATTACAAGAGTATTCATGCAGGTCTCAATGATTGCATCTTATATCGAGATGAGTTTGAGGAGGCAAGCACATGTCCACGTTGTGGGGAACACCGCTACAGACAAGATTTACAAGGAGGCACCATACCCACCAACGTGGTAAGACATTTTCCCATCAAACCCACGATACACCACATGTTTAAGTGTAATTCCATCGTGGAGCCAGTGACATGGCATTCGAACAATTGTTTCGTCGGATGATACTATGAGGATCCTCCAACATGGAAGTCATGTATGCTACTTGGCATGAGTTTAGGAATGAGCCTCGACATTTGCATTTGGGGTTGGCGATGGATGGTGTGAATCCATTTGGTTTGCTCTCCATAGCATGGTCCACTTGGCTGGTTGTCCTTGTAAATTACAATATGGGGAATGTTTAGGTGAGATATCCTTGCTATTGGTTCAATTCATGGCATTATATTAAATTTTATGTGTATTCACAAATTTTCTTTCAATTCGAACATTAGAGTCACAATTAAGTTGGTTCTTTTGTCTCAATGTAGGACTCCAGACTAGTGGCTACAGTGGATGCCCCATTTGTGACGAGTATTTGCAAGCACATCAATCACAACATCTACGAAAGATGGTTTATGAGGGCCACAATCGATACCTTCCACTCAATCACCCTATGTGTCAACGTCCTCATTCCATGAAGGTACAATACATATTTGGGTCAATTACTGTACATGTCATTTATTTATTTTATAGTTAATCTTTTTATATTTCTTCTAACGATAATCTGCATTAAATGTGTGTGCTTGTTTGTTAATATTGTAGGAAAGTGATTGGCTTCAAATTTGGAGATCCAATCAAGATCTAGGGCGACTCCCTCCTGACATAAAGAGGTTATCAATATTTCATGAACTCCCATATTGGGGGGGGATTGTTGATAAACCATCTTTTGGACCCGATGCACATATTCCAGAATGTCGGGAGCATGATCTGGGGGCACTTGACCAGGTCAAAAGATAAAAAAGACACACGAGATGACTTAAAAGAAATGGAAAATTTATGGCCACAAATGGTGGGGACTTCAATTGTCCTACCAAAGGCCCCATGGATCTTCTCGAGGAGAGAAGAGACGATTGTAAAGAAGGTAATAGCCTCATTTCGCACTCCGATAGGACACATGCGATGCCTAAAAGGTGCCTTCACAAGGGATAACAAGCTAAGTAGACTAAAGTCTCATGACTGGCATAAATTTTTACAGGTTGGCATGACATGTTTTTTGACGTTGCTTCCACCTTAACATTGTTGATTACATTTTATAGCATGTCTTACAATTTCATGATGACCTCATTGTGCATATATGTATCTCAATGACCAAATTGTTTTTGTGCATGCAGTTTGTGCTTCCCTTGGTGTTGAGAGGGCTCTTGATAGAGGAGTTAAGGAGTGCAATCTACAAAATCAGTGGTTTGGTGAGGTACGGTGAATGCGGCTCACATCATTTTATCTTGGGATGAATCAAGATGATGATCTTACTAACGCGTATGTCATTGTTGTTTACTTTTCTTATGAAGATACATTTCATCGACGGGTTGGTGAAGCCAATTTATGCAAGATCCTAGTGAAGAGCATTGGAAACTTGAGATACTACATCATGGGAACTTGAGATTTTGGCATATTATATGAGGGATCATCACCTATTTCGTTTGGATTTTTAGATTCAGACTTTGCTGGAGATAAAATGGATAGGAAATCCATAAGTGCTCATTATATTTTCATAGGTGATGGAACTATATCATAGATGTCAAAGAAACAAGCCACTATCTCATTGTCATCTAGTGAGGTCGAGTACAAAGCACTTACACATTGGACAAAGGAGATGGCATGGATGTAGAGGATGATCAAGGACCTTCACTTGCTGGATTTTTCAGAGAGCTCAATCATCTTTTGTGACAACCTATCAACCCAAAAGTTGACCACCAATCCTATCTTTCATGCTAGGAGCAAGCATATTGAGGTAGCATATCACTTTGTGAGGGAGCAAGTCATAGCAAAGGAGGTGGAGCTTCAACATTTTCCTTCAAAGGAATGTGTAGTTGATATCTTTACAAAAGCGTTGGGAAAAGACTTGTTAATGAAGCATAGGACTTCACGTGGAGTGTTCTCAAAGTCTATGCTAAAACTAGTTGAAGAGGGAGTGTGAGAAATTTCAACTAGTTTTGCTATTTTGGTCATATTTGTATATTTGTCAACTGAGGCTTATTTTCATATTAGACTTAGAGTTTGACTTTTTAAAGGTATATTAGTCTAAAAGCATTTGACTAAGCACTTTTAAAAAATGTGGTAAATTGTTGTACATGAGTTTAGTAGATTCAAATTTGAATGTTGGAGACATTGAATCTAGTTCACATTAATGTTAGGGTTTTTGTTATGGAGAAAAACCAAACTCATAAATGAGTCATGGATCTGCTACAGATTTGAGATTTTAATTCTAAAACTTATGAACGTGCATTTGATCAAGGTCGTAATTTGAGTAGAGGGACAATGAAGGCAAAGTGCCAAACAAGGGCTTTCATTGTCAACTTAGTTTGATTTTTTAAATCTAGAAGTTGTGAGCATGCATTTAGTGTTAATTGCAATAGAGGGCCGATGAAGACAAGCGTCCATGCCTGTGTTATAAAGATGTTGAAATATATATATATCTATATATATATATATATATATGTATAGATAGATAATGTAGTGTGATCAATTGAACAACTTTGTGTAGAAGAAAAACAGTTTGAACAACAATAAAAGCTTTTACTATGCAATTGATTCTCATCATTGCTGTGCACAAAATGCCCGAGAGCAGATACAATATAGCAGCAAATCTGATGATTTTGACTAATAGAATTACCAGACACACTACTCTTGCTCTGAGAAATAAGAGCATCTTCTACACGCTGTTCAGGTATCTCAACATATAAAATCATCTGATCGGTATCAAACTGTGAAAATGGTCGTGGAATTTAATTTTCATAGACGCACATGTAGAGTGATGATTTTAATGTTGCTGAATCAGAAATGGTGTTTTCTGGCCTCTTTTTTAGCATGTTTCACTTCATGGCGTTCATGAAATGTAACACCCAACATACCGACAGTCACTGCTTCGGCGATGGATTGTTCAACCTTGTGCCTGTGGGCGTGCTCCGGATGCTTCTTTGCTTCATGTTTCTCGTGCTGTTCACACAACAGAAATTAAATGAGTGCGGTCAATATTCTTAGCAAATTGCTGGATATAATCATGCCTCTCCAGCAAACATAGATGCCTAACAAAATCCACGTGGACTATGTCAAACTACGAGATCGACGCATAAAGAGGAGAAAAAGTGCTGATTGAGGTGAATTTCATGTGACTTACAAGTGCAAAAGCTCCTGCCGCCAGCGCCCCTGCTTCTGCAAGGTGTTTTTTGTGCTTGTGTGCCTTAACCTCTTCCTTTGCGTTGTAAGATGTCGCATGGTTACCAGCCTCCTCGCTGGCCTTGTGATGCAGGAAGCTGTGATGCTCATGATGATGGCCTCCAGTCATGCTGTAATATAATATAAAGTAACTGCAGCCGGTGTCTTGCAGACACGTAACAACGTGACAGAACTAACCGACAGCCAATTAGGAGGAACTAGTACGGAGTGCCACTGAAATTAAGACCAATGAGGAGGAGCAGAAAGATAGTAGCTGATTGAAACTATCAGAAACACAATGAGGCAGCCCAGACGAGACGATCAAGATAGTGGGCAATCTTGTTAGCAACTTGCGATGAGACTTATAATAAGCTGATTGAAATGTGTGTTGAGATGAGAGGAATATCGGAGACGTTCCTATATATACATATTGGTATTGGGTGTGATCCGGATTCCGTAGTATATTGCGACGTTGTAGGTAATTAGAAGAAGAAGATAGTATGGGACGCGGCTTTGGAAATGTGGCATGGCGGTTGCTGTTGCTTCTCGGATTGATCATTCATCCATCCATCCATCCATCCATGAGGTACCGAGTGGATGCGACCCGTCACGCGAATAGAAGAAGAAGAAGAAGACGACGAAGTCTGAAGAAGGAAATGGACAGATTCGAAGTAAAAGACAGAGAGCAGCAGCACATAATAAAAAGATGAACGCGCTTTGACTTTGGGGGTGAGACCTTCCCAGTTTTGAGGCATAGTGGTTATATATATTAGGGTGGGTGGGGCCTTCCCCACCTTCGGAACTATCCCCAAGAACTTCATAGGAATCTTAAGTACACTCTAAAGGGGCTCTAGGCCTTCAAAGGGCAGTTGCCTGAGGGCAGCACCTCAGGGGATGTAAAGCCCTTTATGAGGACTTCACATGACATAAAGCTTTTGTGTTGCCTTGCTCTAGCCTTAATGCTCTGCCCAAATGGTTGGTGAAACATTTTTTGTGGCCCATAATTCTCTCCTGGACCTCTCTAAGAGGACTTTATGAATTCATAAAGTTGCACTCTTAATACTTCCATGTTACATGTAAGTGTTCCTCTAAATACAAGGACATATTTTTGAGAGATGCTCTTTACGTACTGGATAGGAAATATTAGATGATGACCCCTAAATTCCGATGGCAAGTGGGCTTTTTAGACATTGCAAAGCCCGCCCTTCACATTTTCTCGACATCTCTCTCGACTTTTCACACCACATGCCATGGAAACTTGCTCTAAACAACATAAGAGAGTGTCATTGTGCCAAGCCCACTCAAATAGCAATAATTATGAAACTAAAGTCACAATCAAGAGAAGGACATAGCATTTGACATGTTGATATATAGCCATAAAACACAATTCACAAATAGAGCTTCACAGAATCATCATTAGAATCAAAGAGATGGAAGGAAATCAATACGAAATGGGGTGGAATTCATGTGGATTGGGCACATGAGACCTAGCAAGCTCTCTTCCCAAGACTCGCATTCACAAAGAGAAAGCTAACATCTCTTATTTGCAAATGAGCCAAAAGATCTTTCAAACTCATGTCTCTTGTTTATTTGTAGACAAATCTCCTAACATAACTAAACATAACTACCTTGAAGTATAATTAGCTCTTGTTAAGTCTTATTAAGTGTACCTTGGGCCCTTGTTGTTGGCCTATTATCCTTATTTAAGTACTTTGGAGGGCCTAAACAGAAAATAACATTTTTCTTAAGGCTAGTAGCTTCTTTTGGGCCTAACAAAGCTTACACTAGATACTATAATGTGTTGATAAGCACTGATGTATGTCAAAATATTGAAAAATCTATCTAATGTTGTGAGTATGGGTCCTAAAAATGCCAAAGATGAATTGAGCTTGTCAATCTTTGCGACTGCTTCCAGATACTCGGGATGGTCTGAGGCTCCGGTGCAAGCAGGCACAAATGGAATTTGTTGTGTAAGGTCATCAATTCTAAGTAAGGCCTGAAGGTACTCGTCGTGTGCATTTGGTCCGCCGCAAGATGGGGTAGCTTCACTTGAAAACTCCCTTAGCTCCGCCAATTATTCCTCGACAAGAGCCTTCGAATCCTCGAGTGGTTGCAGGAACTCAACTCGAAAATTGTCGCGCATCTCATCTTTGAGCTGGTTTAGCTTCGTGAGGTCGACTGTAACGAACCCTGCATTGGAGCATACAGAGAGAGCAGCTTCTGCCTTCAGTCTTCTCATTCGCTCCTCCTGGAAATGTTTCTGGAGCGTGACATTATGTTGATTTGCAGCTGTCAGTTGCTACTTTAAAGAATCATTTTGAGTCTGATAATTATCAGACTTAGCCTCAATCGCCTTATTGATCTGTTTTAAAGAATCAGCTTCCTTTATTAAGGTTTGAAGCTGTGTGTCGAGAGAACGATTTCGTTCAATCAGCTTCATGTTGTCTGATTCGAGCGAATCAATCTTCTCGATACACGCCTTGAGATCCTCTTGGCATCTCCTTTCTGAGTTGACAAATTTCATCGTAAGTTGTTGGTGGTACTTGTCCAACTCATACACTTCAGCCACTAGGTTTTTGGCTTTCTCGGTCATAGTGCGATACCATTGGGGCTGGTCATCTGGTTGTGCGTCATCTGCCACAAGTGCCCCAGTGTCGCCTTCAACAGTTGTTTGTCTTTTGTCTGATGTATCAGACTGAGTTGCGTCATCATTAGAGGAGGAGGCACTCGGCTGCTTCTGAGATGTGGAAGCAAATGCAGGCTGTGAAGAATTAGCAGCAGCATCAGTCTCCATTGCCACAACTGGAACTGGTTCCGACTGGGATGGTGCAGCGTCAATGTCCATAGCAGTGGTAGCTGCTACTTCGACGGTTGGTGCAATTTTAGTAACGAGGCCAAAAAAATCAATTGGCTTGGGGGCCAACATCCTTCCCGTCAGCAATGTTTTCTCTTGCTCGTCCAAAATGTCGAAATGGGCGCATAGCCGAGAGACATGTGCTCCAACTCTAGAAAATTTTTGGTGCTTGATCCAGCGCAAAAATGCTTTATATGTAATAGTGCCGAAACAAACCGGATTACCCGCAAGTGCGTCTAAGATGTAACCAAAATTTTGCACTGAAATCGTCGCATCAACATCCGTCAAAAAGAGTACTTGGTTTGCATATTTACAAAACATCTTAAATGTGGTATCACGAATCATATAGATCTTGTACCCCTTTGTGGGTACAAAGCAGTTGTTAAGGAAGTGGGCAGCTTCATCCACCGAATCCTTATTTGTTGAGATCATCTTCCCATCCATCGATAATCCAAGGGTTGTGCAGAACAAGTCTTCAGAGATAGTGAAGAATTTGCCTCGCACATGGACTTTGAAATCCACCTTTGAAATGGAATGAATGGAGTTGACAGACTCCGTACTTACTTCGGAGAGGATGATGGAGCGGTCCACTTTTAAATTACCCAACCTGCATCGATCCAAAAAGGACTGGATGGATGTCAGGCGGATTTCTGCGCGTGCTTTCCAGATGATGTTAGAGCTTGAACTGGATCCAGAAGCCATTGTTCAATTTTTTCACGAAAGCTCGTAGATCGCAATAGTCGCAAATGACTGCTTTGATCGCAAAGAGAATGTGCGCAGGAAAACATAAAATTGCAGGCAGAAAGTGTAAGGAAAAAAATGGAAAATAACTCTGATATGCAGTAGCGGTGTGGAAGGGATGTTGACGTGGCATGGTGACCTGACATTTGGCACTTCCATTTATGGAGTACGTGCATGGGTCAGTGTTTGAAACTATGAGTTGACAGATCGATCTTTAATGACGAAAAAACGTTTTTGAAAAGAAAACAAATAAATTAAGGAGAAACAATATCGGTTTTGATATGTGAGCATACACACGTGTGAATAATGAGGATCACGTGGCCATCATCTTTAATAGAGGGATGTAAAAAGTATGTAGATAGATTTTCGAAAGATTCTCGAAAAAGGTAGGTTGAGAGATTCTTGAAGGATACTAGAAAGTTTCTAGAATGTTTCGCGAAACATTCTTGAGAGATTCTAGAAAATGATACAGAACTTCACGAAGAATTCTTGAAAATGTTAAGCGTCATTCTAGAAAATTTCTCCAAAAACTGGAAAAAAAAAAATGCTAGAAAAATTCTTGAAAGAAAAAAAAATGACAAGTTTCAGTTCACAGTTAGAGTGTCGCAAAAGTTACTCGAAAAGTTCTTGAAAATACTTTGAAAAATAACTTAAAAGATTTAAGAGAAGACAAGAAAAATTCTCAAAAAAAACATGAAACAGTTTGAACAAATATTGAACAGTGGTAGAAAAGTTCACGAAAATTTCTAGACAATTTTCTAGCAAAAAAAAAAAAGTCGCGAACATTATCAGAAAAATACTAGAAAATAATAAGAATAAAAATATATAAATAAAAAAAATCTGGTCAAAGGTAGTATTTTTTTTTACTGGACCCGTTAATACGTGTAGGTAGCAGTTCCCCTTCAAGTGATTGAAGTTGCATAGAACCATTGCCAAACACCTCTATGACTTTACTAGGTCCAAGCCATCGCGTATGGAGTTTTCCTGGGAACTTTTGATGGTGACTGTTATATATCAACACATAATCATCAGCTTTAAGATCACATTTTTTTATATGACTGTCATATTTCTTCTTTCTTTGTTTCTGGATTTCCTTCATTAATTTTTGTGAAGACTCACGAGCTTCAGCTAGTTCTTCAATATTAGTCAGCCTTTCATTTATACAGTCTGCATTTGTTCGTTGAGCTTGGATACAAAAAGTTTTGACCTCAAATTCAATTGGCAAAATAGGATACATACCATATGTCAGAAAATATGGTGTTTGTTTCGTCGTGATTTTCTCTGTATTACGATAAGCCCAAAGAACTGATGGTAGTTTCTGATCCCAATCCATTGCATGTGCAATAGTAATTTTAGTCAGGATCTTACATAAAATTCCATTAGCTCTTTCTGTCAACCCGTTTGCTTTTGGATTATACAATGTAGTTTTTCTTTGTTTGATAAGGAAACAAGTTGTCAGCAACCGTATAGTGTCATTTAAAAAATATGTACCTCGGTCACTTACTAGTTCGAGTGGACACCCATATCTGGTGATAATACTTTTGAATAAGAATGTCGCGATAGCTTTTGCATCATTTCTTTTTGTCGCCTCTGCTTCCACGTTCTTTGTAGCATAATCCGTTGCAACTAGAATATATCGACATTTTCTATGTCGGGTAACAGGTTTAATTGGACCGTCAAAGTCAATCCCCCACTTCTCGAATGGTGCAAGAGTAAGGATTGGTGTCAACGGTCAATTCATTGATTTTGTAGGCTTACCAGATCTTTGGCATGGATCACATGAACGAATAAAGTTTGATACATCCTTAAACATTGTTGGCCACCAATACTTGGCAGTCAATATCTTATTCACTATGTTCTTCAAAGCAAAATGTCCACCAACATCTTCTAAGTGTAAGTCTTTAACGACCTTTTTAATGTCTTCGGATTCGAGACATCTTCGAAGCTGATGATCTGCACCAAGCTTGTACTAAACATTGCTAATAATTGTATAAGGTGCTACCTTATATTGAAAAACTGTCTTTTGCTCCAAATCATAACCATCCGGATATATCTGATCCTTGAGATAAGTAATGATATCATAATATAGCGAATTTGTAGATGAAATCTCAAATAAATGTTCGTTTGGAAAATCATCATTGATAGGACCTTCAATTTTTCCAGTGCTGAGTCGCGATAGATAATCAGCATTTGTATGATACTTTCCTTGACAAAGCTCTACTTGATAAGTGAATTCTTGCAGAAGTAGAACCCATCGAGCAATTCGTCCTGATAGATCTGGTTTATTCACAAGATACTTAAGAGCATAATGATCCACATGAAACATAAATGCATATCCCAACAAATAATGCCGAAATTTTTTAACAGTGAAAATCATGCCAAGTGCTTCCCTTTCTATAGCCGAATAATTTTTCTCTGATGCACTGAGCTGTCGACTCGCATAGTAGATGGGATGATCCTTCTTCTGGTCGTCCTTCTGGCTTAAACAGATTCCAATAGCAAATGCAGAAACATCCACAAAACTGTGAAATAAAATAGCCCAGTTGGGTGGTCTCAAAATAGGAGCATTGATCAACATTTGCTTAAGATTTTCAAATGCTTTCTGCTGTTCATTCGTCCACAAGTATTCCACTTGTTTCTTCAGTAGATGTGTAAAAGAGGCAACAATAGCAGCATGATTTTGAATAAATCTCCTGTAATAGCCAACATGTCCTAAGAAAGCTCGTAGTTCACACAAATTGGTTGGTATCAGGAGGTTCTTTATAAGCTCGACTTTATCTTTGTTGACTTCTATTCCTCTGTTAGATATTTTGTGTCCGAGCAATATTCCTTCTCTCATACCAAAAAAACATTTCTCTGGATGAAGAGATAAATGAGTATCTCGACACCGTTGCAATGTTAATTTCAGCTTCTGTAGGTGTGTCTCTATATTACTGTACACACAGAAATTATCAATAAGTATTTCGAGAAAAGTTCTCAGGAAGGCTATGAAAATTAACATCATGATTCGCTGAAAAGTCACTGGAGCGTTACAAAGACCAAAGGGCATTTTGTTGTAGGCCCCAATCCGTCGTGAATGTGGTCTTTGACCGATCCTCCTTTTGCACTCCCACCTGATTATATCCAGAAAAGCCGTCACAGAAACTGTAACACTCTTGACCAACAACCTGATCTAGGATGGAATCAGTAAAAAGCAAAGGATGATGGTCCTTCCTCGTGGCAGCATTGAGTTTTCGGAAATCCTAGCATATTCATATTTTGCCAGTCTTCTTCTTCGGGACGACAACAATGGGTGAAACTCATTCACTACTTAAGACGAGATAGATTATACATGTCTTAAGGTGTTTGTTAAATTCGTCCTTGACCATTAGAGAGTATTTAGGATTGAGACGATACTGTCTCTGTCGAACAGGTACAACATCTTCCTTTAGATCAATTCGGTGCTCTCCGAATTCTGCAAGTATACCCTTCAAATCATCGAGCGACCAAGCAAAAACATCTTGATACTCCTTTAATAGTTCAATGAATTCCGCCAAATCAGATTCTCTAAGTGACTTTGAAACATGCACAAATCTGCCAGGTGCAAGTTCAATCAGTTCAGTAGAATCTGGTAAGATGATACCTTCAGTCATATTGGCCTTGGTATGGCCATGAATTTCACGCATGGTTGACTCCATAGATGTTTTCTTGTCGTCAACCTGGTTCTTGTTACCAAATTCATGTTCAAATTCGTCACTCGAATCGTCAGACTCTTTCAAGTTTGTGTCTGCAATGTTAATTTCTTCATACGAAACATCAGTTTCATCGTTGCAGGCATCCAAGAATTCTTCGTCATCAGCATTCTCATAACATTCAAAGTACTGCACTTCAATATCAGATTTATAAAAAAAAATATTCAAGGCATACAAAGATTCTTTTGATGTAAAATTGGTGTCGGACAAAGGAGTTCCACCTTCATATTTGTCACGACTCCAGGTTATGATTTGTTCTGCTGGCTCACATTGGTTATTGGTCTCACCAGTATGAAATCTTAGCTCTCTGGATTTCCAATGTACACTAGCATTTGATTGATAAAGCCAAGGTCGTCCAATCAGCACAGAATAGGATGACAAACCGAGTGGTTTGATAACAATGAAATTCATGGTGAATGGCTTGGCTTGAATGTAGACAGTGACATCCTTCAGCTCACCAACATGTTTTCATCGTGTCGAATCAGCTAACTTGATGTTTCGCTTTGTTGGTTGAATGTCAGTCAGCCCCAGAGCATGAGCTATGTCTTCTGTTATTATATTTACACTGGAACCAGAGTCAACTGGCACTTTTTCGATCAGGCATCCTACAATAGTAACATCAATTTTAGGTGCACCGAGATCACCTAAATCAATGGACGAAACACCAGCATCTGGCAGAGAAATTTTCTTCTTCTTTGTAGGCACAAAAAGAACTTTCAGCTGCTTTTTGTAATAAGTGTTATCTGCCAACAGCTGTTCAAAAGTAATGTTTGGTCGAAAAGATCCGATATCAGTTACGATGTCATATTCTTTTGTCTTTGATTTTGAGGTTAGTTTATCAATAACAGCATTAGACAATTTCATCTTCACGATTTCCTCGTCTTCTTCTTCGATAGTGACCACCTTCTCTGCAAGAGCAGTCTTTAGTTCAGCGTTGATGATTTCTTTTGCTTCTGCCGAGATATCTTTTGCAAATAACTTCGCAGCATCACGGTCATAGTCAGGGTCATCCTTGAGATCTTCTTTAGTCGTGGATTTGTTCGTCATCTTGCTAGAAGATTTCGTCTTCGAGGATTTTTAGCACTTTTTCGAAGATTTTTGATCAAGTTTTGAGGAGCTTTTGCTTCTCGTAGTGACTTTAAAAATCTTTTCCACGTCACTTGGCCAGGATTGATATTCAGTCTTTGCCAATTTTCCTTCAATAACGTCAATTCTCTATACAACAGCATTTGTCGCAATTTTCACTTTCGTGTCTACAGCAAAGGTGGTGTTGCTACATACTGATATTTGGGTCGCGGCTTCTGCGACTGAGGGCAGTCAGGATACTTGTGACCAGGTTCTCTGCAATTTGAGCATAATGGTACGTAACCAATTGGCTTCCGTGGTTGAGGACAGTCAGGAAAAAAATGTCTCAGCTCTCCACAGTTGTAGCAGTTGTCCAAAACTGGCTTATTCAAGGTTTGAGACTTTGATGGTCCAACAAATTCAGGAGGATTATGTCTTCTTGGTGCAAATTTGGGTCTATCCTGCTGGGCTGATGCCGTAGTACCCTGTACATAGTTAGTAGTCGCATCATTCTGAAAAATAAAAAGTACTTCCTAGGCAGGATCTTCAATGTATTTGACATTAACAGTGGTGCAATCTTCCTTGGTGTGTCCAGATGTTCCACATTTTGTACACTACATTCTTGAGTTAGAAGAAGACGCCTTTGGTCTTTCATCTGCAACTTCTGAGATCTGCACTTTCAAGTCATTAAATTTTTTATTAAGGTCAGCCATATTACTTTTCCAAAGCCTTTCCACTTTGGAAGTTGACGACTTATCCTCGACAACTTTCGTGTCATCCTTTCGTTTAGTTCGTCGTTTATTCTTTTTCTCTCCTTTGTCAGCATCTGATATTGATGAATCGCTACTTTCAGATTCCGTGTTTGAAGAACTACTATTGGAATCAAAATCTGAATCGGCATCACTGTCACTGAAATCAGTTTTAGACTTTCAAGATTTCTTTGTTGATCGCCGCTTTCGCGCTAATTTCAAAGTCTCAAAATTTTCTGCACTAGCTATAACGGCTGCTAAGGAGTTCATGTCCCCTTGTCTGCAGTATCGATCAATCTTTGGTGGTAGACCAGCCAAAAACCATTCGATTTGCATATCCACGGGATATACACCGGTTAGTTTTTCTATGAGGTTTTTAACCTTATGTGTATATTTGCAAAGAGATTCTTTACTCTTCTGAACATTGTTCAGTCGTCCAAGAATTCTAGATTTGTAACCTATCTCTCTGAACTGGTTCAGAAACGCATCTTTCAACAGGTACCAGGTTCCTACACGTTCTGGTTCTACCTGACTATACTAGATATATATTCTCAAAAAATGACTTAGGCCTCTTCATGATTTATACTTAACCAGCTCATATCTTCATTTCCGAGTATGCCATATTTATGTTGATATTCAATTTTTGACATTTGCGTGGCATCACATCCTTGTCAAGAACAAAAAAAGTCTCTTTTTAAATGTATTTTGAAAAACACTTCGCGCATGCGTATTGCTTTTTTGTTGACACCCATAAAAAGAGGCCATTTTTTGAGGTATCTTAGGGAATATTCTAAATGTTTCACCTTAGTTGAAAAAGTTATCCATTCAATAGGAAATTGTGTTATATGTTGGTATTGCCCTCGTAGCTTTGACTCAATACCTATAAAAGCTCGGACTATGATACAGAAACCACGCATGCACACACACACATGCACACACAGACACACACACCCTAAATCCTAAACACACACAAAGAGAAAAAAAAAGAGAATCTAGTAGAGTGCTAATCAAAACTCCCGAATCGTACGATTATATCCTATTTCAAAATGTCACCATATGCTCTCTCCCTACAACGTTTGGGCTTTTTTGTGGAACTTAACTTCCAACAAGAAACATTTGAACCACGCCTTTAACGGAAGAAAACAATGGCTACACACCTTCCTATAAATGGGAGTGCTGGTTACCTTTAACTCTTTCATGATCTCTCTCTCTCTCTCTCTCTCTCTCTCTCTCTCTCTCTCTCTCTCTCTCTCTCTCTCTCTCTCTCTCTCTCTCTCTCTCTCTCTCTCTCTCTCTCTCTCTCTCTCTCTCTCTCTCTCAGGCATGAAATATAACTAACATATAACACATAAATTAAGATACTACAAACTAAAGTAGCATGAATAAATTAAGATACTATGCATTCGAGTAGCATGAAAAATGTCAAATTTGGGTAACACATGGTATTGTGTTAGGACATATCATTTCAAAAAATGACATCGCAACTGACCTAGACAAGATCCTGATCATTCAAAATCTACCCGAACCTCGTACTGTCCGCGAAGTGTATTCTTTCTTTGGCCACACCAACTACTATCAGTGCTTTATTCTAGACTTCGGTAATAAAACACGATTAATCTATAAAGTAGTTGTTGTCCCCAAATGGACTGATGAACAACGCATTGCATTCAATCAACTAAAAGAAGCCCTTACCAATGCACCTATCCTCTGGGCTCCTGATTATTCCAAAGAATTCCATGTGCATATCGATGCATCCAAGTATGCCATTGGAGCAGTGCTCACCCAACCGTGAGAATTAAAAAAAGATTATCCAATCTGATTTCTCAGTAGACAATTGATACCTGCTAAAATCAATTATACCACTACCGAGCGTAAAGCTTTGGCAATGGTATATGCAGTTCAGAAGTTTCGTCATTATCTTCTAGGAAAAGCTTTTGCCTTCTTCACTGATCATCAAGCACTCCTATATCTCATCAACAAAACTTGCAGGATTGGTCATATCATTCGATGGATCCTATTACTGTGAGAATTTGAGTTTAGGATCGTGGTTCAAAAGGGACTTCAACACAGATGGATGTGAAATCTGCTTTTCTAAATGGTGAGTTAGAAAGAGAGGTGTTTATGGATCAACCTGAAGGCTTTATAACGAAAGGATAGGAGAATAAAGTATGTAGCTTGAAGAAAGCACTTTATGGTCTCAAGCAGGCACCACGTGCGTGTGGTACAACATGATTGATGCCTACTTTTGTTCTAAGGGGATGTTGAGAACACACTCTGATTCAAACCTTTATGTCTTATGCTTTGATGGGATGATTGCTTTGGTTGCTCGTTATGTTGATGACTTGATTACTATGAGAAATAATCAAGAGATGATAGATATGATATAGTAGGATCCCATGGAACAATTCGAGATGACAGATCTCAACCTAATGCATTATTGCCTTGGAGTGGAAGTGTGGCAAAAAGGAATGATGTGGGACTAACACAGGTGAAGTATGTCACAGGAAGCATGATGGTTTACCTGACTTGTGTGGCTATGTGGATGCGGATTGGAGAGGTGACTATGATGATCGTAGATCCACCACAGGATATATATTCCAGTTTTGTGGTAGTTGCTTTTCCTGGTCTAGTAACCCCGATGCAGAGTATAAGGCAATGTGTATTATAGCACAGGAAGCTAGATGGTTGAGACAAATCTTGGAAGAAATTGGCATGAGGCAGAAAAATCCCACGACTTTACATAGCGACAGTCAGAGTGGCATTCAGCTAGCAAAGAATCTAGTGTTCCATGCGAGAACTAAACACATTGAGATTCAGTATCACTTCATACGTGAGAGGCTGCTGAGTCGTGAAATTCATGTTGTTCATTGTAGCATAGAAGAACAACTAGCTGATATTTTCACTAAGCCACTTACTGGAGAAAAGTTTGATAAGTTTAGATCAAAGCTTTCTGTACTTAAAGTTTGTTGGCTTTAAAGCTCTGTATATGACTGTATAAAAAGTGACTCTACTTTGAGGGAGAGACTTAGAATTAAAGTAGAATCACTGTGTTACCGTACTGTGGGTCCTATCAGTGGATAAGGATCAGTTGGCCTCGCCACGAGGCAAGTCGATGGGACATGCGTCCCGCCACAGCAACCTGGGTCATGCATGGGTTGCCTGAGTGAACAACTATATGTACAGTGTAATTTCATTTTGAGAAATACAGTTGCTATAAGAGCTTGCCGTGGAGAGTGTTTTCTGTCTGTGTTACTGTGTAGCATGATCTGTGTTCCTGAGCAAAGCAAATTCTAAGTCAAAGTCCTAAGATATGATAGTGGAGGTGAGTACCTGTCCACTAAACTCAAGGATCTTTGTAATCAATGTGAGATCAAAAGACAACGCAAGCTCATACTCCTGAACTCAATGGTGTAGCTGAGCGCAAGAATCATACGATTGTGGAAAGTGCCAGATCTATGCTTATTGAGATGAAACTACCAAAAGACTTTTGGTCAGAAGCATGCAGTACCGCGGTCTATCTTCAAAACAGAAGTCCTACCATTGTCGTACCAAAACATTAGAGGAGTTTTGAGCTCCAAAAAGATCCTTTAAGAATTCGTGCAAGATGTAGTTTATATTATTAAGATATTATAACACTAATACTTTTGACTTGCCATAACTTTTTATTCGTAGCTCAAAAGTATGTCATCTAACATATTATTGGAAAGCCCCTTGTCAAGCGCTTTCTAATGCACCAAACTTCGCTAAATTTGGACTTACCACTAAAAAGTTATGCCATTTTTAGTGTGGAATCAAAATGTGGTCTCAAAAAGTTATGTTACGTGGATTTCAAATTTGAGTGTTTTGATTGGTCCATGTGTAAGAAGAAATTGAGAAAAAAAATATAAAAAGAATCTTTACAAAGGGTCTTTTTTGGATTTAGAGCTCCTCTAATGGTAACGCCTGAGGAGGCATTCACAAAGAAGAATCCAAAGGTGAACCACTTGTGAATCTTTGGCTGTAAGGTCTTTGTACACATTCCTAAGGAAGAGAGACGTAAGCTTGATGTAAAAGTTGTAAAGTGCATCTTCTTAGAATATGATGATCTTGTAGAGTGCTATAGATGTTTCGATCCATTAGAGAACAAAATACATGTTAGCCGTGATGTTATCTTTGATGAAAATCTAACAAGTACAAAGATGAGGATGCTGAGAAGATGGATACATCTAGTGGAAAAGATGGTACAGTGAGAAATCCTCTTGATGATGGACCATTTGTTGATGTTCCTAGTGATGGATAGATGGATACACCTCATGATGTTGCTACTCAATCTCAAGAGATAGGTTGAAGAGTTAGAGATAAACCTTTTGGTGGTAAGAGAATTGAAGTTGCAGGTGAAAAATGCATGGACAAGGATGTACCATGGGATACATTTTCACCAGGAAACCGACCACCTAACAGGAAGCTCCCTAAGTGGTTTGAGAGATTGATGGAGAGTCGCGACATGGATGGCTTTCCTGAATTATCTATCTAAGGAGAGCTACGAAGATCAACAAGAGAGAGGACACAACCTGATAGGTATGAAACAAATTATGCTCTCTTATTTAGCATCATTCAAGGCAAAGAACCTTCGACTATGTTGAAGCGAAGGATGATGACATTTGGGTCAAGGCCATGGATGAAGAGATGGAATCAATCGCTAAGCATGGCTCATGGGACTTAGTGGAACCACAAGTTGGCAAGAAACCTATATTTCACCCTCTGTCATCTCCCTCACTCATGAAGGTGTTGGAGCAGGTCATTTCTCATCCGAAATGATTGCTAAGAAAGTCCTCTTGGCCGGATTCTGGTGGCCAACTCTTTTTAAGGATACGCACACCTACACTAAGGCTTGTGATGTTTGTCAAAGAACCAAACGATTTCAAAAGACCGATTACATGCCTTTGCACCCTGTCACAATTGATCAAGCTTTTTAGAAATGGAAAATTGATTATGCTAGACCCATTAGCCTTGCTGCTAGACACACTCAATCCCACTATATCGTAGTAGCTACAGACTATTGTATCAAATGGGCTGAAGCAAGAGCTGTTCGCAATGCTGACACGCATTCTACAACAAACTTTCTCTATGAATAGGTTATTGTTCATTTTGGATGTCCTCTAGAACTTATCAGCGATAGGGCTACACATTCTCTTAACTCTGTCATAGCAGATCTCTTGTGGTACATTGCAAAAGTTTTCTGTATTATCCACGATGCGATGGCTAGACAGAATCCACAAACAAAATCTTATGTGGCATTCTCACCAAAATTGTCGAATCCAGCCGATCCGATTGGGAACTAAAACTTTGTGCTACTCTATGGGCCTATCGCACTACCCCGAAGCGAGCCACAAGCTTAACCCCTTTTTAGCTAGTATATGGCCATGCTCAACAAGTCCACAAACGTCGACAAAAAGAATGGCATTATCGATTCTTAAAACTCAAAGAGTTTAAGGTCAGAGATAAGGTTCTGCTATATCAAGCCAAAGCATTTAAAGGAAAACTCAACTTTTTCGGCCAATGACCTTATGTCATTCAAAAGATATGTGCCTCCGGATATGTCCAACTCCAAACCCTACAAGGCGATCTTTTAGACATTGTGGTCAACGAGAGCAGATTGAGAAAGTATAATGAGCCCTATTTTTATCTTGATATGTATTAGTTGTTTTCTTTCCTAATTTTTTTTCCTTAATTTTCTTTCTTGCATGCTTACCATTTCAACAATTTTTGACCATGTTTTCTTGTTTCACAACATCAAGATATCATCAGATCAGACATACAATCAGTCTTTTTTTTAGAAAACCATAGGAATTATTCTTTTTAGAAAATTTGCCTCACAACCACATCCGATAGAATTCACCCAACCACTTTTTTAGTATGCACGATTCATTTTTTACCTCCACAAATTTTGTCTTAGAGACAAACTATCTATAAATAGAAAACATCAATTTTCTGCATCAGATCCTCCTTGATAGAATTCGTAGCAAATTCGTTGAGCATCAAAATCGTCTCCACAATTTCTCTATCATCTTCGCAAATTCTGATCAGATCCATTTTTGTATTGTCAGCCATTTCTCTCATTTACAAGAATTCGTCGACCCTCAGAACAGTGCCTCAAAATTTGTGAACCTCACTAGGAAATCATGGACATTGAGGACGATTTTTGGGTGAAGTTGCTTATTCTTGACCAAAAAAGTCTATATATAGGCCTCCCCCATCCTCTCCACGAATTCATTCTAGATTCCTGCTACCAATCATGTTGAAATTTTTCAGAATTTTCAAAACTTTCCCGAGCAATCTAGAATCACTATTATCATGGCCTCTCGCGACTCATCGCTCTCTCTCCACCGTCGTAAGGCCCCTAAGCCTTATTCAGGGGACATTTTCATGATTTATATCAAAAATTATGTTGAGCAACTTATCCTAGACAAGGATATTCTTATGAACCTGAGCTTTGATCTGACATACTCCTCGATCAGCAAAGCGATAGTTTGATTTAAGCTGCCTACTCAACCTATTCAAATGAGTTCCAAATGTTCAAAATCACATCTAAGGGCGGCAGTTCTACCATCATCAACATCTCTCCCGAGCACCTACAGAGTAGATTTCCTAATTCGGGAGAGACGATCCATGGCAAGGGTACTAGTTATGATGCCAAATAAATTATCTAGTTTCTAATGAAGGACGAAAAAACCATTGCCCAAACCAATGTGCTGCGATACACATTGTCTTATACTCTGCTTCTGTTGTGGATAGAGCAACTATACTTTGCTGCTTACCGAGACCAAGAAAAACAACTACCACAAAATTGGAATACATACCCTGTGGTAGATCTATGATCATCACAATCACCTCCCCAATCCACATCCACATAGCCACATAACTTAGGTAAGCCTTCATGCTTCCTGTACACCAAGCCATAATCGGAAGTGCCTTTGACATATAGCAAAATGTGTTTGGCTATCTTCCAATGCATTTTTGTAGGCGCTGTCATAAATTGACTTACAATACCAACAACATAGCATATATCTGGTCTAGTCATGGTAAGGTAAATCAAGCTCCCTACTAACTGCCTATATAGTGCAGCATCAAATGGCTATGATTTGTCTAGCTATGAAAGCTTTTTACTTGGCTCAATAGGAGTGTTCACTGGCTTGCAATCTTGTAGCCTGGACCTGTGTAGCAACTCTGTGACATACTTCACCTGTGTTAGTCCCACATCATTCCTTTTTGCCACACTTCCACTCCAAGGCAATAATGCATTAGGTTGAGATCTGTCATCTCGAATTGTTCCATGGGATCCTACTAGATCATATCTATCATCTCTTGATTATTTCTCATAGTAATCAAGTCATCAACATAACGAGCAACCAAA
The DNA here is from genome assembly GCA_029204225.1 of Diphasiastrum complanatum. Lineage (NCBI taxonomy): Eukaryota > Viridiplantae > Streptophyta > Lycopodiopsida > Lycopodiales > Lycopodiaceae > Diphasiastrum > Diphasiastrum complanatum. Next base: position 8,713,565 of record CM055098.1, on the reverse strand, counting down.
GCAATCATCCCATCAAAGCATAAGACATAAAGGTTTGGATCAGAGTGTGTTCTCAACATCCCCTTAGAACAAAAGTAGGCATCAATCATGTTGTACCACATGCACGTGGTGCGTGCTTGAGACCATAAAGTGCTTTCTTCAAGCTACATACTTTATTCTCCTATCCTTTCGTTATAAAGCCTTCAGGTTGATCCATAAACACCTCTCTTTCTAACTCACCATTTAGAAAAGCAGATTTCACATCCATCTGTGTTGAAGTCCCTTTTGAACCACGATCCTAAACTCAAATTCTCACAGTAATAGGATCCATCGAGTGATATTACCAGTCCTACAAGTTTTGTTGATGAGATATAGGAGTGCTTGATGATCAGTGAAGAAGGCTATTGGAATACCTAAATATAGAGATATGTTACAAATTAGACTATTGGAATACCTAAATATAATTGGATCTAGCTGAGTCATCCTTGTCCTATCCATTGATGTCACAATCGGACTCATGTGACTACGATGCATGGATTGTGATTAATGCATCCAATGAAGATGATTCAGTTATCTGAGAGATGTGATGAGAGTAATCGTAGGGTTTGAGAGTTTTGATTAGCACTCTACTATGTTCTCTTTTCTTTTTCTCTTCATGTGTGTTTAGGGTTTTGGGTGTCTGTAGGTGTGTATGCGTGTAAGTATGATGCCATTAGTTTATGTTTCATGCTTACTATTTCATGCTACTCGAATGCATAGTATTTTAATTTATTCATGCTACTTTAGTTTGTAGTATCTTAATTTATGTGTTATATGTTAGTTATGTTTCATGCCTGAGAGAGAGAGAGAGAGAGAGAGAGAGAGAGAGAGAGAGAGAGAGAGAGAGAGAGAGAGAGAGAGAGAGAGAGAGAGAGAGAGTAAAAGGCAACCAGCACTCCCATTTATAGGAAGGTGTGTAGCCATTGTTTTCTTCCGTTAAAGGCGTGGTTCAAATGTTTCTTGTTGGAAGTTAAGTTCCACAAAAAAGCCCAAACGTTGTAGGGAGAGAGCATATGGTGACATTTTGAAATAGGATATAATCGTACGATTCGGGAGTTTTGATTAGCACTCTACTATATTCTCTTTTTTTTTCTCTTTGTGTGTGTTTAGGATTTAGGGTGTGTGTGTCTGTGTGTGCGTGTCGTGTGTGTGTGCATGCGTGGTTTCTGTATCATAGTCCGAGCTTTTATAGGTATTGAGTCAAAGCTACGAGGGCAATACCAACATATAACACAATTTCCTATTGAATGGATAACTTTTTCAACTAAGGTGAAACATTTAGAATATTCCCTAAGATACCTCAAAAAATGGCCTCTTTTTATGGGTGTCAACAAAAAAGCAATACGCATGCGCGAAGTGTTTTCAAAATACATTTAAAAATAGACTTTTTTTGTTCTTGACAAGGATGTGATGCCACGCAAATGTCAAAAATTGAATATCAACATAAATATGGCATAATATACTCGAAAATGAAGATATGAGCTGGTTAAGTATAAATCATGAAGAGGCCTAAGTCATTTTTCGAGAATATATCTCCTAGGTACTTGCCTTATAAATTAAGGGCTAGACCTTTAATAGGAAAAGACATTGCCTTGGATAACCCTTAACTAGGTCGTCCATATGAAATGACTAGTTATGAAAAGACATGTTAAACTAGAGTAACTTTAACTCATAGTTAAGTATACCTCTTATGATATAGTTGAGTATATTTTCAGTTTAATTCTTAACTAGACCCTTTCGCGGGAGCGACGCACCTATTGTTTAAGAGATGTGTTTGTTTGCCCCGTAGAACATATATTGATCTCACACTTCAGTCTCGATCATCGAGAGAGAAGAGTTTATGCTTATGTAAGAGGTTGAAGAAGTGAATAGAGTTCTATGAGTTATTCTCCCTTATTTCTTTTCTCCACACCGTTGAGTGTGAGTGATCTTGAGTCTGCTAACAATCTCTAATGCATTTCATGAATTACTCTCTGATCAGACAGACGCTCTAGTGCATTACAGTCATTTGTTGTTTTTCCGTAAAGCATGCTCTAAAGAACTATCTTGATATCATCTTATTCGTCTGTCGCGAATAGTTTCTTTTCAACACTCGAATACTGACTATCTTTGTGCAGTCTAGCACGATCATTGAATTAAGTTGTATGTATGCAAATGAGATGACAGTCCCTGTCTGAAGAATTAAGTCTCTGATCTGTTTTTCTGATTGGCATTGACATAAGTTTCTAACGTGCTCTAAAACCATTCGTGCTCTTTAACCATTAAGTTGGGCTTTAGTTGTTGGGGACTATTGTCTAGGAACGAATAGTTCGCGAACTCGATTAATTAATTGTCTGCGCAGTCACGAATACATCGAACAATTCCCGATTCTTTGTTGACACCTTAGTCAGCCAGAGTGTAGTTTGTTGTACTACTCTGATAACATTTCATTTGCAGAACGCGCTTCCTTCAATTCGATAGAGGCCATATTGTTGTTCTGAATTTATTAACATTACCCATTCCAAATATAAGTAATACTGGTTACTTTTTAATGTCTGTCGACAACCAGAATAACATTCGAAACCACCTGCCATAATTACACCAAAAACATAACTTTCTAATGCTATCCTCTGTGGGAACGATACTTTTCACTACAAAATCTATATTAAACCTGTTGGTATAGCACGACATATACCAATTTTTGGCACCGTTGCCAGGGATAGTTTAGGAAAGTTATAAGAAATCTGAAGATCCATTTCCATCTCTAATGTATGTCAAATAGAGAATCGAGATTAGAAAGATACCGGAAGCTTAGAGAGGAGTTTTTACAAAGACAGAGTGAAAGTACTAGTCATAGAAATCTAGACAAAATCACTGCTCAGCTACTTGAACTCCTAATTAGCTTCGGTATGGAGGGTCCTGCTACACGCTTCACTTCTATCTCTAAAATTAAATATGATTATTTTAAAGGGACCAGCTTTGATGATGTAGATAGCTATGTCTCACAATCTGAGTCAATAGCCAATGCAAATAACGAGGGAACTAACGTAGACAAACTACGAATTTTCTCTGGTCTGCTAAAAAAACAAGCGCGTATCTAGTATAGTCAGGTAGAACCAGACCGTGTAGGAACCTGGTACCTGTTGAAAGATGCGTTTCTGAACCAGTTCAGAGAGATAGGTTACAAATCTAGAATTCTTGGACGACTGGACAATGTTCAGAAGAGTAAAGAATCTCTTTGCAAATATACACATAAGGTTAAAAACCTCATAGGAAAACTAACCGGTGTATATCCCGTGGATATGCAAATCGAATGGTTTTTGGCTGGTCTACCACCAAATATTGATCGATACTGCAGACAAGGGGACATGAACTCCATAGCAGCCGTTATAGCTAGTGCAGAAAATTTTGAGACTTTGAAAGTGGCGATCAACAAAGAAATCTTGAAAGTCTAAAACTGATTTCAGTGACAGTGATGCCGACAAACTTGAAAGAGTCTGACGATTCGAGTGACGAATTTGAACATGAATTTGGTAACAAGAACCAGGTTGACGACAAGAAAACATCTATGGAGTCAACCATGCGTGAAATTCATGGCCATACCAAGGCCAATATGACAGAAGGTATCATCTTACCAGATTCTACTGAACTGATTGAACTTGCACTTGGCAGATTTGTGCATGTTTCAAAGTCACTCAGAGAATCTGAGTTGGCGGAATTCATTGAACTATTAAAGGAGTATCAAGATGTTTTTGCTTGGTCGCTCGATGATTTGAAGGGTATACCTGCAGAATTCGGAGAGCACCGAATTGATCTAAAGGAAGATGTTGTACCTGTTCGACAGAGACAGTATCGTCTCAATCCTAAATACTCTCTAATGGTCAAGGACGAATTTAACAAACACCTTAAGACATGTATAATCTATCTTGTCTTAAGTAGTGAATGAGTTTCACCCATTGTTGTCGTCCCGAAGAAGAAGACTGGCAAAATATGAATATGCCAGGATTTCCGAAAACTCAATGCTGCCACGAGGAAGGACCATCATCCTTTGCTTTTTACTGATTCCATCCTAGATCAGGTTGCTGGTCAAGAGTGTTACAGTTTCTGTGACGGCTTTTCTGGATATAATCAGGTGGGAGTGCAAAAGGAGGATCGGTCAAAGACCACATTCACGACGGATTGGGGCCTACAACAAAATGCCCTTTGGTCTTTGTAACGCTCCAGTGACTTTTCAGCGAATCATGATGTTAATTTTCACAGCCGGATTTTGGTGGCCAACTCTTTTTAAGGATACGCACACCTACACTAAGGCTTGTGATGTTTGTCAAAGAACCAAACGATTTCAAAAGACCGATTACATGCCTTTGCACCCTGTCACAATTGATCAAGCTTTTCAGAAATGGAAAATTGATTATGCTAGACCCATTAGTCCTGCTGCTAGACACACTCAATCCCACTATATCGTAGTAGCTACAGACTATTGTATCAAATGGGCTGAAGCAAGAGCTGTTCGCAATGCTGACACGCATTCTACAACAAAATTTCTCTATGAATAGGTTATTGTTCATTTTGGATGTCCTCTAGAACTTATCAGCGATAGGGCTACACATTCTCTTAACTTTGTCATAGCAGATCTCTTGTGGTACATCGCAAAAGTTTTCTGTATTATCCACGATGCAATGGCCAGACAGAATCCACAAACAAAACCTTATGTGGCATTCTCACCAAAACTGTCGAATCCAGCCGATCCGATTGGGAACTAAAACTTTGTGCTACTCTATGGGCCTATCGCACTACCCCGAAGCGAGCCACAAGCTTAATCCCTTTTTAGCTAGTATATGGCCATGCTCAACAAGTCCACAAACGTCGACAAAAAGAATGGCATTATCGATTCTTAAAACTCAAAGAGTTTAAGGTCAGAGATAAGGTTCTGCTATATCAAGCCAAAGCATTTAAAGGAAAACTCAACTTTTCCGGCCAATGACCTTATGTCATTCAAAAGATATTTGCCTCCGGATATGTCCAACTCCAAACCCTACAAGGTGATCTTTTAGACATTGTGGTCAACAAGAGCAGATTGAGAAAGTATAATGAGCCCTATTTTTATCTTGATATGTATTAGTTGTTTTCTTTCCTAATTTTTTTTCCTTAATTTTCTTTCTTGCATGCTTACCATTTCAACAATTTTTGACCATGTTTTCTTGTTTCACAACATCAAGATATCATCAGATCAGACATACAATCAGTCTTTTTTTTTAGAAAACCATAGGAATTATTCTTTTTAGAAAATTTGCCTCACAACCACATCCGATAGAATTCACCCAACCACTTTTTTAGTATGCACGATTCATTTTTTACCTCCACAAATTTTGTCTCAGAGACAAACTATCTATAAATAGAAAACATCAATTTTCTGCATCAGATCCTCCTTGATAGAATTCGTAGCAAATTCGTTGAGCATCAAAATCATCTCCACTAATTTCTCTATCATCTTCGCGAATTCTGATCAGATCCATTTTTGTATTGTCAGCCATTTCTCTCATTTACAAGAATTCGTCGACCCTCAGAACAGTGCCTCAAAATTCGTGAACCTCACTATGAAATCATGGACACTGAGGACGATTTTTGGGTGAAGTTGCAAATTCTTGACCAAAAAAGTCTATATATAGGCCTCCCCCATCCTCTCCACGAATTCATTCTAGATTCCTGCTACCAATCATGTTGAAATTTTTTAGAATTTTCAAAACTTCCCGAGCAATCGAGAATCACTATTATCATGGCCTCTCGCGACTCATCGCTCTCTCTTCACCGTCGTAAGGCCCCTAAGCCTTATTCAGGGGACATTTTCATGATTTATATCAAAAATTATGTTGAGCAACTTATCCTAGACAAGGATATTCTTATGACCTGAGCTTTGATCTGACATACTCCTCGATCAGCAAAGCGATAGTTTGATTCAAGCTGCCTACTCAACCTATTCAAATGAGTTCCAAATGTTCAAAATCACATCTAAGGGCGGCAGTTCTACCATCATCAACATCTCTCCCGAGCACCTACAGAGTAGATTTCCTAATTCGGGAGAGACGATCCATGGCAAGGGTACTAGTTATGATGCCAAATAAATTATCTAGTTTCTAATGAAGGACGAAAAAACCATTGCCCAAACCAATGTGCTGCGATACACATTGTCTTATACTCTGCTTCTGTTGTGGATAGAGCAACTATACTTTGCTGCTTACCGAGACCAAAAAAGTAAATCAAGCCATACTCTGAAGTGCCTTTCACATAACGCAAAATGCGTTTAGCTGTCTTCCAATGCGTTTCCGTAGGTGCTGCCATAAACTGACTTCTAATGCCAACAGCATAACATATATCTGGTCTAGTCATAGTAAGGTAAATCAAGCTCCCTACTAATTGTCTATATAGCGTAGCATCAAATGACTGTGACTCATCAAGCTTAGAAAACTTTTTACCTGGTTCAATAGGAGTGTTTACTGGTTTGCAATCCTGCAACCTAAACTTGTGCAGCAACTCTTTGACATACTTCACCTGTGTTAAACCCACTTCATGTCCTTTTTGCCACACTTCTACTCCAAGGCAATAATGCATCAGGCTGAGATCGGTCATCTCAAATTGTTCCATGAGATCTTTTTTAATCATGTCTATCATCTCTTGATCATTTCTCGTAATAATCAAGTCATCAACATAAAGAGCAATCAAAGCAACCATACCATCAAAGCATAAGACATATAGATTTGAATCAGAATGTGTTCTCACCATCCCCTTTGAACGAAGGTAGGCATCAATCCTGCAATACCACGCACGTGATGCTTGTTTAAGACCATAATGCGCTTTCTTCAAGCGACATACTTTATTTTCCTATCCCTTCGTTACAAAGCCTTCAGGTTGATCCATGAACACTTCCTCTTCTAACTCACCATTTAGAAAAGCAGATTGCACATCCATCTGATGCAAAGGCCAACCAAACTGTGAAGCTAAAGCAATAAGTAGACGTAGAGTATTCCACTTACAAACCGGCGCAAAGGTCTCCTCATAGTCGATGCCTTTATTTTGTGCGTACCCTTTGATCACTAATCTTGCTTTGTGTTTTGCTATACTTCCATCTGCATGGTACTTAATCCTGTATACCCATTTGCAACCAATGGGTTTCTTGCCAATTGGTGGTTCTACTAAGTCCCATGTGCTATGCTTAGCAATTGACTCCATCTCTTCTCCCATGGCCTTGACCCAAATGTCATCATCCTTCGCTTCACCATAAGTCGAAGGTTCTTTGCTTTGAATAATGGTAGATAAGAGAGCATAATTTGCTTCATACCTTTCAGGTAGTATCTTCTCTCTTGTTGATCTTCGTAGCTCTCCCTGGTTAGATGATCCTGGAAAGTCATCTATGTCGCGGCTCTCCAACAATATCTCAAACCACTTAGGGAGCTTTCTGTCAGGTGATCGGCTTCCTAGTGAAAATGAATCCCACGATACATCCTTCTCCTTGTGTTTGTCAGTTGAGTAGTAGTATCTTGAGATGTATCCTCATGTTCATCACTCGGAAGGTCAATGAATGGATCATCATCAGGTGGTATCCTCACTATACCATCTTTCCCACTGGATGTGTCTATCTTCTCAGCATCCTCGTCTTCATACATCTTGGATTCATCAAAGATAACATCACGGCTTATATGGATTTTGTTTTCGACTGGATCAAAACATCTATAACCCTTCACACGATCATCATATCCTAGGAATATGCACTTGATAGCTTTTACATCAAGTTTACGTCTCTCTTCCTTAGGAATGTGTACAAAGGCCTTACATCCAAAGATTCGCAAGTGGTTCACCTTTGGCTTCTTCTTCGTGAATGCTTCCTCAGGTGTTATCTTTGGTGTGGCAATGGTAGGACTCTATTTTGAAGATAGATTGCCGTTCTACATGCTTCTGACCAAAAATCTTTTGGTAGTTTCATCTCAACTAGCATAGATCTGGGACTTTCCACAATCGTATGATTCTTGCGCTCAGCTACACCATTGAGAGCAGGAGTATGAGCTTGCGTAAATTGTCTTTTAATCCCACATTGATCACAAAGATCATTGAAGTCATTAGACTTGCACTCACCTCCACTATCTGATCTTAGGACTTTGATCTTCCTACCTGTCTGATTTTTGACCAATGCTTTGAAGCTCTTGAAGTTATCAAATGCATCTGATTTCTTCTTCAAGAAGTAGATCCACGTCTTACGTGACATATCATCAATAAAGTCATGAAATAGAAGGATTTACCTAAGGACATAGTCCTCATAGGCCCACATAAATTTGTGTGGATTAAATCCAGGATGTTCTTTGCTCTTGCAACACCCCTTTATTGAACTTCTCTCGATGTTGCTTCCCATATACACAAGATTCGCAGATCGTTTTCAAGTGATCTTCTATGGTAGGCAATCCTGTTACCATCTTCAATTTCTCATCAAACTGAGGCTTCCCAAGTTCAAGTGACCAAGCCTCTTATGCCACAACTCAATTTGCAATGGAATGGACAATACAAGTCCATGTTGCCCCTTAATTGTAGCATTCAACCTGTACAATTTTGTATTGGGCTCTCTTACTCCATCCGCAATAACTTTGAACTTTTGGTTCGCATCCTTCACAAAGCAACGATCATGGGCAAATTCTACTTTCAACTTTTGATCAGTAATGACTCCAACAGAAAGTAGATTTTTCTTCAAACATGGTACGTAAAGTACCTCCTTGATCATCCTGCTTTTTCCATCAGGTAGTTGGATTGAAACGGTGCCTATCCCCTTGATCATACACACCTCACCATTTGCTTGTGAAACAACACCTTCAAACTACTGAACCAATTTCTGTTACATGTCATGTGTCTTGTGGCTCCTCAGTCAATATACCATGCTTGATCATCTTGATAAGATGATAATGCAGATATGAAGATGCTAGAGTCTTCAATCTCACCCTCATCGACAAGGTTACCTGCTTGTTTTGGTTTCCCCTTGACTTGTTCTACCAAGAATTTGCGACATTCACTCTTCCAATGGCCTTTTTTATCACAATGGAAGCACTTGCCTTTTTTCTTAGTTTTACCGGAAGATTCCTCATCCTCCTGAAAGTTGGCAAATTGTTGCTTAGACTTCTTCTTGCCCTTGCCCTTGCCTTGCTTTTGGCATGTCGCAAGTGCCTGATCGTCAGTATTTTGACATCTAGATTTCACCATTTCTCGTCGTTGCTCTTCCTGCATCAAGATTCCTGTGAGTTCGTCAAAGGTTGGCAATCTTTCTCTTGATGCTTTTCCGCTCACAAACATCTGATAGGGTTCTGCAATGCCGCACAATGCATTGTGCACCAACTCCACATCATGTATGCGCTCACCAATAGAATGCAATTCATCTCTCATTGTCTTGATTCTGGTCATGTACGTCTGAATGTGCTCTCCTTGCTCCATGCGGGCAATATTCAACTTTGACTTCAGAAACATGATTCTTGACAGATTTGACGTCTCGAACTACACTTTTAGCACATCCCATGCTTGTCTGTGTGTAATAGCATCACAAATGTGGGTAATAATGTGATCCTTCACTGACAAGTTAATGAAGGTCAAAGCTTTCCTCATCTTTTTGTCGAACACTTTGATGTCTGCTTCATTTGGCGGCCTTCTCTCATCACCTGTGACAACTTCCCACATGTCTTTCTCCATCAGTATGTTTTTCATTTTGAATTGCCACAAATTCAACTTGGTTAGCAATAACACAAGCATCTAGTTTCAACAACTCTCCTTGTCTTTTACCTTTTTCAATCAAGATATCCTTCCTTTTGATCATGCAAGCATCTCCATCAAACTCAACCTTGAAACCTTTACTTAGCAATTGACTCACACTAAGTAGATTCTTGGTAATGGAAGGTATGAACAGAACATCAATCAAATGTACATTCCAATTTGTAGACAGAGAAATAGGAATTGTGCCAACCTTTTTGATTGCACACTCACCATCATTGGCTGTGTAGATCACCTTCTTGTCATCTTCATATGCCTACAAAGAAGTGAAGTGCTCTTTGTGAAAAGTCACGTGTGAGCTTGCACCACTATCAATAATACCATGGATCTAGATCTCCATCATTAGCAAGCCTACATGAAGACATCACAAAGGCATCATCATTTGAATTTTGAACATCCAAACCATCTTCATCATGAGTAAGATTACCTTGATTGTCACCTTGATCTCTCTTCTTCTTGTAACACTCACTTGCAAAGTGTCCTTTGATGCCACAATAGAAGCACTTTAGCTTTGACCTATCTTTCCTTTTGCCATTTAAAGAAGCCTCTTCTTGATCGTGCCCTTTAGACCACTTACTTGTGTTTTTGCCCTTGAATTTTTCCTTGATGAACATAGCCTCCTCTCCAACTTGAGGTGTTGATGCAGATCCACCTCTTGCTTGAAGCCTATATTCTTCATTGATCAAGATCTCTTGAAGATCATTCAAACTTGGCAAAGTTCTTTGAATGGCAAGACTTTGTACAATGTTAGCATGAGCATCCAACAAACCATTAAGAATAACTTGAACAAGCTCTCCTTCCTTAATTCTCTAATCAATGCAAGATAACTCATCATTCAAAGCCTTCACTCTCAAAACAAAAAAATTTGGACTCTCTTCATTCTTTTGAGAACTTTGAAAGATTTGTCTTCTTAGAGTCAACACTCTAAATGTAGACTTGGACTCATAAAGCTTATTCAAAGCTTCCCAAGCCTCATTTGATGAAGTACACTTGCCAACTTCCTTGAAAAGTTCACTAGTAACATTCATCTTTATTGTGAAAAATACAAAAATAAGCTTGGTAGAGGCCAAAAATCTTGTAGACACACATGTGTGGAGCCTGTTTCCACATGTGAAACTAGTGTACTTTTTATGTACCATAATCATATATGTTGTACATATGATTTAAATCAAGTTCTAGTGGCTAAAATGGCCAAAAACTAGTTTTCTAGAGATATTTCACATTTGGCACCAATCTAATGATTGCATGAGCCAAATATTTTGAATAGGTGTCACATCCCATGTGTAGAGGACAGATCACACATGTGGAAATAGCTGAAGTAGGTGAGTTTTTGCTTCTAGAAGATTTCCATGAAATTCTCCATATAGTAGGAAAATAGACCAAAAATGCCCAAAATGAAAAGTTTTGATCCAAGTGTCAAATTGCATGATGGTGACAAGGCATCCTCACACGTGTGAGATCTGATGCATGATCAGTACCTCGAGCTCCAAAAGTGTATATATAGAGGCTTATTTTGCCATAATCAATGTGAGACACCAATCTTTGTTTTGGAAGCAATTTTGAGTTATTCTCTCCATTTGCCTACATTTGTTTTGATTGTTTTGAGTACTTGATTTTCAGGTTGGAGTCCATACTCAGACAATGTTTCACACGTGTGAAACCAGAAAGTACACCTACCTTCAATTAATGATTGTTCTTGTTAGGATTTTGTGTCTAGAATTGATCTAGATTGATCTTAATCTCAAGTAGATTGATAGATCAAGTAATCTGACAACCAATCCCTCTTGAGGATCAGATTAGGATCCACTCTTTTTTTTTGTACTTTTTTCACATGGTATCAGAGCCTAGTACAAGAGGTTTTGTTGAAATTGATAGGGTTAATCCAAATCAAAGCCAAAATTAGCAGTTTTTTGGAAACTAGTCAAATTTTGTGTAGTGAGTTGGATTTGAAAGCTATCCACAAAATTTTTTTCTAGATCTTGTTGTGGGCTGTAGGAACCATTTTCACACGTGTGAGGCCGTACAGCTATGGTTTTGACTGAGAAATTTCAAAAAATTGTAGAATTTGACTCACATACCCAATTTGAGTGATTTTTGGTGCAAAATCAAGCATTTTCTATATAAATCTAATCTCTTGATTAGTTCTTGGATTAGATCAGCCAAAAAATTTTAAATTTAAGCTTGAATTAGGTGCACTAATTGATCTTCTCTGATTTTTTGAGTGTATGTTGAGGTTGAAGAGAGAAATTGCTAAAAATCATAGATTAAGGAGTGATTTTGCAAGTTTGAGACTAGATTCTAAATTTCCATCATTCTAGATTAGTTCATGAGTGATAGAATTGAGTCTATAAGCTTTCTAAATTGCTAGAAGACTTTAGGTTCAAATCTCTTAGAGAAACCGTAAGAGTTTCTAGTGCTTTTTCACATTAAAAAATGGCATCAATGGGTGGTTTTTTGCTTGAAGCTAGTGAAAGACTTACATCCACTAATTATGCTACTTGGATAGTTCGAATGGAGTCTTTGCTTGTACTTCATGATCTTTATGACATAGTACTTGAGGTGGAAGTAGAACCTCAAGGAGGAGTTGAATTGGCTAAGTACAAAAAGAGATGTAAAGTTGCATTACACTGCATAAAAATGAATGTAAGTAATGGAATAAGGAATTGTCTTCTATAGATGATAAAATCAAAGATGATGAATTAGTTCAAATCATTTTGAATGGATTAGGAGATGATTATTCCAATCTTGTTCAAACCTTTGCTATTCAAGATTCACTTCCTAGTATTGAAAAACTTCAAAGTGTGCTGGTTAGTGAGGAGAGTAGAATGCTTCATATCAAAAGTAGGATGAGTTCCTTATATTTGAATGATGGTGATGAAAAAGCTAACTTTTCTTTGAAAGGCAAGAAGAAGAAGTTTCCATCCAAGAAGACTCAAGACATGGAGATGGAGAACAAAGATGGAGCATCAAGTTCCAAAGCCAAGAGCAAGAAGGACAAGAAGAAGCTAAAGTGTTTCTTTTGTGGAAAAAAGGGACATTTTGCATCCGAGTGCTACAAGAAGAAGAATGCCCAAGAGAAGGACAATCAAGGCAATCTTGTGCTTGAGGAGGAGGAAGAAGGCAATCTATCTTTGATGGTATCCTTACCACAAACATCTAATCAAGACACTTGCTGGATTGATAGCGGCGCAAGCTCTCACATGACTCACCAAAAAGACTACTTTTCTAATCAACTTTCTTACAATAGTTCTAAGAGATTTATCTTCACTGCAAGTGATCAAGAATGTGAGATTGTAGGTGTTGGATCCATTCCTTTATGTCTAGGATCATCTAAAAAAGTAGATCTAGACAATGTTCTTCAGTGTACCTTCAATTACAAAGAACTTGTTGAGTGTACGACAACTTATGCATAGTGGATTAGATGTACATTTCAAGCATGGAGCATGTTTTATCTTGAAAGATAAAAAATGTATTGCTAGTGGTTCAAGCAAGGGAGGTTATTCAAATTGGATGCTAATGTGATGGTTGGAAGTGTGAACATGGCAAGGGAGGAGCTCACATGGTGATTTATTTTTTTTACTATTTTTGAGACTCTTATTGGTTGCTTGTAGTATTTTTTTCTCTTATTTCATTGTGCCCATATGTCAGAGGGTGGATCCCCTAGCCATAGGTTAGGCCATAGTCGCGGGTCATCTCACTTTTCCTCTATGAATGAGGATAATGTCATTAGCCACCTTGATACTTTGTCTTCCTCGTAGTAGGATAGGGTTTTAGAGCGACTGAGGGTATTTTCCCTCCCTCTTGACCCACTGCCACTGAGTTTCGTCCTCCCGGCTATACTCAGTGGGTTCACTATTCACCATGGGATTTTCAACCCACTCCCCTCCAGTCTCTCCCTGACTATTCTCCCATCTCGACCCCCCCCACTGGCTATTCTCCCCTCGGTACTCCTCTTGGCTAACACACCACATCATCTGTATTCTCCCATTGGCGGGGCATCTCCCATACCTGAGGCCACCCCCATAGACACTCTCTGGCTTACATCTCCCTTACCGAAGGCCACCCGCATAGACACTATTGGAATTAAGCTCATCACTCCAACTCACGAGAATTCGAATCTCCAGAATTCGACTCATCAGAACACGAATCATTCGAGTTCATCTCGATTCCTGAGCACCAGTACATTATGTAAATATATATACACACTCTCTCTCTACGACAACTTTGCAGTTTTACTTTCTAAAGTTGAATATGTGTGCATCAATCAACTGGAGCAAAAGCGAGATCGACGACGAACTCTTCAAGTTCGAGATATTCAACTACAACCTCTTCGATCACCTATAAACTCAAAGTCTTCGAGTTCAAGATCCACGTCATCCACACTGTCCTATCCAAACGCAAACAACATCACAGTTCACTTTAGCACTTTTCAGTAACTGCACTATTTCATGCTCGTTGCCTACGCAGTCATTGTAACTATTCCATTTATATATACATAACGGCAACTCACGTAAATAATGAGGAGACAATATGTGAAGAACACATGCAAGTGAAGAAGAGTGAATTAGAGTTCCTACACAAACTCCATTGTGTCTTAATTATGGGACTCCATAGGATCAGAGATCTTAGAGAGAGTGAAAGCCATTCAAGGAATAGAGATAGTTATTTAATCTGTAGCTGGCTAAGTAAGATCGTTACACACAGTTCGCCATTACTGTGAACCATTCTTGGGCACAGGATTGTGAGCTGGTCATTGTATTCACAAACCTCTTACGACAATCTAGTATTGCTACTTAGCAATGTTTCTGACCTATCTCTACAAAAGCTGACAACAAGTTGATTGTAGGAAGAAGTAAGAAGGAAAAGCTTATCCACGTCGAATACGAAAACAGTCTCTCTCTATTCGAACAAGCAACAGCTCCCGAAGAAGAAATCTTCGAAGGACAAGAAGACAAAAGCTGAGCAAAGTGATTCAGACCAGCAATCACAACAACACAATCAACAATATCAAAAGCCTAAGACCAGACTCTTCTGCAAGTACTGCAAGAGAACCAACCACAACATCAAGGATTGTCAAGTTCTCAAGCATTACAAAGCAAAGAAGAAGATGCAGTAGGATGGAGGATCTGATTCTGCCATAATCTCTCACGAAGACCCAACACTACTAATGATACAAGATGAACTCATTAGAGGAGTCATGAATTGGTACCTCGATTCTAGTGCTTCTCAGCACATGACTTCATCTTGGGATGCTCTATGGAAGACTCTCGTGCAGTAGCCATTTGCTTTCGGATTATAACGGGGTCATCTTTCTTATTTGATCTAAGAATAAGTAGTCAGTAGTCAGATTGTATCATTAATAAAATGGGTACCACAATCACTGACTAACTCAAGAGGACAACCATAACATGTGATAGTAGATTTGAATAGAAAAGGAACGACAATTTTTAAATTGTTTCGTTTCGTCGCTTTTCCTTCAACATTTTTTGTTGCATAATCTGTTGCAACTAGAATATATCGACACTTAGTGTGTTGAGTTACTGGCTTTATTGGACCAACAAAGTCAATCCTTCACTTTTCAAATGGTGCAAGTGGTATGATTTGGCATCAACGGCCAATTCATAGATTTGGTTGGTTTACCAAATCTTTGGCATGGATCACAAAATCGTATATAAATAGAGACATCCTTAAACAGGGTAGGCCACCAATATTTGGCAGTCATAATCTTATTAGTAGTTCTCTTCAAAGCGAAATGTCCACCAGCATCTTTGGAATGTAAGGCTTGAATAACCTTTGGAATATCTTCAGCTTCAAGACACCATTGTGAATAATGGTATAAGGAGCTACTTTGTATTGTCATATCCATCAGGATAAATCTGATCTTTGAGATTAATAATAATATCAAAATATAAAGACTTCGTAGAAGATATCTCGAATAAATTTTCATTGGAAAGTTGTCATTTAATGGTTCTTCAATCCTTCCCGTGCTAAGTCGTGAAAGATAATCAACATTAGTATGATATTTTTCTTGATGAAGCTCAACTTGATAAGTGAACTCTTGTAGCAACAAAACCCAGTAAGCAATTCAGCTAAATAAATTAAGTTTATTAACAAGATACTTCAAAGCATAATAATCAACATGGAATATAAAACATATCTCAGCAAATAATGCCGAAATCTCTTTACAGTAAAAATCATTCCAAGTGCTTCCCTTTCTGTTGCCGAATAATTTTTCTCTGAGGAGCTGAGCTGGTGACTAGCATAGTATATTGGATGATCTTTCTTATGTTCATCCTTCTAGCTTAGACAGACCCCAATAGCAAATGCTGACACATCAACATAGCTATGAAATAATATCGTTTAGTTAGGCGGTCTCAGAATTGGAGCATTAATCAACCTTTGCTTAAGTTCTTCGAATGCTTTCTATAGTTCTGCCATCCAAATATAAGTGACTTGCTTTTTGAGTAATTGTGTTAGGGCTGCGACAATAGAGATATGATTCTGGATAAATCTTCGATAATAACCAACATGTCCTAAGAAACCTCTTAGTTCACGTAAATTTATTGGTATCAATAGATTCTTTATAACTTTGACTTTATCTTTGTCGACTTCAATTCCTCTGCTGGATATTCTATGCCCCAAAAGTATACCTTCTCTCATACCGAAAAAACATTTTTCGGGATGAAGGGACAAACAAGTGTCTCGACACCTCTACAATGTAAGTTTTAGTTTCTAAATATGAGACTTGATATTACTATAAACACAGAAATCATCAATGAAAATTTCGAGAAATGTTCTTAGGAATGCATCGAAAATTAGCATCATAATTCTCTGAAAAGTAGCTAGTGCATTGCAAAGACCTAAGGGCATTTTATTGTAGGCATAAGTGCCACAATCAGTAGTAAGCCTGGTCTTTTGTTGATCCTTCTTCCTTACTCCAACTTGATTATAGCCAGAGAAGCCGTCACAGAAACTATAACGTTCTTGTCCAGCAACCTGGTCTAGAATAAAATCCGTGAAGGGTAATGGGTGGTGATCTTTCTTAGTAACAACATTCAGCTTCATGAAATCTTCGCAAATTTGAATCTCGCCAGTCTTCCTCTTTGGAACTACAACAATGGAAGACACCCATTCACTACTTAAGACGGGATAAATAGCACCTGCCTTGAGGTGCTTGTGGAGTTCATCTTTCACCATAAGAGAGTACTTTGGATTAAGATGATACTACCTCTATCGGACATGAACAACATCTTCTTTCAGATCAATGCGGTGCTCACCAAATTCAGTAGAAATTCCCTTCAAGTCTTCGAGCGACCGTGCAAACACATCTTGGTACTCTTTCAATAGCTTAGTAAATTCTGCTAATTCTGTCTCTCCAAGGGACTTAGAAACATGCACAACATTTTTCTAGGTGCAAGTTCAACTAGCTCAATAGAATCTGGTAAAGTAATACCTTCCGTCATATTGGCCTGCGTATGGCCATGAATTTCGCGTATGGCTGACTCCACAGATTTATTCTTGTTGTCAACTTGGTCTTTATCTCCAAATTCTTGTTCGGATTCGTCAAATTCATCATTTGTATCTTCATCATCTACATCAGAATTTTTAGAATTCTGATCTGCAGCTTTTGATTTACTTATATCAGCATCTGCATTGCAGACATTGAAGAATTCTTCTTCGTCATCCGATGAATCATTATTCTCATAGCATTCAAAATAATTTACTTCGATGTCTAATGCATTAGAGAATATATTAAGGTCATAAGAAGAATCTTTTGAAGTAAAACTAGTGTCGGCAAAC
This sequence comes from Diphasiastrum complanatum, assembly GCA_029204225.1. Taxonomy (NCBI): domain Eukaryota; kingdom Viridiplantae; phylum Streptophyta; class Lycopodiopsida; order Lycopodiales; family Lycopodiaceae; genus Diphasiastrum; species Diphasiastrum complanatum. Next base: position 8,695,973 of record CM055098.1, on the reverse strand, counting down.
ATAGGAGTTTCACCTTCATATCTGTCACAACTCCAGGTGATAATCTGTTCTGCTGGCTTTTCATGATTATTTGTCTCGCCAGTTTGGAATCTCAATTCTCTCGACTTCCAGTGTACACTTGCATTAGCCTGATAAAGCCAACGTCGTCCAATTGAAACAGAGTAAGATGACAAACCAAGTGGTTTGATAACAATAAAGTCTTGGCTTGAATATATATAGTCACGTCCATCAATTTGCCAATAGGTTTTCTTCGTGTCGAATCGGCCAGCTTGATATTTCATTGGGTTGGTTGAATATTAGTCAAACCCCAAGGCATGAGCAATGTCTTCAGTTATTATGTTGACACTTGAACCTAAGTCAATCAAGACCTTTTCAATTAAACATCCACCAACTGTGACATCAATTTCTGGTGTACCAAGGTCTCCTAGATCAATAGATAGTACGCCAACATCTGACAGAGAAATTTGTTTCGTTGTTTGAACATAAAGGTATAAATCTAGTCGATTTTTGTGGTTGTTGACAATCAGGCGAAAAATGTCTTGGTTCACCACAGTTATAGCAATTTTTCAAAATGGATTTCGTCGAACTGGTAGACTTAATTACAAAATTCTAGTGGCTTGTGTCTCTTTGGTGCAAACTTTGGTTTGACTTGTTGGGCATGTGTTGTAGTACTATTGAACATAATTGGTAGTCGTATCATCTTGAAATATAAAGAGCACTTGAGAAGGATCTTCGACATACTTTACATTCACAGATCTGCAATCTCCTTTAGAATGTCCAGATGTACCGCATTTCGTACACCATATTCTTGAGTTCAAAGAAGAAGCCTTCGGTCTCTTGTCTACAACTTCTGAAATTTGAACTTTTAGATCGTTGAATTTCTTATTAAGATCAACCATATTACTTCTCCAAAGCTTTTCAACTTTAGAGGTCGCGGACTTGTCCTCAATGGTTTTGCTAGCTTCTTTTCGTTTGGACTTTTATTTCTTCCCTCGATCTGCATCATTAGTTTCTGTATTTGATGAGTCACTGGAATCAGATTTGGTACTGAAAGAACTTGAATTGGATTCAGATTTAGATTCGTCTTCACTGCCACTGGAGTCATGCTTAGACTTTCGAGTTCATCTGGTAGAACGTCTTTTGCATGCTAACTTGGAAGTCTCATGGTTCTCAACACTTGATATGACTGTTGATAAAGAAGTCATATCTCCTTGTCTGCAGTATCGATCAACTTTCAGTGGTAAACCTATCAAAAACCACTCGACTTGCATCGCGACAGGGTACACACCCGTTAGTTTTCCAATTAGATTTTTTACTTTTCATGTATACCTTCGAAGAGATTATGTTCTTCTGCACATTTTTAAGTCATCCGAGAACTCTGGATGAATAACCAATTTCTCTGAACTAATTCAAAAATACATCTGTCAACAGTAACCAGGTAGCTACATATCCTGGTTCAACTTGGCTGTACCATATGTGCGCCTGTTTTCTTAGAAGACCAGAAAAGATCCGCAGCTTCTCAATATCAGCACCTTCGTTGTTCAAGCTATCAATTGATTCGAACTGCGAAACATAACTATCAGCATCATCTGAATATGTTCCTTTAAAATAATCATATTTGGTCTTCAAGATTGAAGTGAAACGGGGACCAGGGCCTTCCATAATCGATTCAAGTTCAAATTCAGGCTTTGGATCCGGATTAGGAATTGGATTTACAACGTCAGAACCTAGTTCAGCTGCAATAGAAGCTTCAGGATGAAGATTTTCAGGATTAGGAAAGTTATCAAAGTTTTGTTGAAATTTTGAAAAGGTGAATCTCCTCTTTGCAAAGGTTCCTAAAGTCTTTTGAAAAATTCGTCTGAAAGTTTTCGATATCTTTCTAGTCGGGCAGATCTTTCTGACATACACTAGGGATAGAGATGGAGTTGTCAACTTTATTTGGTTATTCCCAACAATGACCCTAAAAATTGGCATATGTCGTGATATACCAACATAGTATTGCTAGATTTGTGTAGTATTTATGTTGTTCCCCTAGGAGATAGCACTTAAAAGTTGTTTAATTGGTATATTCCTGACTTATTTCCATTGGAATGGCGTCGTGGATTAATCTGATTGTCAACAGACATTTAATAAGTAACCAATATTACTTTTGTTGTGGGTGTGTGATGATGACGAATTCAAAGCAACAATCTTCCTCTATCGAACCAAATGAAAAGCATTCTACAAGTGAAATGTTATCAGAGTAGCACGAATGAACTACACTCTGGCTAATTAAGTTGTCAACAAGGATTTGTGTTATGTTCTACGCAGACATGTACAAATAGACAAATAGTTAATCTTATTCTTGAACTAATGTGTTCTAGACAGAAGTCCTCAAATACTGAAGTCCAGTCATGGTTAAAGAGCTCAAATGGCTCACAAATATGCTAGAAACATTTATCTTCATTACAAAATATGAATACAAATCAAGAACTCAATTCCTCAGGCAGGGACTAGCATTTCACATGCTTGCCTCCTCAAACTTATCTCGATATAAGATGCAATCATTGGGACATGTAGGAATACTCTTATAATCCATGCCGATTGCAGATAGCATTTTCTTGGCTTCTTGTCGAGACGCCGCCATGGTGTTATGTGGAGGCAACATTTTTCGAACCAAACAACGACAAAATATATATTTATGTTATAAGTTATATATAGTTTCTCACAACGCATCAAAAAATAAAATGAGATGAGATCGGTTTGTCTATACACACAAGAAGCTCGCAAGCTTACCCAAACAACACCGTTACGCTCGCATCCGACCACTCGTACTTAGTTTGCCAGTTCAAAAGTAACAAACAAGCTCACAACTTTGACATTTGTCCACCCTCATACAGAGGTGTGGATGCCAAGCCATGCATCATCTCTTCTTCCATTGTCAATGTAGCCTCGGGTGGGTTCGTGAAGAATGCATCCATCATGTCATCCATCATGTCATCCATCATGTCATCCATCATGCGCTGTGAATGGCACAGTGTTATAGAAAACCTCTCATCTCATATTATTTTTTCATGCATTGTGAGAAACTATATATAACTAATTACATAAATATTTTGTCACAGTTTGCTCAAAAAAATGTTGCCTCCAAATAACACCATGGTGGCATCTCAACAAGAAGCCAAGAAAATGCTATGCATGGTCGGCGTGGATTACAAGAGTATTCATGCAGGTCTCAATGATTGCATCTTATATCGAGATGATTTTGAGGAGGCAAGCACATGTCCACACTGTGGGGAACACCGCTACAGACAAGATTTACAAGGAAGAACCATACCCACCAATGTGGTAAGACATTTTCCCATCATACCCACGATACACCACATGTTTAAGTGTAATTCCATCGTGGAGCCAGTGACATAGCATTCGAACAATTGTTTCATCGGATGATACTATGAGGATCCTCCAACACGGAAGTCATGTATGCTACTTGGCATGAGTTTAGGAATGAGCCTCGACATTTGCATTTGGGGTTGGCGATGGATGGTGTGAATCCATTTGGTTTGCTCTCCATAGCATGGTCCACTTGGCTGGTTGTCCTTGTAAATTACAACACCCCGCCTTGGCTAAGTATCAAGAAGGGGCACCTAATGGTTGCTCTTCTTATCCAGGGAAAATACAAGGCAAAAAATATGGATGTCTATATGGCTCCCTTGATAGATGAGCTAAAGATTCTATGGCAAGGAGTTCAAGTGAGCGATATATCAAGACCACTGAGACAAAGAGATTTTGTAGTAAAGGGGATCTTGATGTGGACGATGCACAACTTTCCTAGATATGGGGAATGTTTAGGTGAGATATCCTTGCTATTGGTTCAATTCATGGTATTATATTAAATTTTATGTGTATTCACAAATTTTCTCTCAATTCGAACATTAGAGTCACAATTAAGTTGGTTCTTTTGTCTCAATGTAGGACTCCAGACTAGTGGCTACAATGGATGCCCCATTTGTGACTAGTATTTGCAAGCACATCAATCACAACATCTACGAAAGATGGTTTATGAGGGCCACAATCGATACCTTCCACTCAATCACCCTATGTGTCAACGTCCTCATTCCATGAAGGTACAATACATATTTGGGTCAATTATTGTACATGTCATTTAATTATTTTATAGTTAATCTTTTTATATTTCTTCTAACGATAATCTGCATTAAATGTGTGTGCTTGTTTGTTAATATTGTAGGAAAGTGATTGGCTTCAAATTTGGAGATCCAATCAAGATCTAGGGCGACTCCCTCCTGACATAAAGAGGTTATCAATATTTCATGAACTCCCATATTGGGGGGGGATTGTTGATAAACCATCTTTTGGACCCGATGCACATATTCCAGAATGTCGGGAGCATGATCTGGGGGCACTTGACCAGGTCAAAAGATAAAAAAAGACACACGAGATGACTTAAAAGAAATGGAAAATTTATGGCCACAAATGGTGGGGACTTCAATTGTCCTACCAAAGGCCCCATGGATCTTCTCGTGGAGAGAAGAGACGATTGTAAAGAAGGCAATAGCCTCATTTCGCACTCCGATAGGACACATGCGATGCCTAAAAGGTGCCTTCATAAGGGATAACAAGCTAAGAAGACTAAAGTCTCATGACTAGCATAATTTTTTACAGGTTGGCATGACATGTTTTTTGACGTTGCTTCCACCTTAACATTGTTGATTACATTTTATAGCATGTCTTACAATTTCATGATGACCTCATTGTGCATATATGTATCTCAATGACCAAATTGTTTTTGTGCATGCAGTTTGTGCTTCCCTTGGTGTTGAGAGGGCTCTTGACAGAGGAGTTAAGGAGTGCAATCTACAAAATCAGTGGTTTGGTGTCTCACATCATTTTATCTTGGGATGATCTTACTAACGCGTATGTCATTGTTGTTTACTTTTCTTATGAAGATACATTTCATCGACGGGTTGGTGAAGCCAATTTATGCAAGATCCTAGTGAAGAGCATTGGAAGCTAGGGAAACAAGTTTTGAGATACTACATCATGGGAACTTGAGATTTTGGCATATTATATGAGGGATCATCACCTATTTTGTTTGGATTTTTAGATTCAGACTTTGCTGGAGATAAAATTTATAGGAAATCCATAAGTGCTCATTATATTTTCATACGTGATGGAACTATATCATAGATGTCAAAGAAACACACTATCTCATTGTCATCTAGTGAGGTCGAGTACAAAGCACTTACACATTGCACAAAGGAGATGGCATGGATCAAGAGGATGATCAAGGATCTTCACTTGCTGGATTTTTCAGAGAGCTCAATCATCTTTTGTGACAACCTATCAACCCAAAAGTTGACAACCAATCCTATCTTTCATGCTAGGAGCAAGCATATTGAGGTAGCATATCACTTTGTGAGGGAGCAAGTCATAGCAAAGGAGATGGAGCTTCAACATTTTCCTTCAAAGGAATGTGTAGTTGATATCTTTACAAAAGCATTGGGAAAAGACTTGTTAATGAAGCATAGGACTTCACGTGGAGTGTTCTCAAAGTCTATGCTAAAACTAGTTGAATAGGGAGTGTGAGAAATTTCAACTAGTTTTGCTATTTTGGTCATATTTGTATATTTGTCAATTGAGGCTAATTTTCATATTAGACTTAGAGTTTGACTTTTTAAAGGTATATTAGTCTAAAAGCATTTGAATAAGCACTTTTAAAAAATGTGGTAAATTGTTGTACATGAGTTTAGTAGATTCAAATTTGAATGTTGGAGACATTGAATCTAGTTCACATTAATGTTAGGGTTTTTGTTATGGAGAAAAACCAAACTCATAAATGAGTCATGGATTTGCTACAGATTTGAGATTTTAATTCTAAAACTTATGAACGTGCATTTGATCAAGGTTGTAATTTGAGTAGAGGGACAATGAAGGCAAAGTGCCAAACAAGGGCTTTCATTGTCAACTTAGTTTGATTTTTTAAATCTAGAAGTTGTGAGCATGCATTTAGTGTTAATTGCAATAGAGGGCCGATGAAGACAAGCGTCCATGCCTGTGTTATAAAGATGTTGAAATATATATATATCTATATATATATATATATATATGTATAGATAGATAATGTAGTGTGATCAATTGAACAACTTTGTGTAGAAGAAAAACAGTTTGAACAACAATAAAAGCTTTTACTATGCAATTGATTCTCATCATTGCTGTGCACAAAATCCCCGAGAGCAGATACAATATAGTAGCAAATCTGATGATTTTGACTAATAGAATTACCAGACACACTACTCTTGCTCTGAGAAATAAGAGCATCTTCTACACGCTGTTCAGGTATCTCAACATATAAAATCATCTGATCGGTATCAAACTGTGAAAATGGTCGTGGAATTTAATTTTCATAGACGCACATGTAGAGTGATGATTTTAATGTTGCTGAATCAGAAATGGTGTTTTCTGGCCTCTTTTTTAGCATGTTTCACTTCATGGCGTTCATGAAATGTAACACCCAACATACCGACAGTCACTGCTTCGGCGATGGATTGTTCAACCTTGTGCCTGTGGGCGTGCTCCGGATGCTTCTTTGCTTCATGTTTCTCGTGCTGTTCACACAACAGAAATTAAATGAGTGCGGTCAATATTCTTAGCAAATTGCTGGATATAATCATGCCTCTCCAGCAAACATAGATGCCTAACAAAATCTACGTGGACTATGTCAAACTACGAGATCGACGCATAAAGAGGAGAAAAAGTGCTGATTGAGGTGAATTTCATGTGACTTACAAGTGCAAAAGCTCCTGCCGCCAGCGCCCCTGCTTCTGCAAGGTGTTTTTTGTGCTTGTGTGCCTTAACCTCTTCCTTGGCGTTGTAAGATGTCGCATGGTTACCAGCCTCCTCGCTGGCCTTGTGATGGAGGAAGCCGTGATGCTCATGATGATGGCCTCCAGTCATGCTGTAATATGATATAAAGTAACTGCAGCCGGTGTCTTGCAGATACGTAACAACGTGACAGAACTAACCGACAGCCAATTAGGAGGAACTAGTACGGAGTGCCACAAAAATTAAGACCAATGAGGAGGAGCAGAAAGATAGTAGCTGATAGAAACTATCAGAAACACAATGAGTCAGCCCAGACGAGACGATCAAGATAGTGGGCAATCTTGTTAGCAGCTTGCGATGAGACTTATAATAAGCTGATTGAAATGTGTGTTGAGATGAGAGGAATATCGGAGACGTTCCTATATATACATATTGGTATTGGGTGTGATCCGGATTAAGTAGCATATTGCGACGTTGTAGGTAATTAGAAGAAGAAGATAGTATGGGACGCGGCTTTGGAAATATGGCATGGCGGTTGCTGTTGCTTGTCGGATTGATCATCCATGCGGTACCGCCCGTCACGCGAATAGAAGAAGAAGAAGAAGAAGACGAAGTCTGAAGAAGGAAGGAATGGACAGATTCGAAGTAAAAGACAGAGAGCAGCAGCACATAATAAAAAGATGAACGCGCTTTGACTTTGGGGGTGAGACCTTCCCAGTTTTGAGGCATAGTGGTTATATATATTAGGGTGGGTGGGGCCTTCCCCACCTTCGGAACTATCCCCAAGAACTTCATAGGAATCTTAAGTACACTCTAAAGGGGCTCTAGGCCTTCAAAGGGCAGTTGCCTGAGGGCAGCACCTAAGGGGATGTAAAGCCCTTTATGAGGAATTCACATGACATAAAGCTTTTGTGTTGCCTTGCTCTAGCCTTAATGCTCTACCCAAATGGTTGATGAAACATTTTTTGTGGCCCATAATTCTCTCCACGACCTCTCTAAGAGGACTTTATGAATTCATAAAGTTGCACTCTTAATACTTCCATGTTACATGTAAGTGTTCCTCTAAATACAAGGACATATTTTTGAGAGATGCTCTTTATGTACTGGATAGGGAATATTAGATGATGACCCCTAAATTCCGATGGCAAGTGAGCCTTTTAGACATTGCAAAGCCCGCCCCTCACATTTTCTCGACATCTCTCTCGACTTTTCACACCACATGCCATGGAAACCTACTTTGAACATCATAAGAGAGTGTCATTGTGCCAAGCCCACTCAAATAGCAATAATTATGAAACTAAAGTCACAATCAAGAGAAGGACATAGCATTTGACATGTTGATATAGCCATAAAACACAATTCACAAATAGAGCTTCACGGAATCATCATTAGAATCAAAGAGATGGAAGGAAATCAACACGAAATGGGGTGGAATTCATGTGGATTGGGCACATGAGACCTAGTCACAATTCATGTTAGGGAAAATGTGGTTTTCCCTAACATTTCTTTAGAAGAGAGAAATGAAACACTCAATGCGTACAGGTTGTTGGTGGTAGATCTAATTCATAATTCAACTCTCTGATCTTCACGTAACTAACTATCTTGAAGTATAATTACCTCTTGTTAAGTCTTATTAAGTGTACCTTGGGCCCTTGTTGTTGGCCTATTATCCTTATTTAAGTACTTTGGAGGGCCTAAAGAGAAAACCACATTTTTCTTAAGGCTAGTAGCTTCTTTTGGGCCTGACAAGGCTTACACTAGATACTATAATGTGTTGATAAGCACTGATATACTAAATGTACATGACATTCCCTCTACTTAAACATTTTTGTCCTAAAAAATGAAGACATTTGCTTAACGAACTTGAATGCTCCAATTTATAAATAGTCTTGATTGAGGATGCCATGTCCAACAGTTCATGGTAATAACCATGGCCATTGCAAGTATTGTCTTCTTCATGAAAGTTTTTTCGCTTCCTTCCATCCGTTCAGTGTTCTTCTGAGAAATTTCCAGTTTTTGATAGTCTTATCGAAGCGGCTAAAATATCATTGCAACTGTCTTGCGGAGACCAACTACCACCTACATTGGTTGTTCAGCCAAAAAAGATCTACAAAAGCAGGCGAAGCAGCTAGAAGACATAAGAAATTAAGCAAAGAAGTTGAGGAGGAAAGGACAAAACTTAAGCAACAGTTGAGTCAAATCGACCTTGATCAAGAGAAACTCTCTAGAGCAATGATAGTTTGATCTAGGCACTTACCAATGGATCAACTAACTACAAGGTAAGTCACAATGAGCAGAAACAAGAAATGTCATTCAGCACAGCCACTCATATTCTTGATTCTAGTAACTGAACCAAACTCCAAGTGCTAAATCTACTTGCGAAAAACCAGAAATGACTCTAAAACACGATTGGAAATGAAACCAAGAAACTGGAAATTAAACAAGGCATACATCCTACCAATGCAATAATCAAAACAAGGAAACTAACACTAGGAGACATCAGAACAAACAACCCGATACGCATTTATGTCCTCATCGGATCCAAAAGACAAGTGACATTGGCTGTTCTTCTTTAGCCCTCTGTATATGCGATAAAAAGTTTGGAAGGCAATCCAAGTCCTCTCCAGCCTTTGCTTTCTTTGGTTGTAAAACCACAATAGCAAATATATAGGTTTAATAATGCATTATAAAGATTTAAAACAAAACATAAATATATTATTTTACATTCTTACCTTATAATTCTAAAAAGCCAAAAAAAATTTACACAGAACTTTCGTTGAGTTGGTAGTCGGATAGTTTTGTTTGATCTCATCCCAGCTAGAACAGTTCAGCCGCTTCATCATCACCTCCTGAATTTGGATAAACACTTTGTGACTGCAGATATAACGTGATGAGAAAAACAGATAATGATTTGAAATGGTGAGCAACAGAAACTCGATGTCGTGCATCGAGTTGGTGATACTAACTCGATGCAGTGCATCGAGTTAGTGTATTAGTATACCAATTGATGCACCAACTCGATGCACTACATCGAGTTAATATCACCAACTCAATCTAGTACATCGATTTGCAAAGCTAGTATTATACTAATAAAAACATAAAACGACTAAATATAAAAAATAACTTACTTCTTAAACTCAAGGTGCATTTCGTCCATGCTGAGCTCCTTTGAGATTACACGTGAAAGCACCGACACAATGGTGGTCTCATCTTTGATTTCCTGAAGAGATCTCCATCAATGCCCCCTCATATCATCAATGAGCTCCTCAATCTGAAGGTCGACCTTCTTTGTAGCCTATTTCGACAAAGCGGCAAGAACAACTTCTCCATTCGAGACCTTCTGGCCTTTCAGCTCTTTATTCTCCCACATTCCAAAAATAGTGTTTTGAATATCCCACACCTGTTCTTGATGAAAAGCCAATTGAAACCATGAATCATATTTACGTAGGCCATGTGACATTGTGGTATCATCAACGACAACTCCAACCTCCAGCAAACATTGGTGCCTCAATGCACCATCAGCTTTTTTGTGAGATTTAAGATAATCAACATATTCATGGTGAAGAAATCATATTTTTTCAACAAATGACATCTTGGCCCTGTAATCGTTATTATTATTGTGGTCCCAAGCCAGTAACTTCGCTTCTTCGAGTGTCAGATTACAGAATATTTTACATTCAACAAATTGAAAAATATTGGTTGTGAGATAAGTGGCCACTAGATGTCTTCGCGCCTCGACAATAACATAATAATCATAAAGCTCAGTTTTTTTCTCATTAAAAGCTTTCCTAGAAGGACACTGATATGGATCAACTAAAACAATGAAAGGCACTACAGTCGCATGTGGATTTAGCTTCATTTTCTTCATCAGATTAGTGACATACACTTTGTGAGGAGCCCTCACTTCCATCGTCCTCCTACCTTTATCGGGGTCAATAGGAGGCCTATGAACTTTTTCAATAGGCAAGGTGAAGATCTTGCGCGACGCAAGCTTTTCATTCTGAATTGTCTCCCTGATTTTATTTTGATCAGTCTTTATTACTCCTATCTTTAGCAAACCACCAGGAAGTATGGCCTCGCTATCAGAATCACCATCAGTATCACAACTGCCAGATGATTTGTCATCATTTTTTGATTTTTTCTTGGCCATGACTTTGACTCTCTTTGTCTTTTCAGGGGAGTGCGCTTGAGATGGAGGGTGTTTCTTTTTTTGGAGAAAGCAATTTCAGTGAGGACAAGTCGTCACTAATTGGTACAGATTGCTGAATGAAAGGTAGCAAATCTTTGATTAAATTCTTCGAGTTTTTAATATAATCTTCAGTTTCTCAGAAACGAAAGATGTTAAACACACATTAGCTTCCATTAGAGAAAATAATCTAACATCATTATTTGTCCCCCAAGTTTCAATCAGGATTGACTCCCCAAAGTTACCCTCATAGTCTATTCTTTAAATACGACCACAAGACTTCGAATTACCCTCATTCAGCTTTCAACTTGCACACATACAAAAATAGTCCTTCCTCTGGAGAATACGATAAGGCCCAGGAATTATTTGGCAATTTCTTGATGGAAGATGAGGAAGATTCTTTCACTGACTTTTCTTTTGGATCTTCCACATTCTCATCGGAATAACGTCTAGCCAATGGATGGGCTTGTCTGGCCTTCAACATTGCTGGAATCTGTGTATCAGGAAATATTTCTAAATTTCAACCGTCATGTCATAACCTTAGTTGTTTCTCAACATTATCATTTCTTTTTCTAGGGTTTGCTTCTTTTTGCTCCTAAAAATTAGAATAATACTCGTTATTCACGTTCATTCAGCATCAAATTTTATTTTTTAATAGATAATAAATCTCATAAAAAAGCTTGACATGATTAAAACACAAAGTTTAAATCTAGTAATTTACTTGTTAATTTAACATAAATTTGCTTAAATTTTGTCAAATGATAGCTATAATAATGATCTTAACAGAGTATTTAATCAGCGGATCTTATTTACAAAGAGTACCGACATGTAATTCAAACTACTTACCAAAACCTAAAGATTATATGCACTAAATAATGTTTCTGTTTTGCATTTGATTGATGCAAATACACTCATGGCAAATTTTATTCCAAATGTATACAATGCATACTTTATGCACAAACATGATGCAGTGCATCGTAAATGTTGGCTAACGTTATGCATTGCATAGACCTAAATACACCAACTTGATGCACTGCATCGACTTGGGTCACCAACTGAATGCCATGTGTCGAGATGGATCACCAACTCGATGCAGTGTATCGAGTAAGTGATCCAGCTCGATGCAGCCTCTTGTTTTCTTCATATGAGGGAGCCCCACTGGTCGGTGTAAACAACCTATCGAAAAATGTGTCAGGAGATGTGTCAGAAAATGTGTCAAAGAACGTGTTAGAGAATTTGTTAAATCTTGTCCGTAGTGAGACATTTGGGTCGTTTGGTTCTGACAATCATTGTGCCAATGTTGACACTCCATTTGTGAGCATGGAAGTTGACATGCTCACTGAGTCAAGCAACAATTAGTCAGATAGTGAGACTGTTGGCTTAACTAATGAGAAAAATGCTTACCAAGAATGTTCGCCAATTGTATTTCGTCGCATAAGGCGTTCCTTTGGTAAGGATAAAGAAGATTTTTTGATAGCTGATCAACAAGTTCATGAGGCATTGCATTCATTTTGTTGTAATGAAAATTGTTTAATAAAGTTAGAAAAACAAAAGATAAAAAGATGAAGAACATTTTATTTAGGTCTGAGTCCTAGTGAGCAAGACGTGTTTCTATCCTCACAATTGATACCTTGTATAAAAAAAACGTTTGACTATAGTCTGGGGAATGACCTCGTTTGTAGAGGGGCATTTAAAATTGTGTTGAGAGCCTCGACAACTCAACACACATTGTTATGGATGGAAAAATATTTTCGTCTTCATTGCGAGGTAATGCCAACGACTGGTAAATTCCATCTCGTTGATAACTTTATTCGAATGGAAATTTTTTCTAATTATACAAAGAGCATATGATTCAAAACAGCGACAGGTATATATATCTTACTCATATTTCACAAAACTTTGAAAAAGAGATTTCAATAATGTCTCTATTCCACGAAAAGTGCGAATGGGAGTATGCAGTACGTGTGTAGAATCGAAAAGTAAAAGAAAAGCCTTAAGGGATCTAACGAAGGTTGTGGCTGTGAAGTTAGTTTTGAATGATCATAGAGAGGAACAAGTAGCAGAAAGTCAAAAAATAATGCATCATCGTAAAAAATGCTTTGGGTTTTCAATAGAAGAAATTGGCTTTAGTCTTAACTTACCGAAGTAGAGCAGGTACAGATAACAAATGAATGTGTTAGCGACACCAGAGAGATGTATCTTGGAGCAAGGCAGTCAACAAGTAGGAGGGATAGACTAGCCCAAATGTGGAAGGGTGACCTGCAAGATATCCAAGAGGGTACTTTGGTAGCTACACTGGCAACAAATGATGATCTCGGTCACCACTTTTGGATTGGAAAAGTACTCCTACTTCATCGAGACGATATCACATCTAAGATTAAAGACATAACTGTGCATTGGTTTAAAACAGCTGACATTGATCCATTCAAAAAGAGATACAACCTTGAGTTGGTCCGCACAATGCATGGTAAAGGGAAGAAGTGAAAAACTTCCATTCACTATGGAATCTAAGGGGATTCCATCAAGTGTTTTAAGGCATGCATAATTGGACAAAATGATCTGGTCAATCAAATATTGCCCTTGCCCTGTGAATTTCAACTTCCTCTTATGTGCCTTAGCTTGGTACAAGAGGACCTTATCCCCCTCTTTAAACTCCTTGGGCTTAATTAGACGATCATGCCAATCTTTTTGTCTACATTTGTAAACATGTTGTGCATGGACACTAATGATACGGGTTTCAAGAGGCTTTTCAAGATGAAACAGGCGATTGGCTAAGATTTGTTTAGAATCCAATTGCATATCATAGGCCAGGCGTAAGGATGGGAAATAAAATTCAACTGGCATAGCTGCTTCCTGGCCATAAGTCAACTGAACAGAGGTAGATCCAGTAGATTTCTTAGGGGTTGTGCGATAAGCCCAAAGTGCGACATGTAATTTCAATTCCCAATCAGATCTACTGGCCTCCATGGTCTTAGTACGGATTTCGCATAAGATTTTATTCGTTGACTCAGCTTGGCCATTACAACACGGGTAATAAGGAGCACTTTTCCTATGGACCACTACGAAGTTGGATAGTAAGTGTTCGATCACAACATTTAAGAAATGCGTTTCCCTATCGCTAACGATCTCTAATGGGCACCCAAAACGTACTATAACCTGCTCAGCAAGGAATTTAGCAGTGGATTTTGCATCTGCAAATTTAACAGCATGAGTTTCGTCCCATTTGGTGCAATAGTCGGTGGCTACTATAATGTATCGAGATTGTGTGAATCTAGCAGTCGGGCTAATTGGTCCCACATAGTCAATTCCCCATTTAAAAAATGCTTGGTCAGACAGTATGGGATCTAATGGCATGAAATCCTTGAATTGAGATCATTTTGAGCGTTGACATAAATCGCATGCCATTACAAATTGATGTGTATCCATAAATAAGGTTGGCCACCAGAATCCGGCCAACAATATTTTTCGCGATGTTGTGTCTGATGAAAATCATCCTCCGGCACTTCCTTCGTGGCTGAGGGAAATGATGGGGGTCGTTTCTCCCTCAATGAGACATCTACGAATAATTCCATCCGTCCCTTTTTTATACAATTGTCCAACAATGAGGGTGTATTTGAAACAAGATAGCATCAAGAAGGTCATCATTAACACCTTTTGTTGGTTTGTCCGTGCTAGGGATTTGTGAAAGATGATCAGCTAAAAAATGTTGCGAACCCCTTCTAACAACAACTCGAAATTCAAGTTTCCAAAGTAACAACAACCAGCACGCTATCTGTCCAGTAGTGGTGCACGTCTTACTCAAAAGATATAATAATGTCTGATGACTAGTGTAAAACACAAAGGATTTGCCTAAAAGATAATGGCAAAACTTTTGAACCGCATACACCATTGCAAGTGCTTCCCTCTCAGTAATGGTATAATTTCTCTTGGCTGGGATTAGTTGTCTACTCAGGAATCAGATAGGATAATCCTTGGAATCCTCACCTGGTTGCGTCAAGTAGTGTCAATGACATACTGAGAAGCATCCGTGTGCACGTGGAATTCCTTGGAATAATCTGGTGCTCGCAAAATAGGAGCACTTGCTAGAGCAGTTTTGAGATCTTGAAATGCATGGCCATGCTCTTCTACCCATTTAGGATCTATGGTCAATCGATACATCTAGCGTGCATTCCCTACAAAGTCACATACGTGACAATGATAATAGTTTGCATGGCCCATAAAGATCAGGACCTCACAGACAGTTCTAGGGATGGGCATCTCTATAATGACTTTTAATTTTTCAAGATCAGTAGCAATTTCATTCCGGGATATGATGTGTCCTAGCTCATGAATTTCTTTTGAACACATCCATCTGCAATATATTCAATTCATTTTATGTCGATTTGAATTTCTAGTCAATAAATATTAAATAAAAAATACACAAAGTAAATGTAAATACCTGACAATAATTGGTAGTTTGTATATGGTCTCACAAATATCTTTTGGCAAGCACTCATGAATTGACAATGGATAGATGAATTGAATCATCTTTAGTCAATCATGAAACTTGAGGCTTGCAACTTTCCATCCACTATGAATGATGCCCTTTTAGAATGGGCAAAACCAGTTGGTGTTCTAATGTCATGAATAATGGAGGACACATGGTGAAGCTCCTTCTTAGTGACTGTCTAAGGAGCATGATCTTTACCATCCTTTATCCAATATTCTCTTTTGGTGTTTGAGTCTTTTAGATCGTGCCTTGCAGCAATGGTTATCTTTTTCACCAATCAAGTGTTTCCATATAGATTCACCTGCATTTTTAAATATGTGCATGGGATCAAGTAGGTGATTAATCAAAAGAGTTTTCCAATATTTTAGAGATAAAAACCACCAATTCTATCTCATTGCATTCTTGTTGAATGTTAATTGACTCTCACTCTTCTTCCACAAGTATCATGAACGAAAAAATGTATGGCTGTCTTTGACACCTAATCGTTTAGCATTTTTTTATATTAGAATATCAGTACCAAAGAATTGCATGGCTGTCTCAGACACCTAATCATTTTTTAAATCTCTCTCTATGGTTGTCTAGGACACCTACACTGATACTC
Organism: Diphasiastrum complanatum; assembly: GCA_029204225.1. Classification (NCBI taxonomy): domain Eukaryota; kingdom Viridiplantae; phylum Streptophyta; class Lycopodiopsida; order Lycopodiales; family Lycopodiaceae; genus Diphasiastrum; species Diphasiastrum complanatum. The sequence continues at coordinate 8,679,875 of CM055098.1, read as the reverse complement.
ATTCTCAACACATATCAAAACTACACTATTACTTCGGTCTCTAAGTAATCCAAAATTCATTATCATGTTTCACCATGATTTTCCTTCTGTTGGTGATGGGACAACGACCTTCATTTTTCCTATGGCCTGTTCATTCATTCTAAATCAACACCAACAAAACATTCACCTGAGCCAGAAACCCTAAAAGTAGTACTGGCAAGTTAGGCATGTCAGATCAAAAATTGGCCAGATCTAGTCAAAAGCCCCCATAACTTCAAATAGAAGGTGGCTACAAAAACTGGACCAGTTGCAGTTCGATTCGGATGTCGTTAGCCTAAAAGCGCCCTTTGTGTAGGAAGGAATGGGCACAATGAATTGACTACATTTTTACATTCCTAAAAAGTGGTCCAGTATCGCCGAACAGAGTTCATTTTTCTCGTCGTCTATTCCATATGGTACTGCACGTCAAGACAATCATGCAGCACCAAACCAGGCTTCAAACGGTTCAGTACTCACAAAGAAATGTGTGTATTTGGTTGAACTATATCGGTCAATAAGCATGTTCCAAACTTGCATGTTATGTATTAAATTCTAGCTAGCTTGAGTTATAAAAATGAGAGGTGATGTATCTACCATCCTAAACTCAAGATTCTTCCATTTGATCACTCTCAACTAATAAGGGCCATACTTGAGCCATCTCAATTAAGATACATCAAATTTAAGCTATCTTGTTTGATAAGGGTTGGTTCCATCAATAAGGGATGAAAATCAAGTTATTAAAACGCACTAAACTCAATAATGGTTTGATTTTGATTACTTGATTAGGACAATCTCAACTAGTAAGGGCCATACTTGAGCCATCTCAATTAACAAACATCAAATTTAAGCTATCTTGTTTGATAAGGGTTAATTCCATCAATAACGGATGAAAATCAAGTAAGCTGAATGCACTAACCTCAATAATGTATTGATTTTGATCACTCAATTAGCCATGTTGAGTGATGAAGACCAAACATTGAGCTTTCTCATGCGTAGGAATCAAATTCAAGTGACCTCAAGTAAAGGAAATGCCATCTCGAGTGTAGGGGCAAATCCATTAATAAGGCCAAACCAAACTCAAGTGATCTGAGTGTGGTAATCTTAATATTGATCAAGTTTGAGCACTCAATGAACTATGTCGAGTGATTAGGACCAAAATCACATGTTAGGCATCAAGTTAGAGCTAGCTTGAGTGATAAGCATCAAATTTGAGATACCAAAAAATCTTAAGCTTGAGATTCCATGAATTCGATCACTTTAGGGGAAACTTCTAATGATGAGGGCCAAATTTGAGCTATCTTGATTGATACACATCAAATTTGAACTATCTCTAGTGACAGGGTCTGATTCCATCCACAAGGAAGCAAACTCAAGCAATCTTAGAATTGTCCTAAACTTAAAATTAATCGAGTTTAATTTCTTCATGAATTAAGTCACAAAAACTAAACTAGATAGTTAGAAATCAAATTTAAATTATTCCTAGCGATAGGCATCAAATTTGAGCTACGTGATTTTTGTGGTGTTGCTACATACTGATATTTGGGTCGCGGCTTCTGCGACTGAGGGCAGTCAGGATACTTGTGACCAGGTTCTCTTCAATTTGAGCATAATGGTACATAACCAATTGGCTTCCGTGGTTGTGGACAGTCAGGAAAAAAATGTCTCAGCTCTCCACAGTTGTAGCAGTTGTCCAAAACTGGCTTATTCGAGGTTTGAGACTTCGATGGTCCAACAAATTCAGGAGGATTATGTCTTCTTGGTGCAAATTTGGGTCTGTCCTGCTGGGCTGATGCTGCAGTACCCTGTACATAGTTAGTAGTCGCATCATTCTGAAAAATAAAAAGTACCTCCTAGGCAGGATCTTCAATGTATTTGACATTAACAGTGGTGCAATCTTCCTTGGTGTGTCCAGATGTTCCACATTTTGTACATCACATTCTTGAGTTAGAAGAAGACGCCTTTGGTCTTGTATCTGCAACTTTTGAGATCTGCACTTTCAACTCATTAAATTTTTTATTAAGGTCAGCCATATTACTTTTCCAAAGCTTTTCCACTTTGGAAGTTGACGACTTATCCTCGACAACTTTCGTGTCGTCCTTTCGTTTAGTTCGTCGTTTATTCTTTTTCTCTCCTTTGTCAACATCTGATTTCGATGAATCGCTACTTTCAGATTCCGTGTTTGAAGAACTACTATTGAAATCAAAATCTGAATCGGCATCACTGTCACTGAAATCAGTTTTAGACTTTCGAGATTTCTTTGTTGATCGCCGCTTTCGTGCTAATTTCAAAGTCTCAAAATTTTCTGCACTAGCTATAACAGCTGCTAAGGAGTTCATGTCCCCTTGTCTGCAGTATCGATCAATCTTTGGTGGTAGACCAGCCAAAACCCATTCGATTTGCATATCCACGGGATATACACCGGTTAGTTTTCCTATGAGGTTTTTAACCTTATGTGTATATTTGCAAAGAGATTCTTTACTCTTCTGAACATTGTTTAGTCGTCCAAGAATTCTAGATTTGTAACCTATCTCTCTGAACTGGTTCAGAAACGCATCTTTCAACAGGTACCAGGTTCCTACACGGTCTGGTTCTACCTGACTATACTAGATACGTGCCTGTTTTCTTAGCAGACCAGAGAAAATTCGTAGTTTGTCTATGTTAGTTCCCTCGTTATTTGCATTGGCTATTGACTCAAATTGTGAGACATAGCTATCTACATCATCAGAGCTGGTCCAAAATAATCATATTTAGTTTTAGAGATAGAAGTGAAGCGTGTAGCATGACCCTCCATACCGAAGCTAATTAGGAGTTCAAGTAGCTGAGCAATGATTTTGTCTAGATTTCTATGACTAGTACTTTCACTCTATCTTTGTAAAAACTCCTCTCTAAGCTTTCGGTATCTTTCTAATCTCGATTCTCTATTTGACATACATTAGAGATGGAAATGGATCTTCAGATTTCTTATAACTTTCCTAAACTATCCCCGGCAATGGTGCCAAAAATTGGTATATGTCGTGCTATACCAACAGGTTTAATATAGATTTTGTAGTGAAAAGTATCGTTCCCACAAAGGATAGCATTAGAAAGTTATGTTTTTGGTGTAATTATGGCAGGTGGTTTCGAATGTTGTTCTGGTTGTCGACAAACATTAAAAAGTAACCAGTATTACTTATATTTGGAATGGGTAATGTTAATAAATTCAGAACAACAATATGGCCTCTATCGAATTGAAGGAAGCGCGTTCTACAAATGAAATGTTATCAGAGTAGTATAGCAGACTACACTCTGGCTGACTAAGGTGTCAACAGAGAATCAGAAAGTATTCGATGTATTCGCGACTGCGCAGACAATTAATTAATCGAGTTCACGAACTATTCGTTCCTAGACAATAGTCCCCAACAACTAAAGCCCAACTTAATGCTTAAAGAGCACGAATGGTTTTAGAGCACGTTAGAAACTTATGTCAATGCCAATCAGAAAAACAGATCAGAGACTTAATTCTTCAGACAAGGACTGTCATCTCATTTGCATACATACAACTTAATTCAATGATCGTGCTAGACTGCACAAAGATAGTCATTATTCGAGTGTTGAAAAGAAAGTATTCGCGACAGACGAATAAGATGATTTTAAGATAGTTCTTTAGAGCATGCTTTACGGAAAAACAACAAATGACTGTAATGCACTAGAGCATCTGTCTGATCAGAGAGTAATTCATGAAATGCGTTAGAGATTGTTAGCAGACTCAAGATCACTCACACTCAACAGTGTGGAGAACAGAGATAAGGGAGAATAACTCACAGAACTCTATTCACTTCTTCAATCTCTTACATAAGCATAAACTCTTCTCTCTCGATGATCGAGACTGAAGTGTGAGATCAATATATGTTCTACGGGGCAAACAAACAGACCTCTTAAACAATAGGTGCGTCGCTCTTGCGAAAGGGTCTAGTTAAGAATTAAACTGAAAATATGTTCAACTATACCATAAGAGGTATACTTAACTATGAGTTAAAGTTACTCTAGTTTAACATGTCTTTTCATAACTAGTCATTTCGTATGGATGACCTAGTTAAGGGTTATCCAAGGCAATGTCTTTTCCTATTAAAGGTCTAGCCCTTAATTTATAAGGCAAGTACCTAGGAGATATATTCTCAAAAAATGACTTAGGCCTCTTCATGATTTATACTTAACCAGCTCATATCTTCATTTTCGAGTATATTATGCCATATTTATGTTGATATTCAATTTTTGACATTTGCATGGCATCACATCCTTGTCAAGAACAAAAAAAGAGACATGCCACCAACAGTCTTTTTAGAGGGTCTCGGTATCCTCGTGCTATAAACAAGGCAAAAATGAGATGAAGAAACCTCGATTACCAAGGTAATTATCAAAAATCTCGTTTCGAGGCTTAATTCATGTGTATACCAAGGTTTATGATGTTTTTTCAAAAAAAAATTCTTTATAAAAGCCTCGGTAATAGGGTTAGAATTCTCCAGAATGTTGTAGTGAACTACCAACACTAAGTGAGAGAAATGTCACATCATCAATCCCCTTGAGAGTCACTACTAGTAGCTTTCAAATCTACCATCATGAGTTTGCCGCCCATATTTCTCGATTGTTGGACTCTGATTTTCATATTTTTTATTGGGACGTTGTATTTCAACATGTCGGATTGTGACGGATTATGAAATTTTCGAACAAATGCCCATGTCGGAATCTGCGCGATATGTTATTGTGATTCTTCCACACAATGATGAGTTGTTAAATATTGCATGGCTACCTACTAATGAATTAGAAGATTTTTTTGTAGATGACGATAATGTCTTACGAGATTCAGATATTTTTTATATTCAAATCCTCAACTATATGGAGGCCCTTTCATTTAAGGCCTTTTCGTAGCAATTATCTAAAGTGAAACCAGTTGTCCAAGTTATGATCAAAAAACATGATACCAAGCTATATCGGGTCAAATGACCAAACTATCCTTGGGACTTCTGTGAGGAGAAAACATTTTTTCAAATCGACAACAAAATCCTCCATGATGTGCCACCACTTTCTCATCCGCATACCTCACGAGCTCCGAAGCCACAACCACGTGGCCATACCATGAAGAAAACGATGATGAAACCTCTTCAAATTCAACCGCTTGGCAACTTTACCACTATCAGGAAAGTTCCTAAGATTTTTTTTGTTCTTACACATCCAATGTCAATGATTTGAAATCTCCCAAAACCCTGAAAAATGTCAAATTTGGGTAACACATGGTATTGTGTTAGGACATATCATTTCAAAAAATGACATCGCAACTGACCTAGACAAGATCTTGATCATTCAAAATCTACCCGAACCTCGTACTGTCCGCGAAGTGTATTCTTTCTTTGGCCACACCAACTACTATCAGTGCTTTATTCTAGACTTCGGTAATAAAACACGATTAATCTATAAAGTTGTTGTTGTCCCCAAATGGACTGATGAACAACGCATTGCATTCAATCAACTAAAAGAAGCCCTTACCAATGCACCTATCCTCTGGGCTCCTGATTATTCCAAATAATTCCATGTGCATATCGATACATCCAAGTATGCCATTGGAGCAGTGCTCACCCAACCGGGAGAATTAAAAAAAGATTATCCAATCTGATTTCTCAGTAGACAATTGATACCTACTGAAATCAATTATACCACTACCAAGCGTAAAGCTTTGGCAATGGTATATGCAGTTCAGAAGTTTCGCCATTATCTTCTGGGAAAAGTTTTTGCCTTCTTCACTGATCATCAAGCACTCCTATATCTCATCAACAAAACTTGCAGGACTGGTCATATCACTCGATGGATCCTATTACTGTGAGAATTTGAGTTTAGGATCGTGGTTCAAAAGGGACTTCAACACAGATGGATGTGAAATCTGCTTTTCTAAATGGTGAGTTAGAAAGAGAGGTGTTTATGGATCAACCTGAAGGCTTTATAATGAAAGGATAGGAGAATAAAGTATGTCGCTTGAAGAAAGCACTTTATGGTCTCAAGCAGGCACCACGTGCGTGTGGTACAACATGATTGATGCCTACTTTTGTTCTAAGGGGATGTTGAGAACACATTCTGATCCAAACCTTTATGTCTTATGCTTTGATGGGATGATTGCTTTGGTTGCTCGTTATGTTGATGACTTGATTACTACGAGAAATAATCAAGAGATGATAGATATGATCTAGTAGGATCCCATGGAACAATTCGAGATGACAGATCTCAACCTAATGCATTATTGCCTTGGAGTGGAAGTGTGGCAAAAAGGAATGATGTGGGACTAACACAGGTGAAGTATGTCACAGAGTTGCTACACAGGTCCAGGCTACAAGATTGCAAGCCAGTGAATACTCCTATTGAGCCAAGTAAAAAAGCTTTCATAGCTCCACAAATCATAGCCATTTGATGCTGCACTATATAGGCAGTTAGTAGGGAGCTTGATTTACCTTACCATGTTCACTTCAGCACTTGTTGACGTCGCACCCTTTTCACGTCTCACCCTTTTCACGCAGTTGTGCTAACGGATTGGACAACGATTGCAGCCACCCACGATCTCCTACAGACAGCACATCCAGTCTGTACTTTCACATCTGCACACCTGTAATATTATGTAACATATATATATTGGACACTATTCATGAAAAAAATGATAAAGAGAGCAGAAGAAGACGACATAAACGAAGCAGATGCCCTGAGCATTGATTCTTCATTTTGTCAGAATTAAGGTTTAATTCTTTTTTATAGATTGAAATAAGCTTTGTAGGGCACGTGGTTTCGTACGCTACTGTATTGTGCTCTACCGCATTATTGACATGTATACATGATATACTTAATCTGATACAGTTCTTTATTCTGCGTTCAAATCTATGTTAATATTGTTATGTTTATCTTTCATTCTGTTTGATCTTTCTAGTTGTTCTTACTGGTAATAGACAATTAACATTTAGTCTTGTCTTTCACGAATCATTCACGATGAGCACAGTCTAACTCTTCGCGAATCATTCGTGACATATAATTTGTCTTGGTATTCACGACAAATTATTCTTCTAGCGCTTCATCTATTAATGTTTGGCTACGTAATCTAGAATGAGTTGTCCAATAACACAATGAAGAGTCAAGTCTAGTTCTACGTACAGTTGAAAGATTGAAATTTTAATCATTTGATGACATGTTATGTCTCGTCAAGTGACCAAGGGATTATGCGCACTTTTGTGCACAAGCGCACAAAAATGTGCTAAAAACAACTCTAGTATTAAAAAGCCTCACAATTAAACTCCTTATTATAGATCTTTGCCTACCTTAGAATATTTAAGACCGTACGTAAATGCACTTCATGCTCCTTAAGAGTCTTGTTGTAAATCAAAATATCGTCCAAAAATATCACAAGAAACTTTTTCAGATAAGGACAAAGGATATCGTTCATCATCTGCTAAAAGGTCACTGAGGCATTCGTTAGACCAAATGGTAAAACTAAAAATCCATAATTATGGCCATACCTGGTCTCGAAAACTGGTTTTGAAAACATCCCACTTGTGGATTCTAATTTGATGGTAGCCCAACCTAATGTCCAATCTGGTGAAATACTTTGCACCATCCAATTGGTCCATTAGGTTGTCCATTCGAGATAAGAGATAACAGTTCTTAATTGTCATTTTATTAAGCTTCTTATAATTGACACAAAGATGAATACCACCATCTTTCTTGTCGATTAATAATACAGGAGCTCTCCAAGGGGATTTTACTGGGTTGAATATGGCCCTTATGTAATAACTCCTTAAATTATCTAGCAACTTCATCTTCTTCCTTCGAGCTTATTTTGTAGGAAAATAACGATACAGGAGAGCTATTCGGAAGAAAATCTATGTGATGGTCTACCCCTAGAGGGGGTAGACCCCTCAGGCAACTGCTCAGGAAATATGCCACTATATTCCTCCCTAAGTCTTTTAAAGATTGTACCCCCCGGTGTAGATTCTAGATTGGCATATGGAGATACATCAATATTGAAATTTTGAGTAACAAATGCATCCGACATATAACATTTATCTTTCAAATAACATAAATACGAGTGATACTCAGAATTCAATAAACATTCATTTGCTTCATCACTAGTTACATAAGGTAGTTCAGGCACATCACCTTTAAGATGGACTAGTAAGCCATTATGCAAGAAGGATGAACTATGAGTTATGTAATCCATTTTTTAGCAACTCATTCCTAGCATAAAACCAATCTTTACCTAGGATTAAAGCTTATCAAGATTCATGATATGAAATAACAAACTATCTACATCTTAAATCTTCAATGGTACGTGAGAGTTCTCCAGTTGTTGTCATCTGAACCACATACTTGTGTTCACTTGGTGCGATTGCCAGCCAAAACTTTTGCACCAAATTAGCATTAATAAAACTATGCGTAGAACTGTCGTCAAATAAAACACTTACAAATTGGTTGCTTATGAGCCCCGACATTCATGCAAATGAAGTCGTGAGGTCCAAAAATCATGATATTAAAACAACAATTACTACAAAATGTTTCATCCTTAAAAGGATACATTAATGTAAGAAATTGAAAAATTACTTGGTGTCTTGAAAGTGCGGCCACCATTCTTCTTTTTCTTCAGGCAATCCTTGGAGAAGTGCCCCTTCTCCATGCTGGAGAAATATAACCCTTCGAACTTGGCCTTATCGAAGTCCGCTCTCTCCAATCGAGGGCGTTTCTTCTTCTTTCTCAATGCATAAGTTGTGTCAACAACTTTTTCTTTACTCTTTTTTTGAGAAAGAGGTCTGAAGAGGGTTTGTCCTTGGATTCGAGCTTTTGGCTTTATTGCTCTTTGTGGGTTATTTGGTGTGTATCATCGGAAATCATGCATAGTTGTAAATCGATGATAGTATTCAAAATCGTCCAAGACTGACATAAATGCGGCCTTAAAAGTTACCTTGAAATCCTCCCAAGTAGTCGGAACTATTGCTCACTCTTTGAGATCTTACGTGTCGATTCTAGAGTTGTCTAGCATATCGTGCATGGAAAAGTGAGACGTCCATCAATCTAGCCATGCCAAGACAACATCCTGAGGCCTTTCCTTTTTGTTCCCAATAAAGAATTATGGGATAAACTTTGGGTTCAGGAGAGCTTGACGAGATTATGACAAGGCCTTCATCTCAGCTTCCGCTCGCTCATGTTTCGACCGAATATCCACAATCTGTCGTTGAAGCAGATTAATGGCGCGGACCATTTCCTCCATATCGACCTGTGCGGAGCCTGGAGCTTGAGTTGCCTCCATAGGGGAGTTCATGGAAAAAGTAGGGGGGTAGCAAAAAACTAGAGGGGAAATGGAGAGCAATGGTATCAAAATCGTAAAAGACCATGAAGTATAGCTCAAGAAACAAAAATATGCACAACCTTGAACTAAGGGAGACTCAACTTGAACTTTGAAAAGTGGAGTTAGGGAAAGTGAACATATTTTCCTTTACTCCCTTCCTCCAAGCTCCTCCCCTCTATTCCATGCAAAAATGACAAGTGGGGCCCAAGAAAGGCCCCACTTGTTCCTTCTATAAGTTGGATTCTATGTGAAAGCCCCAAAGGTTGCTACATGGCATAAGGACTCCAAATCCTCATGAAAAGTAATTTTGGCCCCACTCCCCTCCTCTTCCCTCATACGTACCTCAATCCCATTCCAAGCTTTTGAAATTTTGCAGGTATAGAGGGAGGAGGAAGAAGGAGGTGGTCCGACCAATAGAAGGACAAAGAACTAGAATATATCAAAGTAAAGAAGCTTAAGCTTTATAGCTAAGCTTTACAAAATATTGAGTACAAACTTTTCTTGGGAGGGAGTCTGGGTTTGAGGTATGGCTTCAAAATAGAATTTAACTGCTCTACATTCATATACTCTCTCTCTCTCTCTCTCTCTCTCTCTCTCTCTCTCTCTCTCTCTCTCTCTCTCTCTCTCTCTCTCACCACATTTCTCACAACACTAATTGCATGCAAGTACCACAGTCCAAATCCCATACATCGAAGCCACCTGAGTCAAATGTTTGTGGCCAAGACAAGGAGGACTCAACTGGATCTAACTAGATTTTTCATTCTAGCGCATACATATGTAGCTTAATGATTTAGTTTGTATATTTTTTTGTACTTGTACTATTTATGTTCTTGGACCATTTATGTATGACTATTTTGCTAATCATAATTGTCTTTTGTGTCTTTAATTGCATGGAATTTAACTTCAACAGCCATGACACCACCATCGCCGTTGTAGAAAATCGAGGGCTGAGCATGTCCGCCATCGCTAGAGTCCGGAATTGTAATGATTTTTGGACCACTTTGGTTATTTGTTGTCTTGCAATACTCGTTATGAAATATCTTAGAAATAGTTTGCCAATTTCTATTTAGTTGAATCTTGTTGGGAATTACTTGCAAGCAAAATACATTATGGGAGGGGGAAGGACGCCCTTCGAGGATGTTACATTCAGAAAGGGTGTCTAAGGGCTGATACCCTTCCCCAAGCAGAATGCCCAAATAGGCGTCCTTCCTTGATGTGAAATTCATTTTACATTGTTTTTCTTTTTCTTTTTTGTTGTAATTTTTTTTCACACACATTCCAAACGAAAGGTGTGTGTAAAGAAAACAAACTTTTTGAAGTGCACCTTTTGAGTGACGGAAGGTGCATATAAAAAGATTTACCGTAAAAATGTTTGCCTCACAAATTACTTTTTGTGAGACTCCTCCATTTCCTTAATGAAAATGTTAAAACTGATTTTACGTTCAAAAAAATTTCGCAAAGCCCGTTAAGCAACTAATTTTTTGAAATTCATAGTGTAAAAAAATGGTCAAAGCTTATAGATGGAAAATAAGTGGCCATGCTAAAAATGCTTCTTGGTTTCCAAGGGGACGCTCAAACGTAGGACCAAAGAAAGTCAGGATGCCAAGCTAACCAAGTGAACCAACCCTCTTGGTCATGCTAAAAAATGGGATGTGGTTATTAATAAGAGAAAAAGAGAGAGACAAGAGTGGCCACGTGAGAAATGCTTCTTGGTTTCCAAGGGGAGGCTCAAACCTGAGACCAAAGAAACTTTGGATGTCAACCTAACCAAATGAGCCAACCCGTTGGTTCCACCTGAGAAATGGGATGTGGTTATTAATAATAACCACATCCCATTTATTGATAATGAGAGAGAGAGAGAGAGAGAATATGTGGGCAATGATAGACAAAAAGTGTTTTGTCTATCCTCATTGGTCCACGTTGCCCTAAAACTTATTTGAAGGGCATTTGAAGTGCATTTGAAATGGCTTGAAAATGACATGTGCATTTAAAAATTTTCAGAGAGAGAACATGTGACTTTTGAAATTCATAGAAAGAGAAGTTTCTAGAAAGAGAGAAAGGTATAAAAGGGCAAGAGAGAGAAAGAGAGGCGTGCATCACGATAAAGAGAGAGAGAGAGAGGCGCTGTTTTTATCTTTTAAAGTTTTTTTTAGGGTTTTTTTTAGGTTTCACATGAAAAATAGCAAATAATGTGACTTGTGTGAGAGAGAGAGAGAGAGTGTGTGTGTGAGTGAGTGACTCTGTGCTAAGTGAGTGATGCCTTGCGCTGAGTGAGTGATGCCTTGCAATCAATGGCTTGCTATTTACTTTAATGTGATTTTTGAGAGAGAGAGAGAGAGAGAGAATGTGTGTGTGCGCGTGTGTGTGTGTGAGTATGTGTGTGTGTGTGTGAGTGTGAGTGTGAGCGTGAGCGTGTGAGAGAGAGTGAGAGTGAGTGAGTGAGTGACGCCATGCAATCAATGGCTTGCTATTTACTTTATTGGATTCCCTCGCACAAACAAAAACTAAAAAGAAAAAGAAAAAGAAAACGAAAACGAAAAAGGAAAAGGAAAAGGGTAGTGAGCTGTTTCCCACACTCCAGTTTTTGCATCAAACTCTCGAAAATTGTTCTAGCTGTTCGAATGCTCGTCACTTTTCTCTTCTCTTCTCTTGAGAGTTTTCGCTCTCCTCTGATTTCGCATTATCAACTTCCAAAAATTTCGGCATTCAGGAGCTTAATTTGGGCCAAAATTCTCAAGCTGCTGAGCCAAAATCAGGAAGGGAAGGCGAAGATCCGCTGGATAGATTGACGTAGATTTATTCGCCCTATTCCTCTCTCAAAGCACAATAGCACCAAATTATTTGCTTCAGGTTGGCGCTATAAAAAGCAGCAAGTTGTCAAGGTTGCAGCTGCAATTACATTTTTCATCACTTTGATATCACTGAACTGATGTGTCTGCCTGTCGCAGAGTTGAACACTTGTGATCGATTGCCAACAGTCATTTCAGTGGACGAGTAGGTTATAGACTCTGTGGAGTTTTTGGCCCGTTAATCATTAGCCCAATCGCATGGCATGAATGGTATATCTCACCTATTTTGCTACGGATTATGATGCTAAAACTGCAACCTTCAAAGTATGTCAAATCAACATCTTGTTATAGATTATTACACTGAATTGTCATCTCCAAACTGTGGCAAATCAGCACGACCTTCCTTCCTTGTTCAATGTACTAAACTGGCTAGAAGATAGGTTTAAATCCCGCCCTTCTGTAGTGTCGAAAAAGAATTTATTGGCATATATGGAAACAGGTCACAGGATGGAAGATGGTTTATGGGAAGATGCTAAGGCATTTATCTTAGCCTGTAAGGATGGTGAAGAAGTCAGTGTTGAGAGGAATGCAGCCACCGATGAACTGCTTCAACAATTTTTCTTAGCTCATGGGTTTACAGTAAGTTCAGATGAAAAGTTCCTCTATGCGTCAAAGCCGAACCAGGACGCCCCTTCTGAGCTAGAACCCATCTCTCTTGAAGCTTGCACCGTAATTGAATATGTTCAAAGTGGTCAGATTGTATCTTCTCCACCACCGCCAAAAGCTTCTGATGAGCTAGAACCTGCAGTCGCCGAGATTGAACCTGCGTTTGTAAGCTCAGATGAGAATTGCCTTTGTGCAACACATGAGCCGATCCAATGCTCTGCTGTTGAACCTCTCCGTCCTGACAGTCCAGAATCCAATACTGAACCCTTTGTCCTTCGTGCCCGTCCACTATCCTATGGCATTCCAAAAACAAGAACTTTGTATTCTCGTATTCCAGAAGATACTAAATTACCGCGTATAGTATCCTATAATTCAAAAGCTGATACTGATGAAACGCCCAAAATTATGGGTATTCTATGGCAAGGTGCGGTAGCTATAACTGAACTTGTTAAAAGGTGTCTTATTGCAGCAGTTGAAACTGTTCTAAGGTGTTTTTCAGTACCACAGGAACCACAGTTTAGCGACAAAGACAAACCTCTTCTTCTTCAAATCCACAGGGAAAGTGAGCATGATGAAGGCACTGGGACAGTAGCCAACATTGAAAATCATGTTCAAAGGAGTGGTGCACTAGTCACAATTGGAGATGTTCTAAGGCGTATTGCACGAGTAACCACATTTGGAAGTTCTAGAAGGTGTGGTGCAGTAGCAGATGAAAGATGGATCGACTTCATGCGGCTCTCTGGCAATGCACCTCGTGAGATTGAAGATTTTGGCAACAATCTCACAAGAAAACTCCCTCGCAAGCAAGTGCCTTTCTGCTCCTTTTGCTTTGTATCCTCCTACAAGCGAGACCTTGGTGGTGGCTTTTTGGCTAGAATTGTGATCGACAAACTACAATGTGGAGTCCTCAATAGTTTTCAGGAAAGTACAAAGCGGGGTTTCTTTGTGGAGAATTTCATCATTTCTATGGAGCCTCAGGGATCTTCTTGTGCTGCCATTCTACGCTTCACTCCAGAGCCTGATAATATCAAGTGGCAAGTCCAGAACAGAGAAATGAGATCCGTAAATGTAGGTGAGATTTTGAATTTTCAACTACTATGTCGTATTTGTTGTTGGATCCATTTTAAAGGTTGTAAATTGTAATAGTATTCAAGGTATTTGTACCGTCTGTAGGTGATAGAAAGTAGTTGTAAATTGTGTTATATCAGAGAAATACTACTACACCTACATCTTGACAAAAAGTAAATCTTAAATCGGAACACCACACACTTATGTGTGGAATACGTATGTACCTTAGATTTGGAATGAACTTAAGGGTATCAGAAACCTTTCATCTTCAGACTGATACTTATCTAACTCATAAACAATTCTGTGCATGAACATCTAGATTCTGCAACCTTCTATTAGATATAATTTTCCTGTTTCTATGTCAAATGTCATCTTAGTAGATTCTCTATTTATTGCAGATATTTAGTCCTATTCTTTTGGCTTATGCCCAATTGTGGAAGTCCTTGGTTGAAAGTTGATTTACAGATCTCTCACCAGGATATATCAATCTTAAATAAACCTTTCTTGCTCTCGACCATTAGTTTGTATTTGGGCACCTCAATTTTTGTTTGCATGAGGTCGACCATATTGCACTTTGTCTATGTTTATCCTCATGTTCTAACAGGGTTTATAATTGAAATGTTCACTCAATGCAGAACTCCCCCACCAGGGAACTGTCTTGATAGGAATCTTCAAATCAATGGCATAAAATGTTTTTCTACACCATTTAACATTACTTTAAGTCAACTGATTTTCATTCTTGTCAAAATTAATGCATGGCCCTAGAGTCTCTAATTGAACAATACTCACAACCTTATAAAGATAGTCTTTGATAATTCACTTTAACATGTGAGACAAAATTAGGAAAATAAATTGCCTCTTTTAGCCTTGAAAGATATCTCATCATACTAAATATTTGTCTTCAACTATTGGCATCTTAAAGAGAATTCCATAGTTGCTAGACGTTAAATGGAAAATTCAACTATTTCCATGGATTAGGTATGTCTTTTCGAATTTCAACATCCCGTCGACTGTGACGCAAATCTATGTGTTTTGTGTGTTGCATGATGGTTCCTTTAATATGTACATACAATCGAGGTCAACCGAATAGATGAAATATCCCATGTGTGAATAGTTTTGTGAATATATTTTTTCTTCTATATAGTTTTGTGAAGTTACAAGATATGAGCAATTGTAATCATGTGTTTCCTTCTATATACACATACATATACCTTCGTAAAGGGATCATATGGTGGCAATTTTTTCTTGCATTAGAATGCACTCTTCGAGTATTATCCACTTCTTCTAACAAGTCGGCAACAACAGGTTTACCAACCAGTGGTGTTCCAATTGGTCTCAAAGAATCCATTGAAACAAATGCGGTGTATGATTATCAACTATGGTCGTGGAAGCCGGTATTCAAGAGTCAAAAGCCCTCTGTGTGTCAATTTTCTTGGCACATGGAGTGGTGGAAAACCCCAAGATTAAAATATAATGTTGAAAAACCTGAGAGATGCGGTTTTCCGATTCCAGAACTTCCGTACAATGGTGATAGCTTTTTCCTTCCCAGTGGCATCACTTCTGTGGAGTGGCATGTACCACCAGGGAAAGTGAGTTCTAAGCGTAGGCTTTCATGGTCTTTCAATTTGAAAGCCAAACTAAGATACGTGGAGATCACAAGAAGGAAAATATTTCATGATTTTGGTCTTCCTATTATTACACACAGTCATAGTGATGAACGTGAGGTCATAATCCCTTTTAAGGATGTTCTTGAGCTTGAGTTGCCTTAATTTTGGTCTTGTAATGGTATGATACATTTGCCTAAGTTGTAGCACAACAATAATAAAGCTATGTGCCATAGGCTGACATTTACAGGCGGCAATTTTTATAGCTTATTGTTTAGTGGAACTATATAGAAGTGTTGTAGATCAATAAGATTTGTTTATTTGAAGTTCCAGTGGATCTTAGATTAATGTTTAGTTATCGAGAAACTTGACTCTCTTCCCATTTTTTAATGATTTCAAATTTGAAAACGATACAAATGACTCATGGAGGAGCAATAGCAATAACATGATAGAAAACAATTTGTAAAAAATACTCTTAAGAGACTTTTGGAATGCCAAAATGTTTTCCTCTCAATATTTGATCACATTCAAAAGCTAACATTCACGAATAGTAAAAACTCAAAACAACAATAGCATTTTGAACATATGGTTGCCATCATCGCCAAAGATGAACATTTGTTCGCCGCCATCTCAAAAAATGAAAATTTGTTTGCTGCCAGTTCAGAAGGTGTCATATCCATATATTCATATGAGTTTCCTTACAGTATTTTCATGCTACTTTACTTTTTGAGATTAATCTAATGTTGTCAAAGTATTGCTTATTACTAAGTGTTCTACCTATGGCAAAGTTTCATTCTCTTCATGTAGATCGTTCTCTAGAGTACGTCGGACCACTTCATTCAAGGAATTCAAAAGAAAGAAAATTATTAGATTTTGATATGATACGTTACTAGGAAGAAAACATGAAACATTTTGATTTATAGTCATCAGGATTGTTGTACCCTATTGATTCACAATCATTGCAACATCCTGCTCTTCATTAAGTGACTCAGTTAATCATTTATATGTGTCATGGAAAAAGTGGCCTTTTAGGTTACTGTGAGAATTTAAAAACTTATGGTAATGCATATTCCATGCAAAGGATACATTTTTTAGAAAAAAATAAAAACAGATATTAAAAGACTATCATAAAAAGTAGATAAGATTGAAAATTGTTTAGAGGAAAATGAAGTTCTCAAATAACATATTCAAATATAAGAAAATTCTAAAAGTGAGCTTACAAATTAGAGTGATAAAATCATAGTTGCATTACATGTAATGCATATTTCATGCTTTTCTTAAGTGAAAGATATGGAGTTGTTGAATAAAAAGACAAAAAGTAACAAAAGAAGATGATTGGTAACAAAGGATATTTGTGATCTTTTTTGAAGATTTGGTCATAAAAAAAGAATGATAGGTACATTCAAGTTAGTTTAGTTGTTTTTTATGTTGTTTGAATAATGTTGTATTAATACAATTATCAGTGGTATTAGTTATTTCTACTTAGTTGATTAAATGAGTTTTAGCATTGAATTATAGTCGATAAAGTGTTGTTCCGATCATTTGTTTTAACTTTTATGGGCCATTGATATTTGTTATGCAGATCTACACTGGTTTGCCCAAGAACATTTGATACATGATTCTTCTAAGTGGAAAATCATGAAGTTCTATCCTGGCTTTTTTAAGTCAACAAAATGAATGCTGGGCAATAATCTATATATACGAAAACTACTTGGGTTTCCGGGCAGCTCACGCTCGGAAACCCAAACCCCCCCCCCCAACCCCCCCCCGCGCTCTGACATTCAAAAACGTTCGGTATCTTTCCCGAAGGAAAAGCTTGCATCGAGCACGATCGTTCTATTTCTCTCTTTCGGGCGAGCATCGAGATAGGGAGAGAGATAGAGAGGGCGATCGATCGAATGAGGGAGAGCAGTGTTTTGGTGATCTGGTGAAGGAAGGAAGGAAGGAGGAGGTTGGGCGTGAGGAGATGGTGCGCTTCTTTGCAGTGTCTGTGATTGTAGTGTTGATCCCAGTGTTTCTTCCTTCGGTGCATGCCCAACGACCGTCTCCTGCTCCCACCAGTGATCGCAAGCGCTCTTCTCTTCTTTTTGCCTTGCCCGTTTCTGCTTTGCTTTGCTTCGTTTGCGTGTTTTGTTGTATTTGTCTTGTTTGCTGCTTTTCTTTCTCCTCGCCATTTTCGATCCAGCAGCCGCTGCTACCGCTGCGATGGCGCTGGATAGAAGGAAATGGATCTGGCATTTCCACGTTCTCCTTCATCCTACTCTCCAGCCTCGCTGACGCCTGCTCATCGTCCGCACCTCAGGCTTTCATGATATGACCTGTATTGATGCATTCAGATCACAGGTGAAACCACAGGTGACTCATACATTGATCTTCCTCAGATCTATAGCTCTAGCCTCTCAGGAGGATGCTCAGCAGGTGGGCAGTCATTGCTCAGCAGGTGGGCAGTCATTGCTCAGCAGGTGGGCAATCATTGCTCAGGTGGTAATTATTGAAATACCAGCACTCTTCATCATTGAATAGATGGCACTTGCACAGCATGGCGACTGGCAGTAACATTGATAATAAGAGGAAAGAACTGCTATTGTTAGCAGCGATGGAGGATGGCTCTCCCATAGTGGTTTTCAATCAGAATTTATAGCAGCTATAGATCTCCAAGAAACTCCATGTGTTTTATAGATCCTCAACGATAAATCACTGACAACAAGTGTACTAGATTGCCCTCAGGATCCACTAAAATGCACCCACATTGATTGTTGGAAATAGCTCCAGTAAAATGTGTCAATGACTGTCACAAAATTGACTTGATCTCTGCGACCAAAATGTGATTGATTGGCAACTGAAATGCGATGTGGTCTCATTGGAACTACGCTCACATTCTGCTATGGAAATGGCTTGATTCTCTGTCACATAAATGGGTAGATCTCTGGCAGCAAAAGCGCCACTAATATCACAATAGAAGTGGCTGTAGTCTCTCTCATAAATGTGATTGATTTTTGCCACCCAGATGTCTCGATGACTGGCAGCAAAACAATATTATTTCATGACCGATCAACAATAGAAGAATATTGCTTCATAAGTGCGATGGTTAGCAAATGTGAATTGCATTGCAAGAGCGGTCCATAGTAATGAACATTTCACTCACAAATTCTTTGAAGATATGGCTATTATTGGCTATTAGCTCACAGCATAGAGGCATGCTCATTCAGTGTTGGCCATCCTTCACATTATGCTCACAAGCTAAACCTTGCCCTGCCCGCCCACAGACTTGCGGCCACACCAGCACTGATCCCAGCACTGATGGCGCTCGATCCCAGCCCTGATGATCGGAGGTGGTAGAGGCAAACCACGCTTCATATTGATCCGATTTGCTTTCTGGTTTTTGTAAATACTAAATTAAGCAGAATCGGGTGAGAATGATGCAGAATCGGCTGAAAATGGTGCAACCGGATGTGTGTGGATTAAAGGGGCTCAATAAAGTGACTATAAAGAATAAATACCCATTAACCAGGATGGATGACCTTGTAGATCGCTTGGGTGGAGCACCGTATTTCACCAAGATAGATGACCTTGTAGATCGCTTGGGTGGCGCATGGTATTTCACCAAGATAGATCTCAGGACAAGGTACTATCAAATAATAATTAAGTCAGAAGATGTCCAAAAGATAGGATTTTGTTCTAAATTTGGTCATTATAAATTTCTAGTGTTGCCATTTGGATTAACGAATGCTCCAGCAACGTTCCAGCAAATGATGAACGATTTATTTCGTCCATATTTGGGGAAGTTTGTGGTAGTATTCTTAGACGACATTCTCATTTACAGTAAATCCTTGGTGGAACACGTAGAACACTTAAAAATAATCTTGATGAAGCTTCGTCGGGAGTGCTTTGACTTTGGAGATGAGACCTTCCTGGTTTTGAGGCAGAGCAACCAGGAATGCCCCGTTTTGAGGCACAGCAGCCAATAATATTAATATCCCTGCTTTTATTAAAAATGAATACCTGGTTTTGAGGCACTCATGATCATAATATTAATATCCCTGCTTTTATTAAAAATGAATACCTGGTTTTGAGGCACTCATGATCATGGAAACTCAAGTGTGTGGCCATTCTAGTGTATCTAGTGTCATTTGGAATATAGTAATAGACCTTAGCTGCACAATGCCTCTCATGTGAAAGATTTAACTAGTTTGATCATATTTGTTACATTTTTATATTTGAAAAATTGAGTCCAACTTTATATTAGACTTAGAGTTTGACTTTCAAAGTTCATTAGTCTAAATTTCATTTAAATAAACACTTTTTGAAAGTGTGAGAAAGTTAGAAGTCGACTTTGAGTATATTCAAATTTAAATGTTGGCTACATTGAATCTAGATCCAAAAATAGTAGGGTTTACATTTTGGAGGGAAAGCCAAGTGGCCAAATAGGGTTTGGACTTGTTATAAATGGATGTAACTTGTGGAGAGACATATTTTCTCTCTTCTCTATCTCATTTCATGCTTATACATAGTTCTCTTGGGTTCTACTATCCATTGGTGCACTATACTTGTAATTGCTTGGAATTCTATGTGTATAATGATCTATATTTACTACTTTTGGATCCACACGTGTGAAACATAGTAGCTTGCTGGTTTTGTATAGACATCAACAGTACTTTGTGTTTTGATTCATGTTTGATCAAGTTCTATTAGAGTTTGCATCTTATTTTGTGTGTAGATGCTGATTTTTTTACATTGGCAAGATTGGTGAAGTAGCTTCTTTTGTAACCAAAGATCTTTTATGGATTTGGATCATTTATGATCTGAATTCTTTCACATGGTATCAGAGCTTGTGTTTTAGGTTATGAAGAATCAATGATTTGGTGAAGATATCAAGGCTAGAGCATGCGAGAGAGGATTCTACACCAAAATCGAGTTTCTTGCATTTGTAGATTGGATCTTTTGTAGATCAAAATCTTATATAGGTTTATAAACTTGATCAATTCCAATTTCTGAATTCACATGTTGGATTTGCCAATTTTTTTATCATTGGATTAGCCTAAGTGGTGGCTAATATATTGCATATCAGATTTTCAGCATTTGCATGAAGATTTGGAATGATCAATTATTTGTGATTTTGTCAAAACTCTAATTTTGATTGGATCTCTAGATTTTGAGGTTGTCGGACTTCATTTGAGCGTATTTCAATCTTAGGAAGTGGCAAGAGTCATTAGATTGAGGATAGATCATAGGTTGATCAAGATTTCATGATTTTATGTGTTGATTTGCTTGATATAAGTGCTAGAAAAGAATTTTTGAGTAGTTTCAAATCTTTGTGATTTCTTTTGAAAACATTTGTTGTTGTTCAAAGTAGTGCTTTGTGCATTGATACAGATTGAAAGAGAAGATCAGGTCATTGCTACATGGCAACATCAAATGGAGTCATGTTGGAAGCCAATGATAGGCTTACCTCAAGTAACTTCTTGAGATGAATGATGTTTGGATATTGTTGTAGATTTGGAGAAGAGACCATGAACACAACAAGATCAAATGAGGTATGATAAGAGGTTCTACACATGATCAAGATGAATGTTACCAATGAGCTTCTCAAGGAGATTGGTAAGAGTACTTCATCCAAGAATGCTTGGGATTCATTGAAGAAGCTTTATGAGTCCAAGTCTACTTCTAGAGTGTTCACTCTAAAAAGGCGAATCTTTTCTTGTTTGCAAAATAATGAAGAAATTCCAAGTACTTTTATTTTGAGGATGAAAGCATTGAATAATGAGTTGCTTGCATTGATGAGAGCATTAAGGAAGGAGAGCTTGTTCAAGTTATTCTTAATGGATTGTTGGATGCTCATGCTAGTATTGTTCAAAGTATTTCTATTCAAAAGACTTTGCCAAGTTTGATGGATCTTCAAGAGATCTTGATCAATGAAGAATATAGGCTTCAAGCAAGAGGTGAATCTACATCAGCACTTCAAGAGGAGGCTATGTTCACAAAGTGCAAATTCATTGGCAAAAGCAAAAATAAGTGTTCTAAAGGGCAAGATCAAGTGAATGCTTCTTCAAGTGGAAAAAAGAAGGATGGATCAAAGCTCAAGTGCTTCTATTCTGGCATCAAATGACACTTTGCAAGTGAGTGCTACAAGAAGAAGAGAAATCAAGGAGATAAGCAAGGTATTCTTACTCTTGATGAGGATGGTTTGGATGTTCAAGATCATGCAAATGATGATGATTTTGTGATGTCTTCATGTATGCTTGCTAATGGTGGAGATCTAGATCCATGGTGGATTGATAGTGGAGCAAGTTCACACATGACTTTTCACGAAGAGTACTTCACTTCTTTGTTGGCATATGGAGATGACAAGAGGGTGATCTACCAATGATGGTGAGTGTGCAATCAAAGAGATTGGCACAATTCTCTCTCTACAAATAGGAATGTTCATTTATTACCAAGAATTTGCTTAGTGTGAGTCAAATGCTAAGTGAAGGCCTCAAGGTTGAGTTTGATGGAGATGCTTGTATGATCAAAAGTAAGGATGTCTTAATTGGAAAATATAAAAGACAAGGGAAGTTGTTCAAACTAGATGCTTATGTTATTGCTAACCAAGTTGAATGTGTTGCAAGAGAGCAAATACCTATTCAAGAGGTTGGCATAAAAGAATGGGACACCTCAACATCAAGTCATTGGAGGTAATGGCTAGAAAGAAGATTGTGATAGGCCTTCCAAGTTCCTTAAGTGGCATCAATCATGTTTTTGAGTCTTGTGCTTTGTCTAAGTCACATAGGCTACCTTATACTAGATCTACATCTAGATCTACAAAGCCTTTTCAGCTTGTACATTCGGATATTCATGGATTTACTACAATTAGCATTAGTGGAGCTAAGATGTATGTAACTTTCATTCATGATTTTAGTAGATTTTGTTGGATCTATCTACTAAAGAGCAAAGATGAAGTGTATGATGTCTTTGTTAAGTTCAAGAATGCAAGGGAGAACCAATTTTTCACAAATATCAAGCTCTTAAGGAGTGACAATGGTGGTGAGTACATATCTACCAAGTTCAAGGCCTTTTGTGATGAGCATGGAATCAAGAGGGAATATACAACATCAAGGATCCCACAGCAAAATGGAGTGGCTGAAAGGAAGAATAGGACTTTATGTGAAAGTGTTAAAGCCATGAGATTAAGTGCTAATCTTGATAAACCATTTTGGGATCAAGCTTTTTTGTGTGCCAATTTCTTGTGCAATAGGTGGCTGAGTGTTATTTTAGATGGAAGGACACCTTTTGAGATGCTATTCAAGAGGAGGCCAAGTATCAACTTTCTAAGAACTTTTGGTTAAACATGCTATGTCAACATTACTTTTGATGATAGCACCAAGGAAAATCCATCTTCAAGGAGAGATATTTTTATTGGATATAGTGAGATGAGTAAAGCTTATAAGGTTTGCATTCCTTCTACTAACAAAGTGATTGTTGGTAGAGATGTCATTCTTGATGAGGGGAATATTCCAAAAGTGTCTTCAAGTAATATTGATGGTGATGTGGATGGATCTAACATTCTTGATGTTGATGTAAAGGATCCTATTTTAGATGGTGATGATGATGGACATTCATCAAGTCAAAAGCCAAGGATAACATCAAGGGAAAGACAAGTACCTTCAAGGCTCACATATGATGAAAAGGGTAAGCAAGTAGTTTCTAGAAATTATGTTACTTTCCTAACCTCTTTTGACGAACCTACAAGTGTAGATGAGGCAAGAAAAGATGAGGAGTGGATCCAAGCAATGGATCTTGAGTATGAAGCTCTTACAAAGAATGAAACATCTTTTGGTGAATCTTCTTGGGTAGATGATGCTATGCAATGTCAACAATCAGAAATGCAACATCAAGCATTCACCATAAACAGTCACCAAGTAGGGAGACAGAAGAAGAACACGCAATATCACTCTATCACACTAACTTCATACTGAATAATAGAGAGAAAAATGTACGAATAGACTACTAGATTAGCCTACAGCTAAATACAGCTGGTAACAGTTGTCAACATTAATGTACATTGTAAACAGTAACAATGAAGTTTATCATTGATTTCTAACACTCTCTCTCAATGATGAAATTACATTCTTCTATTCCTAATGGAGTACAAAACCTCTCAATTTTATATCTATCTAATGACTTAGTAAAAATATCTGCTATTTGATCTTCAAATTTACAAAAAACAAGATCAATGGCTCCATCAAAAATTTTCTCTTGAATAAAATGATAGTGTATTTTGATGTGTTTGGTTCGAGCATGTAAAACTGGAATTTTGGCAAGGTGAATGCAGCTTTGATTGTCGCAAGATATAGTAGTAACATCCACTTGTGGCTGACCTAAATCCACAAGCAATCTTCGTAACCATACCGCTTCTTGTGTAGCATTGCTGAGTGCTCGATATTCAGCTTCCGTTGATGATAAAGCTACTGTAGGTTGCATTTTGTTGTTCCATGAAATTAAAACTGTACCATAACTGAATGTATGACCACTGGTAGATCTTCTGTCATCAACATTACCTGTCCAATCGGCATCTGTATAACCTACCAACATTGGCGCTTCATGCTGATCATACTTCAAACCAAAATTCAATGTCTCTCAAATGTATCTGAGAATACGTTTAGCAGACTTCTAGTTTGCTTGACTAGAATCTTGCATAAATTGACTAACAACATCAACAACATAAAAAATATCAGGTCTTGTGTGTGTCAAATAAATCAAACTACCCACCAGCTGTCTATACAAATAAGCATCCACTTTCTCATATTCATCATATGCAATAAGCTTCATGTTGATATCCATAAGCGTACTCAAAAGCTTACAATCTTGCATATTGAACTTATAAAGCAAATCTCATGCATATTTGTTTTGTGTAAGAAAGACCATGTCTTCTTTTTGCCATACTTCAATGCCAAGACAGTAGTGCATCAATCCTAGATCACTCATGTCAAAAGCATTGAAAATATTTAATTTCATTTCATTAATTTACCTCTCATTACTTCCTGTAATAATCAAATCTTCCACATACAACACAATGAACATTATATTTGAATCTTGCCTTAGAATGTAAAGATTAGGATCGGCATCACTCTTTACCATTCCCCTTCACTTGAAGTGCTCATCAATGCAAGAGTACCATGCTGGTGGTGCTTGCTTCAATCCATATATGGCTTTGTTGAGTTTACGAATCAAATGATCTCTTCTTGGCTCAACAATACCTTGAGGTTGCTCTAAATATACTTCTTCATCCAATATTCCATTAAGAAAAGCAGATTTGACGTCCATTTGCTGGATTTTCCAACCATAGAAAGCAAAAATTGCAATGATAGAGCAAATATTTACCATTTTGGCTATAGGTGTGAAGGTCTCCTAAAAGTCTATACCTTCTTGCTGCTCAAAACTTCTTGCAACTAATCGTGCCTTGTACTTGTTGACTTGCCCATCCGCTCCATACTTCGTCTTGTAGATCCACTTACATGTGATAGGTGTCTTACCATCAAGTAGCTCAACCAAGTCCCATGTTTTGTTCTTCGATATAGCCTCCATTTCTGTTTGCATAGCTGCACACCACTCCTTGTACTCTTTTGTTTCGTTGAAAGTTTTAGATTCTTGAGCCGTTAAGATGGATCCCATTAGGGCTAGATTCATCTCTAATCTTGCAGGAGGTGTTCGATTTCTACTTGATCTTCTAAGCTCTCCCTGCTCACTAGATTCGAGAGTATCTCCCTTCTTTGAACCATCTGTGACTGATAAATACCATTTAGGTACTCTCTTGGAAATTTCAACATCAGGCTTGTCTTTGTCCAATGGATTTTCTATATCAAAATCCACTTCCTTCTTGACCTATACTTTCGCTCCCTCATCAAAAGGTTCAGTGATTACTTTTGGCCCATCTTGTCAAACGTGGCATCTCTGGAAATTACAAGCTTCTGTGAATTTGTGTCATACATCTTGTATGCCTTGGCCTTCTCATCATATCCAAGGAAAATACACTTGATAGCCTTTGCATCAAATTTCCTTCGTTTCTCATCAGGAAAATGAGCATAAGCATCACAACCAAATACTCTCAAATGAGAAATATTAGGTTTCTTCTAGTAACAGCTTCATGAGGTGTCTTACCTTCCACGGAGTTTGTAGGACACCGATTCAGAATGTGCGTAGCTGTGCTACAAGCTTCTGTCCAAAAGGTGTTTGGCAGACCCTTGATTTTGAGCATCGCCCTGGCCATCTCAACAATAGATCTGTTCTTTCGTTCTACAACTCCATTTTGTTGTGGTGAATAAGGTGTTGTAGTCTACCTCTTGATCCCTTGATCTTTGTAGAAATCAATAAATTCTATCAAAAAACACTCACCACCTCCATCAGATCTCAAAGTTTTGATGCAACATCCTGTTTGCTTTTCAACTAATGCCTTGAATTCCCTGAACTTAGCAAAAGCATCTGATTTCTTGCTCATGAAATAAATCCAAATGCATCTGCTATAATCATCAATGAAGGTGATAAAGTAATAGTAGCCACTAAGAGATCTAGTCTGTATAGGTCCACATAGATCACTGTGGACAAGATCTAGTATGCCACTAGCTCTCCTTGCTCCACTTTTGGGAAACCTCTCTTTGTGTTGTTTTCCCAAACTGCAACCTTCGCAAATTTTTTCTTCAAAAGAAATATCAGGCAATCCTATAACTAGATTACCTCTTTTGAGAATCTGTAAACTTTGAGCACTAATATGACCGAATCGTTGATGCCAAAGATCACCTTGACTATCAATTGTGCTTACCATAGCTTGAGCAAAAGATCTCGCATTCATTTTGTAGAGTCGATTTGCATTTACTCTAGCTCCTGTAGAAATCACGTTGTAGTGATTCTTGATGTCTTTGACAAGACATTTGTCGCTGTCAAACTCAACCTTGAGTTGTTGATCAGCCATCGTCCCAACAGATAGTAGATTGTTAGCTAAGCTAGGTACATATTGCACGTTGCTTATCCACTTTATCTTCCCGCTGGCTAACTTCACTGTTACCACTCCAACTCCTTTAACAGATAGCGATTTGCCATCAACTTGTCCAACTTTATCACCATTGTGAGTTTCCTTGAGTTCTGAAAACCACTCTTTCCTTGAAGTGGTGTGCTTGGATGCACCACTATCAATGTACCAGGTATCCTTGGTTTCATCACTTGTCATTAATGTTGTAATGAACAATTTTGAGCTCTCACCTTTATCATCTTCATATTGATCATCATCGTATTGATGTTGATCAGTATAATTGTTTTCATAGTAATACTCATCAAATTGATGTTGATCAGCATAATTTTCCACTTGCCCTTTGTCTTTTCTTTGTTCAATCTCCTTCTGTTTCTTGAAGCATTCACGCTCCCAATGGCCAGGTTTGTTGCAATACCTACAATTTCTAGGCTTATTTTGTTTGGAATAGCCGGGTCCTTGACCTCGGCCTTTTTTCCAATTGTCTCGATTTGGGCCATCATTGGATTGTCCTTGAAATTGTTGGGATGATCCACAATTTGAGTTTCCACCTCTTGATTGGTGTCTTCCACGACCAAATCTATCACCACACCTCCTGACTGCAAGAGCTTGATGAAATCCCCTGTTGTGATGACTCAAGTTCTCTTCATGTTGTTCTTCCTACAAAAGCAATCCACCTAACTCTTCATAGGTTGGAAGATTTTTCCGTGTGGCTATACTTGTCACAAACATCTGATGTGACTCACTCAAACTATTCAATGTCAACTGCACGATCTCACGATCCTGTACTCGCTCTCCAACTGCTGCTAATTGGTCACGAATCTCTTTGATCTTCAGTAGGTGATCAACAACAGTTGCGCCATCATCCATC
This sequence comes from Diphasiastrum complanatum, assembly GCA_029204225.1. Classification (NCBI taxonomy): domain Eukaryota; kingdom Viridiplantae; phylum Streptophyta; class Lycopodiopsida; order Lycopodiales; family Lycopodiaceae; genus Diphasiastrum; species Diphasiastrum complanatum. The sequence goes on along the minus strand of CM055098.1, from coordinate 8,652,514 downwards.
CACAATGTGTGCAGCTTTGTTTTCGGGAATAGCACTCGAGATGTGTTTGTGATCTCAAACAATGCCTTCAATGTATCCCATGCTTCTTTTGGTCCTTCTGAATCCAAAATGTAGGAAATAATTGCATCTCTAATTGATAAGTTGATGACATTCTCTACTTTCTATTTTTTCCTGTCAAATGCCGGTTGATCTTCTTCAATCAATGACCTTGTCTCTTCACCTGCACGATCTCCCATAGCTCATTTTCCATCAAAATGTTCTTCAGTTTGAATTTCCAAACCGCATAGTTGCCAGCTCCTTCCAATTTGCTTGACTCATTGAGGACACTCTCGCTTAGAGTTGCCATTACTGGATAGACAAGTCCGGATCACAAAAATGGCTCAGTCTGAGCACACAACTTAGTCTCCAAATTTTATCACGCCACTGTATAATAGTTTTTTTTTTTGATATCGGAATGGACCACGGAAGTATGACTGCTCAGGATCCTCTTTAACTTGTGCGCGTGGATCCGATATTGGAGCACGCAATATCGGACTAGAGCGCGGATGTACAACTACTAAGAATTCTCTTTATCTCGTGTGCTTGGATCCGATATTGGTACGAACATGCGATATCGGACTGGAGCACACGACTGCTCGGATTTCTCTTCAGCTAGCGCGCTTGGATCCGATATTGGTACGAATATAAAAAAGAGAGAATATAAGAACTTTCAGAGAGAATATTCCAAATTTCCAAATTTGGCGCGGCGGCTATGCCGCCTCCTCTTTTCTTAGATTTCGAAACGAGTGATCATTCAAACAGACAGATATCAGTAATGTGAAAGGTATAAAGTCTCAAAGCTCTAAATGGCAGCACTAGACACTATCTGGTGTGATTTGCAGTACCCCAAACAAACAAATGAGAGATTGTTTGGCACAACTCTCTGACAAATGATACTTTTCACAAAGACTAAAAACAAATATTGTAAAACTTTTTCCACTCAACAAATTTTCAATCTGTCTGATACTGCCCTGGCCTTTCTGATGCCTCCGGGACTGTGTCTTCGTTCCCCACTAATAACTGTGAGCTCCAAAACCTGCAAAATACATCAAGAAGATTTTCTTCCAGCCGTTTTTGTCTCTCCAAGCTTTCACCTCTTGTGAAGGACTTTCTCACTTCGTTGCAGAGCCTGTGACAAGTTGTATCCATTAACCAAGCACGCATGACTATCATAGCTCTGATACCATGTCAACAATCAGAAATGCAACATCAAGCATTCACCATAAACAATCACCAAGTAGGGAGACGGAAGAAGAACATGCAATATCAATCTATCACACTAACTTCATACTGAATATACATATAAACCCTGAACCCTGATAGAGAGAGAAAATGTACGAATAGACTAATAGACTAGCCTACGGCTAATTACAGCTGGTAAAAGTTGTCAAAATTAATGTACATCATAAACAGTAACAATGAAGTTTATCATTGATTTCTAACACTCTCCCTCAATGATAAAATTACATTCTTCTATTCCTAATAGAGTACAAAACCTCTCAATTTTATATCTACCTAATGACTTAGTAAAAATCATTTAAGTTCTCTAACACATACTTTGACAAAGAATCTGAAAGCCCTAACCGCAATTCTGCATATTGAGCAAAAGATCCTCCTAACTCTTTCCACGTAGAATCTTCACTCAATTCGTAGACTTCAAGGGAACTGTTGTCGGCATTGTGTCTAACTCTAAACAATCTATCTCCTACTATAAGTTGTCTATGGAAATTCCTGGAGTAGAAATAATGATAAACCCTTCCATTTCTGCTCAACTGGAAAAAGTCACCTGGTAGAGGTAGCTCTCACAATACGAACCCAATCATAATAATCCAGGCCCAGATCTCGTCCTAATAGCACTTTGGAGTTCTATGGAGCGTGTTGCTACCAAGATCCATGAGTCGTTCATCCTTATGTACACAAATGTTTTGACTCTAAATCCCTCATTATCAACTTCAATGGCTAAATCCACATCCCTTACAATTCCAATTGTGGTGTCTAATGATATCAGTTCTACTGAAGCCCATTCAATGATTCTGACTACGGGACAATACCTCCTTGGGTTTGAGATGTAGGTCATACACTAGTTGTATGCTTCTCTGACATATCAAGCTCACCATATAACTAACCTCTATGCATGTGTGGGCTTTTGACATTTCTAGAAGAGGATCAAAATACAGACACCCCTAGTCCTGCCATAGTCAAAAGCAGTGGTAATATGCAAGGCTCTGGACTTGCTAAGATCTCTGCTAATCTAGTGGCACCGAAGATAGACACAATCCTGTTTTGGGTACATTTTCAGACCTGTAAGGATGGTGATGTGAAGATAAGATGTGGTAGTATACGGAAAATTAGGACCATTGGGAGGGCTTGGATGAAACATTCTCGCTGCTTTTTGTCATTAGGTAGTGAGTGATGGTTGTATTATATGACCCTTTCCCTTTAAGTAGTCATGAGAGCAATTCAAGTGTAGTGTGCAATTCTCCAACCATCTTCGTATCTAGATGGCCGACAGTGAATAGTCAAGAACCATGTGTTCCGACGGGTTATCTTGACTATTGTGGTTCTAATGAAAACCGACAATGGGTTAGTTCTTAACTCACGTAGTGTGTTCCAACTACAGTGAGCATAGCTCACTCCTGTGTTCCAAAGAAACGAAGATGATTTGTTTAATTTACTCATCACATTCACTCACGCAACCTTCCTTAAAGACTTTCTCCATACATTCACATAAAAAGCATTCACTCTGAACAAACTAGCAACCTGCTAGAGTCTAAAACTATGATCGTCTCAAATCACAATTATCTTACATTCAACTTTCTCATAACAGTACACAATCTATGAATTCTTTTAGCATGCTATAACATTTCTTTATGAAGACATGGAAAAAAACAGTATGCATCAATGATTTTAACAATAAGAAGCCATAACCACAGCTACAACACCTATGACATACACAATTGTATCATCTATCATGGATTCAATACACAGGTAGCAAAGTGTGAGAACAAAATGAGGAAACTTACATGTGAGCTTCTCTTCCTAGGCAGCTCCAACCTACTGGAAATCAGAGACCAACTGAGGATCTTTTAGAGTGGCAATTTGTCCTTCATGGTCAAAATCAGTATCTATGTCTTCTTACCAAGTAGTATTCATCAGCTCAGGTGCCTTACAGACTGGAAGATATCATGCTAGAAGTTGCTCACAAGTGTATTTCTCAAGGCTGTCAGAGATTGATCGTCATGAAGCTTAGGAATAAGAATGATTTGACAGCAACTTTCTGTTACTCAGATAGCTCATTCAGATCCATTCTCATGTAGCTCTCACAGGCTATTACAGACAAAGACTCTCAAGGATTGCTCTCATACCCTTAGAATCAGAACCTAGATATATGGGAACATCACTTCGAACATAAAGGTATGTCTTCTTCATAGATAATATCCAAACTTATGTGAAAAGAGGTTAGAAATCAGAGGTCCAACTAACTCGGATCTCCACACAAGAAGCTGGACGAAACAATATCCAATATCCCCTAAGAATCAATACTCAAAAGGCATAGAGCCGATTTGATGCAACATACTCAGATGACATTATGAGAGTCACAAATTTGCCCGTGAGAGTGTATTAGAATTATAGCGGCTAGCGCTCAAACAACGATCAAAGAAAACACTAAGCTAGTGCTCATAGAGGGTGGAATGGATCTTGTAGACTAGAGCTCATATGGTGTTAAGAGATTCGTACCAAACAAATGTGCATGCACGGGTGATGGAGCACTCATTGATTTCACAGCGACTCTAGACTGTCCTCAATCACTCAGGAAGCTCAAAAAGAATATCTACTCAAGAAGAGACGTTCAACATCTTAAAAATCAAATGATCTCCTTCACAATATAGAGGTGATTGCAAAATATTCGGATTCAGTAGAGTACAAAGAAATGCATTTCTTCTTTCGACTGTACCATCAAATGGGTCCTCCTGCTAGAAAGCATATATAGCAGAGGTGGATTTTATATCCACAGTCTAGATCTAAATAGGTGTTGAGAATTAGTGCATCATATGTGTTTCCATTATGGCACAAAGTATAGTGCTTCATAGCTTGTATGTATCTTAGTGCACTTTAAAGAGCTTTCCAATGAGGTAGGCCTAGATTCGATATATACTATGATAGTGTGCTGATTATTCCTGAGTCCCATAACACACAGACTAGATCGTCCATAGGATACTTCCCTCAACGTATAATTTAGAAATCAGCATCAAAGTAGCTACCAAAAAGACGGTTATGTCAGAGAATTGCCATGCAAGGATGAATGTTTGCCACAGTTGCCACACACATGCACAAATTTTGGTTGAATAGCTCTCACCCAACAATTTGTTCACCAGGAACATGGGCATTTTGCTTTCACACAATGTCCTCTCAATTTCACAAGCCTTACTACGGTATTCAACTTTGCTAGCTTGTGTAATGCTTCATGACACAGTAGTAACGATTTTGCTTCATCCAAACGTTTAGTTTTCACTATTCGTAAGGATGGTACAAAGGATCTCGATTGGCATAACGACATCCTGCTTGCCATCAACTAGGCCATCAACCAAATGAAAAGGCATTTGATTTGTACCAACTTTATAAGCTATTTGGAATGCCCATAATGTCATAAATAGGTGAGTAATAGAATGCGAAAACTTCATACTTCCAATGCATGACTACGCCTAAATTTGAATAAAGTAGTAGTGAGCCCTTGTTGACATACAGAGCATGAGACGAAGAGGTAGACGAAGTGTCTTGACTTCTTTGATTATCTTCTTGCAGAAACATAGTGATAACTCTGGTAAGAGTTAAATCTGAGTGTGTTGTGATGATCATCACCTAGTTCTCATATGTAGAGGGTAGGCTTGAAAGCAATGTTATAATTGTGTCTTGATCATCTATGACTGATCCAACAACAGCCATCTGTTGCAAGAGATTCTTAGACTGGTTAATATGATTTTGAAGAGAATCACCATTTGACATCTTGAGTGTGAAGAATTTCCTTTGAAGATGTAACTTAGTAGTTACGTCTCTCACATCATATAGTGAGCTCGGGATGTCCCAAACTTCTTTCGAAGTTTTAGCTTCAGCTATGTGGCCAATTTGAGTATCTGATATATTGAGGATAATAAGCATGAAAGCTTTACCATCCTTCGATTTCCATTTTGAGTCTTTTGTGTCATCTTTAGGTTTCACTTCGATACATGTAACAACGTCCCACAACTCATTGGCAATTATCAAGATATTCATCTTAAATTTTCACAAATGATAAGTGGATCCATTCAGCTTGTCTGCGATAAGACCAGCTTTACTTTGAGAATCCATTTGGAACTTAGTATGTCGATTGTATCGATGACGCTAAGATGTAGTAATGCCAATAATAGGAAATCAATTCTCTGATAGTGAAAGGATGAAAGGAACTGAAGAATATGAATCAATTTGATATCGCAAGATATATCAAGTATTAGAGCTTTTCGCTCTGATATCGAAATAGTATTAGGCCTTGAAGAAGAATCAACGCTCTGATACCATGTAGGTATGCTCTGATACCATGTCGAAAATAGGTGATTAATAGAATGCGGGAACTTCCTACTTCCAATGCATGACTATGCCTATCAAAAATTGAACAAAGCAATAGTGACGAAAATCACGTCCAATCTTTAGCAACTAACTTTTGCTAGATACTAAGTGAGTACGTAGCCAAACATAAAGTATTGAATTCTCAGACAATTTCTATCAGTTACAAAAGCAATACAGAGATGCATGCATTCTGACACAAATTGAATGCAATAAGAAATAGTATTGATTCAGAAAAACAAGATCAGATGCTAATGAGTGCAAAACAATAGCGGATAGAAATTGCGCACTCTAAAGTTGTCTTTGAGTAACTGAGAATAAGTCTGAAATAATCAATTATGCTAATAAGCAGTAGCGCAATAGCAACTCTAAAACAAATCTCTAAAAGACTGAGCTAGAATGCTCAAGAGAGTTCAAGCTTGAAATCTTGATAGAGAGCTAACCACAATACTTTCTGATTGTGAACGATCTCCTTGATGAGAGCGCAGGAAGCGTCGTATAATAACACTCAACTCCTTCACAATTCACAATGTTGAACTTTCTGCTACCTGATAATGAGATGTATGAACAGCTGATTTATACTAAGTAATTAGGTCATCAAATGCGATTGCCAGTTGGCTGGAGTCCGCTGGCATTCATCATAGTTCTTCTCAGAAGTTGCTTGCTGATAAGCGGTGACAATTGGTCGTAAACAGTCTGTCTGCATAAATGAATGTAAACTGTCATTTTGCATAAGCGAAAAATACAAAAAAGATGACATTGCATTTTTGCACGTAATCCTTGACAGGTGAAAAATGTGAAAAAGGCGACACTACATTTTTACACGTAATTCTTGACAGGCGAAAAAGGCGACACTACATTTTTACACGTAATTCCTGACAGACGAAAAATGCGAAAAAGTTAACACTACATTTTTTTACGAGATTCTTGACAAGCGACAGTGTCGGGTTTGTAGAGAGAGAAAATGCGACATTGTTGTCAAACTCCGTGTATTCTGCAGACTGTATAAAGACACGGGAAAATCCGCAGAACTGGATAAATAGTTGGATGAAGATTAAAAACCGACTAGTCAATTAGTAGGAAAGAGAATAATCCAACACATAATCTATCATGCAACTTATGTTCCCAATTCGATCTGCTAGACTGAACGATTTTAGTAAGAATACTGCATATAATCTTATTGGCTTGTCTATTTTTCCTTGGGTCGTAAGGTGTGCTAAAACCGATGTATCACAAAAATTCTTCCAAAAAAGCTTTTATTATTTCATTGACGAAATGAGTGCCTCTGTCACTCACAGTTTTGACAGGACATCCAAATCTGACTATGATGTTTTTTTACAAGAACTTTGTGGTAAACCTTGCAGTTGTGACTCGCACAACTTTTGCTTCAATCCATTTGATCATATAGTTTATAGCCACAATAATATAGCATTTCTGAGTGACCCTTGCAACTGGATGTATTGGTCCAACATAGTCCAGTCTCCCAATTGATGCTTGTGCTAAAACTAGATGCAATGGTTTAAAATGTGTTTTGGTAGGACTCCGCATATGTTGACAAACATCACAGGATTGAACATACATTTTTGTACCCTTATAAATGGTTGGCCACCAACATGCTAATTGCAAAATTTTGCAAACTATGATATCAACATCAAAATGACGTCCACCCATAGCATCATGCGATATCATGATAAGCTCTCATACTTCATGTGGAAAAATGCATCTTCGTAAAATGTCATGTAAACTCCTCTTCGATACAATTGCCTTGCTATCAATTGATATGGATGTGCCTCCAAAATCAAGATACGTTTTTGAACCTTTGTCAATGATTTATTTGGTTGTCCATGCATTAGTATTCAACAATATCAACTGCCCATTTAGGTACCGCATCCACATAGAACAACATGGCATGTGGAAGTTCATCATCTACTTTGGTATCATAGGTGCTGATTGAATTCTTGATACATGATCTACTTTATAATCTCGTTTACCCTTTCACACTACCACACGAAAATCAAATTTTGATAACAATAGTAACCATCTTACGATCTTGCCTGTATTGCAGGTTTTGTTCACAAGATACAACAATGGCTGATGATCTGTATAGAATGCAAAATGCCTAGCTATCAAATAATGACAATACTTCTTAACAGAAAATATCATTGCTAAAGCTTCTCTCTCAATGGTGGAATAATTGATTTCAACATCATTCAACCATCAGCTAATGAACCTGATTAGAAAAAACTTCTTGTACTCTCTTAGTTGTGCTAACAATGATTCAATGGCATATTTCGATGCATCAATGTGAACATGGAATTTGATTGTCTAATTTGGAGCTCACAAAATCGGTGCGGACATGCAGTTTTCAATTTCTAAAATGACTCCAATTCTTCTTGTGTCCAAATTGAAATGATAATAAACTTATAGATTGGATGTGCCAAATCTACAAAGAATAGAATAGAAATTTGGTAGTAATTTGTATAATTCATGAAAATATAAACTTCTCGTATTGTGCTTAGTGGTTCTTCAAAGATCCATTATGACTCTGATTTTGGAAAGATCAGTAGCAATTCCATGTCATGAAATCACATGCCCCAACATTATGCCATGTTATACCCATATTTGACACTTCTCTAGGTTCAGAGAAATTTGAATTTTTGACACTAAGCCAATACTTTCTCAAATTGGCTTAAGTAATCTTCATCCAACCCATGGACATAGGTCATCCAAATAAATTTCCAAGAATTTTTGCAAGTACTCCTTGAAAGCAAATTGCATGACGCATTGAAGAGTACTTGGCACATTATATAGTCCAAATGACATTACTTTGTATGCATAGGTTCCCCATGGTTCAGTGACAAATGTAGTTTTATGTTGGTCTTCATGTACGATCTTTACTTGATTGTATCAATTGAACTCATCTAAGAAACTATATGATTCACAACACTAGAAGTAAGATCCAATACGCTCTCAAGGAAAGGCAAAGGAAATTGATCCTTTCTGGTATCTACATTCAAGGCCTTTAGATTTGCATCTTGCATCTACTGGTTAGCTTGGCATCCAAAGTTTCTTTGGTCCCAGGTTCGAGCCTCCCCTTGGAAACCAAGAAGCATTCCACGATCACAATTGGTGACACCCATTCCATATGCTCGAGTTCATAGATGAAATCCATCATCTAGTAATCTTTGTAACTCTTTCTTGATCGATTTGTAATCTGGATTACATCGATAGAATTGGCTCACTTTCAAAACAACCTCTGGTATCAACGGAATTTCATATTGCACTACCAACGTGAGAATACTCTTCAGATCTTTGTAGGACCAAGCAAATCAATCTTTGTATTCAACCATCACTCAACTCTAAGAATTGGGATGAAGATAGTTATGCTCCCACATGGATTATCTTCTCTTCTTCACCTGGTTCAGCTAGATTCATTGGTTGAGTATGACCTGGTCCATCATAAACTTCCTATGTCTCTAGAACACTTTCTTTAGGTTTCCAATGACCTTTTGACAACATGACTACCACATCATCCAAGGTGTAACTTTTGAAAAACTCTAGCATATCATGTTAAACTTCATCTTCTTTTTCCAGATCCACTGGGTTGATCTTGATTTCTTAACAACTAGAAATTCCAATTTCAATGAGCAGCTAGAGTTTTTGGCATGAATCTTGGAGGATCATCAATGGATCTAACACATGTTTTAGGTTCAGATAAGAAGAAAATAGCACAAAGATGATGGTTTTATCACTTCCTTACTCTTGGATTTTTGTTGAATAAGATCAATCCTTATTGCTACTTCATTTTTTATCGATGCTCATGTTCTATGTGATGTACTCGGAGTGAGTCACAAAAGGGAAAAGGCAAGTATGGACTTTGTCAGGTTTTTGAAGACTATCAGTACTTCTTAATAATAAAAGATTGGATATACCATATTAATAGTTTAGATGCTTAGAGAAATGCAACATGCTAGTATGTTGTGGCCTAGCTATTTTTGCATGGATTGTTTTGAAGGTCATAAGCATGGAAGACGTGAGATATTTTCAAGGAGAAGCTACATCAATGGTGTCTTCATGACACATGGAAATGGATCTTCATCAAGGAAGTCTTATTATGGTTATGATAAGCATGGATGGTGATTTTTTGGCCAAGTTGACTTTGAGAGAGAATATGGAAAAATGGTCCAAATTTGCAGATGTAAACTTGAGACCTAAACATGGATTATTAAAATAGTGCAGATGGGACCAAGTTGTTCCAAATGATATTTTTATATTGTTTTATGAATATGTTTAGTAAGACTATGTGATCATTGTCAAGACAGTTAATCTAGACCATTGATTTGATAGATGGCAAAGATTTAGGACATAACCATACTTCTAGACCTTTTCAAATGTTGTGTAACATAGCTATAAATAGCTAAACATTTTAGCATTTACATACCTCATTTTGGTGGTGATATCAAAGGAAAAATAATGATGTTGTCATTAGTATGTGCTAAAAACAGGTCATTAATCTTAATCAAATCTCTTAGTATTTTAAAAATCATGTAATGCACTGTTGATGTCACTAGCTTTATCGGTAGAGATTCTTATGCCAATCTTGACACATCTAAGTTTGTTCCTCCATGTATGAAACTTTCCAAACTAAGCTCTCTACAAAATCCATGATATCACATGGATTATCCATATTTACACCATCCATGCTTCTTTTTTCTAACTAACAAAGTGTACAGTTTACTTGACAAAGGATGAGAAAGAAATGAATGTGAACTTGAAACGTTTCTATTCGTGACCAACTCGAAAAATTCGCAAAGGATTCACGAAATTGATCTTGCAGTCAACTTGAAAATTTTGCGAAACAGTTTCTTGTAGAAGCTTGTGGCTTTCTTGTTAAAGCTCGAAAGATTTGCGAACAGAATCTTGTTGTGAAATATTCTGTTTTTTGTTTAAAGCTCACCTGTCGCGAACAATTCGCGAAATCTTCTGGATTCTTTTCCATGCTCACATGTCGCAAAACTGTCACGAACAATTCACGAAATATTCTAAATTTCTTCTTCAAACTCAAAGTTGTCATCTATCATGAACAATTCACGAAAGACAAAAATGTCGCGAAGAGACAAGTGTCGAGAACAATTCATGAAACACGAAGCTGAGACGAAGAGATGGAATGTTGCGAATAATTCGCGAACAGATTTTATTCGACCTTGGAAACGGAGCGTCTCTTTGAATATCCATTGTCGTAAACGGTTAGATATCTATTGTTACAAAATTAAAAGGCCAAAAGACCTGTCCTGTAGCAATATAAATACATGTGCACTACTCATTGTAACTCACTCAATCAGAGACACAACAGCGAGATAAAACAGCAAGAGATATAAACTGATTCAGATTCAGAATTATAAATTTGTTTTTGATCAATAGTTTCTGTTTGTCCAAAATTGTCTTAAGTTGTCTCTTAATTTTTGCACGTATATTCAATCAGAGCACATAATGTTCTACTAGTAAATAGATCAGATACAAACCCAATTGAAGACACTGATATTATTTTTTGATTTATTCAAGCTTTCATCGTGTTCTTTGTAAAAGAATTATTACTATTTTTCCTACAGTGGTATCAGAACTTACAGGTTCAAAACTGATACAATAATATCGGAATGAATCAGATTTGGTACAATAGTATCTTCACATCCCTCTCAGCATTCTTCATACATCCATCAGCAAGCCGCAATCTGGAGTGATTCAGAAAATTAGAAGATGTCGTCGATCATCAATATCCAGGCTAAGATGTTCAGACTACTTGATTTGGAAATTAAAGACTTCACTCTTATTGAAGGGCGAAGGTCTATGGCAATGGGTTGAGCCAATAGAAGAGAAACCGGTAGCTACTCTTGGCAAAGAACTTCGAGAATGGAGTTTTAAAAATGACAAAGCTATAGAAATTATTGCATCTTCAGTGCATGACAATATAATGCTAGATCTTACATCAATTTCGAATGCAAAAGATTTATGGAAAGGATTGCAAACCAAGAATGAGACTCGATCTTGTAATCAGATCATGTTTTTGGAAGACCAATTAACTTACCTACAGTGGGACAACAAAGACCTGAACACATTTGTGCGAAAGATTAAAGATCTGTTTATTTTCTTGCAGAATTCTGGTGTAGAAAATATAATTTTAGAAGAAAAACAGCTTACTTATTTTCTTCGAGCCCTACCCAGGTCATTCCACATAACTAGAACCTTATTGGCGAAAGATACGACAATGACACTTCAAAAGGCAATAGACGGAGTTAAAGAAGAAGTAGAAGTTTGTGAACGCTATGACAACAATGGTCATTCGGAAAATGCTCTATTTACTCAGAAGAATAAATCTTCTAAGAAGTCTAAGTTTAAGAGGGAGTCGTCTAAAAGGAATGAGTCTAAGACAAATGAATAAAAATCTGGTAAACAACAGAAAAATTCTGGTGATAAGAAGATCTATAACACATGCAGAAGATCAGGTCACACAAAAGAAAAGTGTTGGATTGAATGCATTCATTGTCATAAATGGGGTCATGCAGCAGTAGACTGTTATCAGAATCCCAGAAACAAAAAGGAGTAGAATCGAAGCAAACCTTCATATTCAAACTATGTCGAAGACAAAGCAGAATGCTCTAGAGTAGCAGAAGACAGGACAACAAGGAACTCGGCAGCTTATGTTAGTACTGATCTATGTTGTTCAACTAATTCAATTCAAGAAGTAGTACTTGATTCAAGAGTCACCTCACATTTTGTTTCCTTGAAACAAATTTTGTCTGAGTACAAGAAGACGAACTATTCGAGATTTATTATACTTTGAAACAGTTCTAAACACGTGGTTGATGGAACTGGTGTATTATGGCTGGACATGAATCAGGGAGACAAGAAACTGGAAGAAGTTCTCTATGTCCCTACTCTTGATAAAGACCTTCTATCCGTAGCTAAGATAGTCGATACAGGCATTCAGTAACCTTCACAAAGATCTCTTGTAAACTAGATTCTGATAACCTAGTTGCTAAAGGCAACAGAAAAGAAAATTTATATCACCTGAACATTTGAGCTAGAATCGAACAAATCAATCAAACTCAAGAATCAACAGATATATTGTGGCACAAGAGGCTATGTTTCATGAAAATGGAAGCCTTGTACCAAGCCAACAAAAGTCAGAGAATTCAAGGAGTCGAAATCAAAAGTTGAGATATTCGAACTACCTACGAATCCTGTCTTAAAGGCAAGATGACTAGAAGTCCTTTCAATACGGATGTTTATAAAGCAACTAAGGTACTTGAAATTGTGCATTTAGATATTTGTGGACCATTCGGAGTATTGTCGTTAGGTGATGCAAAGTACTTCATAACATTTATTGATCACTTCAGCAAGTTCGTTGTGGTATACTTTATTCATACTAAATCTGAAGCTTTCAAGAAACTCCTTGAGTATACGAATTGGGCTGAGAAACACACAGGCAATAAGCTAAAGCAGATTCGCACAGATCATGGAGGTGAGTACATTTTCAACGAATTCAAGGCTTATTGTACTGATCGAGGTATTATGCATACGAAGACTGCATCATACACACCTCAACACAATGGAATAGCTGAATGAAGAAATCGTACACTTATGGAAGCTGCAAGGTGTATGATGGCTCATGCGAAGGCACCAAAACAGTTGTGGGCAGAAGCAGTGGCTACATCAAATTATCTTCATAATTGTATTTTGAAATCTCGACTACCGGATAAAACTTCTCATGAGATATGGTGGAAGTCAAAGCCAAATATAGCACATGTTCGGATATTTGGATGTGTAATGTATATGCACATACTAGATAAGCTGAGAAAGAAACTCGATGAAAAGACAGAACAAGGTTTTCTGGTAGGATTCGAAATACATTCGTCATATTATCGTGTCTATGTATCCAAAACTGGCAAGATAAAAGTTGTTCGAGACATCAAATTTGATTAGTCGAAATACATAGCAGACAGTGATCTAGTCGGCTATGAAATTCTAAAAAAAAATTATGAGCTACCAACGACAATAGAAGAAAAACAAGCAGAAGATGAAAGGGAATTACCAGATTCAGAGGGAGGTCAAGATCGAGTGCTTGAAAGACTCGAATCGCCAGCTCGAATTCCAGCAAAAAAGTTTGAATCAGAATCAGACTCAAAACCTGCAGAATCGAACTCGAAACCACATGTAAGAAGATCTGATAGGCAACGTAAACCACCAGAAAGGTATGGTCACGATGTTTTTAATACAGCCATCAAATTTTGTGGATTCTCTGACGAATCTCAAACATTTGAAGAAGCTGTTGATGGACCAGATAAAGATCGCTGGACAAGCAATGGAGGACGAGATGTCATCCATGTATAAAAACAATATATGGACACTTGCACCAATACCTGATGGCAGAAAACCAGTCAAATGCAAGTGGATCTACAAGATCAAAATAGGTCCTAATGGAGAAAACATCAAATATAAAGCAAGATTAGTTGTTAAAGGATTTTCACAGAAGTATGGAATCGACTACATTGATACTTTCTCACTAATAGTCAAACATACATCAATGCGTTTGTTATTCGCGTATGCAGCGGTTCATGATTTGAAAATCCATATTGTGGATGAGAAGACTGCATTCTTGCATGCAGAATTAAAAGAAGACTTATTCATGGACCAACCACTTGGTTTTGTAAGCCAAGAATATCCAGAATATGGATATCACATGAATAAAAGTATCTATGGTCTGAAACAAGTAGCCAGACAATGGTATAGAAAGAAGGACAAAGCACTACGTTCCTTAGGCTTCAAACCTCTATTTGTTGAGTCAAATGTCTATATCAAGCATGTCCAAAATGGAGTAATCATTTATGTTGATGACACACTTATCTTCTCAAAAAGAGATAAGTAAATTTCAGACAAGTACACTCAAAGATCATTGAAGACTTCAACATGCTCGAATGCAAAGGTGTGCATACTCCCATGATACCTGGAACAATATTGAACAAGGCAAATTATCCGCAGACTCTCGAGGAAGAGGAACGAATGGCCAAATCACCCTATCGTAGGTTGATTGAATCATTGTTATATCTAGCAGACAACACCAGACCTGATACAACATTTGCAATATATACAGGCTGAGCCAATATAATCAGAACCCAGGATCGTTGCATTGGAAGTTAGCAAAGAGAGTACTACAATATCTCCAAGAAACGAAAGACTATGGACTATGTTATTCGAAGGAAGCTGGATTTCACATCGAATCTTACAGTGATGCAAGTTGGGCATCCATGAAGGATGATAGAAAAAGTATTTAAGGAGGTTGTACTCTAGCATCTGGCGCAGCCATACTTTGGATAAGCAAGAAGCAAACAGCAGTAGCTCAATCTTCCTGTGAAGCGGAATATGTAGCAACAGCCAAGATGGCAAACGAACTGATCTGGATCAAACAGATGTTGGAAGGATTTGATGAATCTATTCTGAACCTTATGTCTTGTTAATGGATAACACTTCAGTAATCTATCTTACAAAAGAACTTGTATTTTAATCGAAAACAAAGCACATAGCTATCAAGTATCATGTTATTCGGGACTTAGTCAAGAAGAAGATACTGAAGACAGTCTTCATACCCACAGAGGAAATGACAGCTGATATCTTTACAAAGCCACTCGTTAAAGTTTTGTTCGAGAAGCAACGAGAAACGAACGCAAACTCGAAACATTTCTATTCGTGACCAACTCAAAAGATTTGTGAAGGATTCGTGAAATTGATCTGGCAGTCAACTTGAAAGATTCGCAAAACAGTTTCTTGTAAAAGCTTGTGGCTTTCTTGTTGAAGCTCGAAAGATTCGCGAACAGAATCTTGTCGCGAAATATTCTGTTTCTTGTTCAAAGCTCACCTGTCACGAAATTGTCGTGAACAATTCGCGAAATCTTCTAGATTCTTCTCCATACTCACCTGTCGCAAACAGTTTGCGAGATATTCTGAATTTCTTTTTCAAACTCTAGGTTGTCATTTGTCGCGAACAATTCGCGAAAGACGAAAATGTCGCGAAGAGAGAAGTGTCACGAACAATTCACGAAACACAAAGCTGAGACGAAGAGATGGACTGTTGTGAATAACTCGCGAACAGAAATTATTCGACCTTGGAAACAGAGCGTCTATTTGAATATCAACCGTCGTAAACAGTTAGATATCTACTGTTACCGAATTAAAAGGCCAAGAGACCTATAAATTGGATCAAATTTTGGATCACACGTGAGGTACGGCCTCCAGTACGGCCTACTGTCAAAGAATGAATGTAATCAAGTTTAGTTTACTATGGAATCATAAAATCACAAGACAAATGTGGGAAAAACTCGAGATTGCCAATTTGCTCTCAAATCTCTTTCTTGCATGTATGGAATGACGAATTGATAGTACAAAGTAGCTCTTCTCCTTGGATGTTAGGTGAAAATCCAACATGTTTCAAGGAGCCTAATTGACATTTTTGCCCTAATATGTCAATCTTACATAACCCTAAAGTTATGCCAATTTGGTGGTTAGGTTACTCATCTACCTTCATGATTTGAGGAGTTTGCTCCAAATTCTAGGAAACTTGACCAAACAACCTAACTAACTCCTAAGATTTGGATCTGACCTACCTAGGCCTATTCTTCACACGTGTGAGCCGCCCCCACACGTGTGGGACCCATCTATGTACAATTTTACAAAGTTTATTTAAGCTAAAATTGCCAATTTTGACAATTTTTCACAATATAAGCAATCTTTAAAATTTTTAATATGGGAGCTAGTGGCTATTTAGCTTCTTCTTTTTCTGAAAGAAGTGACCCTGCTTTCAATGAATTAAGAATAATCGTGCTAATTACCACTCAAAAGAATTTGCATGTTGGCTACAATTCACTTATGTTGTGCAAGCACCCAACAATCTATCTTTTTGCCTTGAAAATTGAAACCAGAGTAGCACATACACATACTCAATATATTGTCTAAAGTAGCTGCTATACTTTTACTTAGCAGCTACATTGTTTCCTGGAAGGGGGTGGCCCTGCTTTCAGAAACCATTTTTTTACAAAATATAAGCCTCTACCTATAAGTGCTACTACTAAGCTCCAATTGCTCGAAGCAACCACGCATTCATTTCTGTCTTGCTTTTAATACGTAATGGTTATAATCATAATATCCTTTCAAACATGCCTTCTACACTCCTCGGTTAGCAATCAGTTTTGTTGATTACACTTCACCTCCAAATGACAAGCCTCAATCTCACTTTTCAGCTTCAAACGATGTGCCTCGCTACTTGTCAACTTGACCTGCAAAATTTAGCAGCTGAATCTCTCTCTCTCTCTCTCTCTCTCTCTCTCTCTCTCTCTCTCACCCATAATTCCATAACGTTTAAGCAAGCAAGAATTTCTTTCTAGGAATTTTCCTGAAGCCTAATTTCATTGTAAATGGAACATCTTGCCGCTTGCATGCTTCAAGAAAGACGAACTCAATATGCGCAAATAACAATCTGACTATCTACTTTGTAAAGCTCAATATAAATTTACAATGACAAATTTGAGGAAATAGCAGAAGAAAAAGAGGCAAAACAAGGATTGCTTGATCCGGATGGTAACCTATAAATTGAGCTTCACAACTTCGACGGAATATGCGTATCTCACAAATATAAAGCATATGACAGAACAGATATGGCAGAACTCTTTTAATTCGAAAGTAAGAATGGATAGTTATTTGATCGGTAGCAAGCAAACTGACCAAGCTTTCCAAGCCCATTGCAACGCGGACACACGATCTGGGCCACGTCTTTCCTGGCAGCGTTGGCACTCAATGCAGCCCCGGGTTTCCGAATGAATCCAGCTCCATCGCATTCGGGGCACCTGCGCACATCTAGACATCAGTGCATCCACTGCTTTGTTCACAGTGAAGTAAGCATATAGCGACTGAGTAAAAGAGGCAAGACAGATATGTGTGTGTGTGCGCGCGCGCGCGCGCCCGTGTGTAGGGCTGCTGCATCTCACAGATCCTTGCGAGAGAAGAGGATGGGAAAGGCAGTCCCCAGAAGAGCAATCACAACTGCACCCAGGATGAGATAGTTAGTTCCTTCTGCAGACACATCCCCAACTGCGCAAATCACCTCTGGACCTCGCCTCCTGCTGCTGCTGCTGCTGCCAATGCCAATGCCTGTGAGAGCGAGAGAGTCTCCTGCCTTTTGTGGCTTCAAATTGGTGGATTTGCAAGCAGGAGGAGGAGGGCAGAGGACCGAGACAGAAGTGGGTTTTGCACAAGAGGGAGTTGAAGATGAGAGGCAAAGTGGAGCTGCAGCAGCAACTGCCGATAGTGTTAGCGTAGATAGACACGCCATAGCCCAGACAGAGAGAGGAAGCTGGAATAGCGCGATGATCAGAGAAGCATCGGAAACCCGATCGAGTGCAGTGTGAGTAGAAATAGCGAGTTGAGAGAGAGAGACAGGATAGATGAGACGTGGATAAGGAAGAAAGAAAGGAGGGGATATAAAGTGTGATGCACCACCATCTCAAAGGACCATAAGCTTATTTTTTGATGTTTATTGGTTTTGAGGGGAGTCTTGCACTTGGGACCTAATTGTTTGGATGTGACCTAATTGTTTTTTTTTTTTGAGAAGGAGCCTAGGTAAGAAGCCCTACACGCTTGGGCAGATGACATTTTGCCCAGTAAGGAGTCCTAGGCCCAACTCAAATCCAAGCCAAGCCTAAGAGTCTACCTGATAATAAGGAGTCCTAGGCCCCAACTCAAACCCTAGCCAAGCCTGAGAGTTAGCCCAATAATAAGAAGTCCTACGCCCGGCTCAAATCCAAGCCAAGACTAAGAGTATGCCTAATAAAAATCCCTAGGCTTAGGCAAATGACATTTTGGATGGTAAGGAGTCCTAGGCTCAGAATGGAACCTAGCAGTTTGCTCGATGAGTAGTCTTAAACATTGACCTGCATGTGTTTTGGTTTTGAGTCAAATGACATAGGTAAATGTGTTTTTTTTTATTCCCTGGTTTTCGTGAGTACAACTTCTGGCATTTAAAAATAAATTGCCTACTTTTCTAGGTTTTGGCTACCTATTGCTTTTTCTTTAAAATATTTTACTTTTCGGATTTGGGGGTGCTTCAATTCGAAGAGATTGAAACCTGGGTTCAGATTCGTTCTGACTTTTTATTCCGAGTTTCGTCTTCCATTTTCACGTGACTTGCCATTCTCAAGGTGGCGGTTGTCACTACATGCCACGGTTTCTGGAAAATTTGCAGGTCATTATCCCATTTGTCAAATTGCAGCTTAATCTGCAGTTTATAATCCATTTGTAAGATTGCAACTTAATCTGCAGTTCGTTATCCCATTATTCATTTTGCAACTTAATCTACAGTTTACGATCCCTTGTAAGATTGCAGCTTACTTTGCAGTTCATTATCCCATTTGTCAGATTACAACTTAATCTGTAGTTCATTATCCATTTCCTAGATTGTAGCAGTTCAATCCGATTGCTTGATGTTTGTTTGGTTTCTTGATTCACACTCCGCTTGAATTGCCCAAAATGACTAATAGCATTCATGCAAACTAATTTCAACAGCTCTTGAGAAACTCTGTAAACATTCTTTTCGTGTGTGTCTGATTAATCTTAGCCAAAGAGTGCGTTCTAAGTCTAACCTGTGGCTGTAAATGTGGACGTGACTACCATGGATGGACTAGTGGTAATGGGAACAAGAACAAGCGCTTCTCAGAGGACGTTGAGCTTTGGAAGGGGCTTGACTATCAAAAGCCCAGGGTTTGATAAACTCACAAGTTTGGGAATAGCAGTAGATAGCATTTTATTATCTCCACTTTCTTCTGCCATAAGGTGTACAAGCTGCGAAAATAAGTCATTCAGGCCTAGTACATATGCCATTTGTTTTTCTTCGCATCCCGAGGAGGTCAAGCTTGAATCAAGCAAGGGTTTGGTAGGAATTAGAGACGAGAGACATGTGTGATCCAATCCACTTGAAAGATCTTTGGTTAGAAAGAGAAATACACTACCAATCTCACCAATGTAGAAAAATCAACATCTACACACAAAATGAGATGCAAACACTAATAGAACTTGATCAAACTTGAATGAAATGATAAATTATTGTTGTTGTCCATACAAAACCAGCAAGCTATTGTATTTCACACGTGTGGATCCAAAAATAGCAGATATAGATCATTCTACACATAAAATTGCATGCAATCACAAGCATAGTGCACCAATGGATAGTAGAACCCAAGAGAACCATGTATAAGCATGAAAATGAGATAGAGAAGAGAGAATGTCACTCTCTCCACGAGTTACATCCTTTTATAACAGGTCCAAATCCTATTTGGCCACTTGGCTTTCCCTCCAAAATGCTAATTCTACTATTTTTGGGTCTAGATTGAAAGCACCCAACATTCAAATTTGAATCTACTCAAACTCGCCTTCTAACTTTTCCAAAATTTCAAAAAGTGTTTATTCAAATGACATTTAGACTAATGAACTTTGAAAAGTCAATCTCTAAGTCTAAAAACAAAGTTGGCCTCAATATGCCAAATATGAAAATATAGCAAATATGATCAAACTAGTTGAATCTTTCACACTCCCTCTTCAACTAGTTTTAGCATGGACTTTGATAATACTCCAAGTCATGTCCTATGCTTCATGAACAAGTCCTTTCCCAATGATTTGGTGAAGATATCAGCTACACATTCCCTTGAAGACACATGTTGAAGCTCCACCTCCTTTGCAATGACTTGCTCCCTCACAAAATGATATTGCGCCTCAATATGCTTGCTCCTAGCATAGTTTTTGACAATAGAACTTTGATCCATCATAAGAATGATCTTCTTCCTAAAAATATATCTCCTCTCAATGATCATGTAATTCTCTAAATAGAAACAACCATAATTAATATAGAGAATAGTGTCCACTTGGGATGCTTCACTATTTCTTACATCAATTTTACATGTCAAGAAGTAACTAGTACATGAAAAATCAAATAGAATATAAATGAAATGTTTTCACCATGCCTCCAACTTTGAACTCTCTGAAAAAATATAGCAAACAAACAAAAATGTGAGTGATCAACATTTGCTTGCATGTTTTTTCCTTCTTTGTCCTTTGTTGCCATGTATCCACCAAGATACTCCATGAATGAGCCTGCATCTCCATCTTGCCTCAAGATACCATCATACCTTGATGACTTGACCATGAATGAGTGACATAATGAGCCTCCAATAGCTTCATTTCCATCAGAAAAACCAGCCAAGAATTCTAGTACAAATCCAACATCAAAACAATGATCATCAATGTAGCTAGTTTTACCATATCTTGACAATTTGCACACATCCACATGAAAGTGCCCAAACATGAGATAGAACAAGTAAAGTAAACTTGAACAACACTTCCTTGCTGCTCCTTTGACCTTACTTGAATCTTCAATATGCTTCAAAAATAGATCCATAACATCTCTGCCAATTACCTCTCCTTTGATGCTCTTGACTAGCTCCAAATTGCCACCTTCCCTTTTGACTAGTTGAAGTGCTTTGAGATCAACCTCTTGATCATCAACTTGATCATCAAAGTGATTGAACAGACTTTGTTTTCCAGATCCATTACTTAATTTTACGGCAAGATAACATTCATCCACTTGCATATCATCATCTACACAGGAATCTCCTCCAAAATATGTTCCACTCTTCATAAGAGCTTGATACTCAAGATCCATTGCTTGGATCCACTCCTCTTCTTTCCTTGCTTGATCTACACTTGTAGGTTCATCCAAAGAGGTTAGGAAAGCAAAATAATCTCCACAAACTACTTGCTTACCCTTTTGATCATATGTGAGCCTTGAAGGTACTTGTCTTTCCCTTGATGTTCTCCTTGGCTTTTGACTTGTTGATGAAGGTCCATCATCATAACCATCCAAAGTAGGATCCTTTACATCAACATCAAGAATGTTAGATCCATCCACACTACCATCAATCATGCTTGAAGACACTATTGAAATGTTCCCCTCATCAAAGATGACATCTCTACCAACAATCACTTTGTTAGTAGAAGGAATGTAAACCTTGTAGGCTTTACTCACCTCACTATATCCAACAAAAATACCTCTTCTTGATAATGGACCCTCCTTGGTCCTATCATCAAGATTAATGTTGACATAGCATGTGCATCCAAAGGTTCTTAGAAAGTTGACACTCGGCCTCCTCTAGAATAGCATCTCAAAAGGTGTCCTTCCATCCAAAATAGCATTCGGCCACCTATTGCACAAGAAATTGGCACACAACAAAGATTGATCCCAAAATGGTTTGTCAAGATTAGCACTTAACCTCGTAACATTAGCACTTTCACATAAAGTCCTATTCTTCCTTTCAGCCACTCCATTTTGTTGTGGGGTCCTTGATGTTGTATACTCCTCTTGATCCCATGCTCATCACAAAAGGCCTTGAACTTGGTAGATATGTACTCACCACCATTGTCACTCCTTAAGCACTTGATCTTTGTTGAAAATTGGTTCTCCCTTGCATTCCTGAACTTAATAAAGACATCATACACTTCATCCTTGCTCTTTAGTAGATAGATCCAACAAAATCTACTAAAATCATCAATGAATGTTACATACATCTTAGCTCCACTATTGCTAATTGTAGTAAATCCATGAATATCTGAATGTACAAGTTGAAAAGGCTTTGAAGATCTAGTATAGACCTAGTCTAAGGTATTCTATGTGACTTAGACAAAGCACAAGACTCACAAACATGTTTGATGCCACTTAAGGAGCTTGGAAGACCTATCACAATCTTCTTCCTAGCCATTACCTCCAGTGACTTGAAGTTGAGGTGTCCTATCCTTTTATGCCAAACCTCTTGAATAGGTATTTGCTCCCTTCCAACACATCCCACTTGGTTAGCAGTAACACAAGCATCTAGTTTGAATAACTTCCCTTTTCTTTTACCTTCTCCAATCAAGACATCCTTCCTTTTGATCATACAAGCATCTCCATAAAACTCCACCTTGAGGCCTTTACTTAGCATTTGACTCACACTAAGCAAATTCTTGGTAATAGATGGAATAAACAAGACATCCTCCATATGAACATTCCTATTTGTAGAGAGAGAAATAGGAATTGTGCCAATTCCTTTGATTGCACACTGATCATCATTGGCCATGTAGATCACCCTCTTGTCACATAACCTGAAACACAAGCTCTGATACCATGTGAAAAATTTCAGATCATTAAGATCCAATTGATGCGAAAAACAATGCGTGAAACAAAGCAATTCGGATGGATTTCAGATGTGATTGCTGGTCACTGCCAGCCTACAATCCTCCAGAATGTATACAGGCACTACTGATCTATGTTTGAGATTAACACAGCATTCAACAAAATTCAAACCAAGGTGCAGAATTAAATGAATAAGTGAATCAGACACACGAATAACAGTAGACTAATTTGCATTCAAGATCAAACATGATAAGAGTGATATGTGCGCAACGGCTACAAAATCATCTATTGATTCTTCTGATTCTTCAAGCACTGCATGCAAATCCACGCAGTGCACTGGCGTGAGAGAAATACAATTCTCCCACAAGTGATGTCTCGCTTACTAGCAAACTTGTGGATCTACAAATCATATGCAGAATTGTCTCGCACGCAGACGGACTCGTATTCTATATTTTCGTCTTCTTGCTTACTAGCATTAGACTACTTTATCTATATTATCAAGTATCATCCAAAAAGTATATAGTCGCGTCATGTAGCTTCTAGATTAGAATGATTAAACATCTACAACTAATCACGAACTACAAGACTAGCAGATTAGCCACGACCTAGAGTATATCTGCTGATGTCATGCTATCATATCAAATATCTGTACTTTTGGGTACTTGCATGATCTTCGTGATCCTTTCTTTTTGGAGCATGAGGGCAGAAAAAGTGTCGCGACAATTTTCGTGTTGCGTCGAGTCGTTTGACTTTCTCATCATCTGACTTTCTCCTGCTATACCATGAAAAATTCTCTTTCGCGAATCTTTCGCGTTCATGTCTTCTCGTTAGAGTGTTCGCGAACATTTTTGCTTCGTGTCTTTTGACTTTCGCGTTCGCGAACGTTCTCGTCAGGCAGAGGGTTGAAAGCTAGCAAAGCTTTGGTAATAGAAACATTTTGTTTCTTTAGCTCCCTCTCAAAGCATGATAGCTTGACGACTCCAAGACTACTCCTCTGTCTCTCAAAAAGTCCTTTGTTTAGGGCTTTTGTGAAGATGTCAGCAACCATGTCTTTTGTTCCGATGAAAGTGGTTTGCAACATCTTCTTCTCAATCGAATCCCTGATCAAGTGGTAGTTGATCGTGATGTGTTTTGTCCTTGAGTGGAATATAGAATCTTTTGTCATATGTATTGCAGATGTGTTATCCATCTACAAAACCAAAGGCTCGTTCCTTGTTTCACCCAATTCATCTAGGAACTACTTGAGCCAAATCACCTCGTTGGCCATCTTTGTTGATGCAACATATTTTCCGCTTCGCAGGATGACTGAGCCACAATGGTCTTCCTCTTGCTGACCCAGAGAACTGCCGCACCGAACATGATGGTGCATCCTCCTGAGACGCTTTTACAATCATCCTTGAGGGATGCCCAACTTGCATCACTATAGGAAAGCATCTTGAACCCTACATCACGATAATAACACAAGCCATAATCTCTTGTTAATTGAAGATATTGAAAATTCGTTTTGCAATCTTCCAATGTGTTGAGCCTAGATTCGTGCAGAACTGGCTCATCCTTAACACTGCATAAGCAATGTTAGTGCCTGTGTTGTCTACAAGGTACATCAGTGAACCTATCAGCTTCCTGTAAAGTGTGAGCTACTGTTGACAGGTCCCCTGCTCCAGAGGACCTGTTGTTTACTCGTTTCTCTGATTCTTTCTACTTCTTCATAACCGTTTTTGTCTGTTACTAGGCTTAAAGGCATTCGTTAGATGTCTTCTTGATTTAACAATGCCAAACCAGGGAGAAGGGACAGAGTGTCATTTTAGTATTTTCTTTATGTCCTACCTATCAGAGGACAACTCAGGGACGTTGCTCTTGAACGCACTTACATTCTACATGGATGCAAGCCAAGAATGCTCATTCACAGATCAACATACAAACCAATGAACGTTCTACAGATTCTACAGCTACCTACACTTAAAACGGACTGAAATCAGAGCCTACACTACATTAACACTGAACTACCTTGCATAAATTGACAAAACAAGAAACAAGAAACTAATCTACAGCATGTTAGAAGTCCAAGAATCAAGAAACCAACCAGCCTTTTGATTCTTGGACATCCCAAGAACATCAAGAACTGGATTGTACATAGATATGCAAGAATCACACCACAGATCCAGCCTATTTAGTTTACTTGGATGCTGGCTCCTACATTAATCCACAAGAAAACAAGAAATCTTATCCACTCTAAAAAGCAAGAAAACTAATCCACTCTAAATCCACAACCACACACAATATGAATGGAAGGGCATGATCATAGGGGCATCACTCAAGAGAACCGTCATGATCAAGGAGCTTAGTATAGCATTAAACTCATGGAAAATCTTCTTATTAAGCATGGAGTAGATACAATGTAAAAAGCTTCTCTTCACAAAGAGGGAGTCTCTTAAATAAGCAAGAGAGCTCCTTAGGTGGCATCCTAGTGAAATTTCCACATTTCACAAATTACAAGTGGAATATTGCTCTCCACTAGAGGTCACCATCAAAAGCTGGCTCACTCTACTTTCTCTAAGAGAGGTCTACTTGCATTTATTGCATTTGCTTAGACATACTAGTTCCTACATGGTCATTCCATCTTCTGGGATTCACCATGAGGCTTACACGGTTCTTACTTGTTTTTCCTAGCTAGTATTTCTCAGCTCTCATACTCGACTCTCAGTCTTCATTAGTCTCGTCTTCTCAGAGACCTCCTCAGTCTAAGGTGAGAGGTGCTCTTGAGTTGCTCTGTCCGAGTATCTTGGGGATTCGTCAGAATCAGCCAACAGCTGCATTTGTTCTCTCTCTTCTTCAGTCCTCGGACAATCATTTGTCAGCACCGTTTCCGCGAGCATTGGAGTATTCGCTCCTTTGCAATTCAGTATCCCAAAATCCTCTAAGAGTTTTTGGGTGTATCTAGACTGGTGAAGGTATAGCTTACCTCTCTCATAGTCCCTTTCAATTTGCAAGCCAAGGTAGCACCTGGCTTCTTCCATATCCACGATCTCGAAATGTTTCAAGATGTCTTTCTTTACTTCAACAATAAACTTCTTACTCTTGCAAAGTATCAGAGTGTTGTCCACATATACAGCCACAATGATGATCTGCCCATCTGTGACTCTGACATACACATTGGAATCAACCATCAGTGGCTTGAATCCCAATGATTTCAGGGCTTGATCCTTCTTTTTGTACCATTATCGAGCTGACCGTTTCAGACCGTAGATACTTCTATGCATTTGCATGCATAATAAGGAAGTGAACTCAAGACATAACCTGGGGGGTGATCCATGTAGGCCTATTTGTCTAACTCACCATGCAAAAAGGCTGTCTTCTCGTCCACAATGTGAATCTTGAGGTCATAAGCAGCTACATATGCAAATAACAGACATAGGGACGAATGTTTGACAACAGGAGAGAAGGTTTCAGAGTAGTCAGTACCATATCTCTAGGAAAATCCTTTCGCTACCAGTCTTGCCTTGTATTTCGAGACATTCCCATCTTGTCCGTACTTGAGCTTGAAAATTCATTTTCATTTGACAGTCTTGCACTTATGTGGTAATGGCTGCAACGTCCATACCTGGTTCTTCCTCATGGATTCCATCTCTTAGTTCATGGCTTGGATCCATTTGTCCTTCTCTGGACATTCAATTGCTTCCTCGAAAGTTTGTGATTCGTCACTGAATCCACAGAACTCTTTTGATGTAGAAGCAGAGCTGTCTGGCACGTATCTTGCGGGTGCTCTTCATGGTCTTGTCGACCTTCTAGGAGATCCTCTTGGGACAACAATGCCTTTGCCTTTGTCTACTCTGCTAGGTCTGGAACCATCTTGGTTTATAGGTACTGTAGCAGTAGGCTGCCTCTCGATGCTTTCGTCTTCAGATTAGTCACTCAAATGGGAAGCGACTCAAAACTCTTCGTTTTCGTATTCGTCTTCTGCTCCCTCTGTCACTGGTGGCAAATCATAGTACTTTCTCTCCAAAACCTCATAGCTGACAGGATCGTCATTGGCCATTGTCTTGTTCTGATCAGATATGACATCCCTCACTGTCTTCATAGTGTTTGTGTCTGGCATGTAGATTTTGTAGTATGACAAATTGTTGTCATAACCTACCAAAAATCCATGTTCAGCTTTCTCATCAAGCTTCTTTCGAAGCTTATCAGGAATATGTGCATAAGTTGCATAGCCAAAGACTCTGATGTGAGACAGGTTGAGCTTTCTACCCCACCATAACTCGTGTGGTGTCGTGTGAGGACACCGGACTTCCCTGTCCTATTCTGGATGTATGCATTTAGGACATGGGATTTGGCTCAGAAATGGAGGAGTTCCATGGCTCACAGGGTAGCCCTTGGATGAAGAGATTATAGATGGGTGGAGAGTGTAAAGACTACTCAAGGATCAAGCCTACAAGAACACTCAAAAGGAGATAGTGGAGCCAAACTACCCAGCCAAGTAGAAGCTAAAGACCAAACCATAGTCGTTGCACCCCCAAGCCTACGGTGGATGAATACAAGAGAGGAGTGGTTTCTAGTAACTGGAAACTAGAATTTGGAAGTGGACTAGGGCGAGTTTTTGTAGGTATATATAGACCCCTAGAGCCTAGAAGCAGTTATTATTAATACTCCTCTGCATGTATAGTTGTCAAACACCATGTACCACTCCACGAGTCACATTTTGAGTGCCTAGGCCCTCTCAAGATTATGAATGATATTTATGGCCTAGATTGGAATACTAAGGCATAACCAATAATCTTGGACACTTAGAGTGCCAGATATCCACATCAAGGATTGTTCCGAATCCACAAGACATAGACATAATAGACACTCTGCTAGCAACCATGATGGAGTCTTGGAGCTTGCACATTGGATCATGAAAGCCTACAATCTACATATTATTGCGATATACAAACAGCTAAATTCTACTATTTTCACGTTTATTGGACAACTAAACATAATACTTAGCAACATTCCCAAAATCACACCCATTGTTATACTAGGCGACATAAATATTAATACATTAAACATAAAGAAGAATTTTAAAAACTTGAATCAGCTATGTGTGAATGTAATATACAACTACCCTTTCAACAAGTAACAACTATATATGGCACAAAATTAGATCATGTCTGGATGAACATACAAAATCCCAAAAATTTATCTAGAAATATGTATGCTTACTGGTCAGATCATTCACCAATATACTACATGTGGGAATGAAAATAGTGATTAAAAAAACTTTAACAACATACAGTCTATTGCATGTTGCAAAGCAGGGCCTGGTAGCTTGCCACAATGCACTTGTTTTTTTGTAATGACCATTATGAAACAAAATTGTCATCTAAAAAGCAAAAAAAAAAATCAAAAAATTGAATCATCTTACTTCTTAAATTCTATGCATTCTATTTTTTAAAGAATTTGAAAAAATGGGCACAAAAAGTCACATGAGCTCATTATGATGAATGTAGTGACTACGTAATTTGAATAGGAGTGGCCCAAATCATTGAACTTATCCACTCCATCCATCAAGCTTACAAGGTCTCCCAACCAACCCCCCTTCCTATTGTCCCCCTCGTAGGCCATCTTGCTACACCTACACTAGATTCCTATTGAGTCAATAGGGGAGTGGGTTGGTGTTATGTCCATGTCTAATATAAGGGATTCAGAATAATCCTTAAGGTGTATGTACTCTAATGTACGAGTTTATTAGTTACGCCTTGCCATTCTAGACTAGGCCAAAAATGTAATTAATCACCTTGTGATGGTCCAGATGCTCTAATTAGGACATATGGAGCTAGTGCATGGTCATTAACTGTTTTTAGTACATGTAAAGGAGATCAAAGCAATTGGGTTGGATTTGGGATCCTATATGGTATATTTCTTGGCTTTTGGAGTCTATATATATTGTAGGAACTCGCCCATCTCCACAACTTGTTTCTCAGTTCTAGTGGCTAGGATTCTCTCTTCTTGTGTGTTTAGTCACCGTGACTCAAGCATGAAGCTTATTAGGGTCTAACTCTCAGTTTCCAATTGGTTGGGTGGTTTGGCTCCATAGTCATTCTTTTGGTGCATGCAACAGAATCTAAAAGATCTTTTCTTGGTGTTAGGGCCTTTTCTAGCGAGGGATTGGTCTTGTTAGAAAGTCCTAAAAGGAGAAAGTCCTAAAATGGCAAGGATCGAGAAAGATCGCCTCCAATGTTGGTGGCCGGCTCGATCACTTCGTGCTCCTGCTGCCAATGAAAGTTTTCCAAGCTTCCAGAGTAGTATGGTTGAAGGAGGGTGAGGTCTATCGTTGTCAATGTTGTCCAGACAATCGGTATAGTTCCCATCATCCCAAAGTAGTATTGTACCATGTGAAGATGGGTCATTTCTAGGTACTTGGATAATAGACAACAAAATCTCATGCCAGATAGACATAGCAGTCAATGGTTTTTCAGTCTGAAGCAGTTATCTATGACCTCTGAATGTCTCCCTTAATGAGAACTCATTAATCCCATTCTACAAGAACAAACTAAATGATGGAGTGGGCCCTAAACTCACATTCCTTTTGA
This sequence comes from Diphasiastrum complanatum, assembly GCA_029204225.1. Classification (NCBI taxonomy): domain Eukaryota; kingdom Viridiplantae; phylum Streptophyta; class Lycopodiopsida; order Lycopodiales; family Lycopodiaceae; genus Diphasiastrum; species Diphasiastrum complanatum. The sequence continues at coordinate 8,623,051 of CM055098.1, read as the reverse complement.
ACTAAGGTACTGATGATGAGCTCTCTCAATCATATGATAGTATACATCCTCCATCGATTCAATCATGCTCCAAGATCACTCCCACAGACAAATGGCCTGCTTTGCACTTAAAACTCACTCATTACGACAAACTAAAATGTAACGGACTCTCTATAAACTATGGCTCATTTCATTAAGTAGCATTAGAAGGTTCAAACTAAGAATAATGCCTATGGAAAGTGAAATCCACTCAAAAACTTACCATGGTGGTTTAGCATTTTCAAATTTCAATGCCCAAAACAACTCTCTCAATGCGTTCGCCTCTCATCGATGAAAAAGAAATTTTAGTCATGAATATCCCTTTCCCTAATGAATTGGTTTGATGGAATGACACAAACACGTAATCAAGATATCTCAATTTCTAAACCAAGCCCACTCCTCACATATGTGGTGAAATATTAGAAGCACACGATCAAACAAGAACCTATTGTTGAATTATTCTCCTACTAATCGACTAATCGACTTTTAATCTTCATCCAATTGATCATCCAGGCCTGCAATTTTTTTCATGTTTTTACACAATCTGCAGAACTACTCAAAGATGGTTTATAGGTAGTTATTGTCATTTCGGCCACTTTGAAGACTTCAACAACTTCGAAGACTTTTGGTCCTTCGCATTTTTTGGTTGTCATGAAAAACAGTTCATTTATGCAGAGCAGCAATTAACATTCAGTTTTGAACTTAAGTCATCGTCTTGCATTGATTATCAGCAAGTTAATGTTTGAGAAGTCCTAACTAGACGAGTGCCAGCACATCATAGCCAACTG